>OY754971.1:14635374-14716394 GCA_963576475.1 Molanna angustata | reverse complement strand
TTCCACCTTTTTTTACCGCTCCTCATAACTCACCGAAATTCGCCATAAAATTGTTTATCACCGCGCGAGTGTGTGAGATCAAAGTGAATAGTGACAAGTTGTGATCATCCTTCAAGGGAGATGACCAAGGATCAAGTGAGTGTTCCTTATATATATCCTTCCTTTGCCTACCAAGTGGTTGCAACTTATCACACCTGCAAAATACAGTCCACTTCTACTTTTTTTTTAGATTATAATTCATATTCGCGTCTTCAACCATTGTATTTTGATTTCTATTGTAGATATTGACAAGTAGGTAATGTAATGTAGGAAAATGTAAGTTCCACCTTTCTAAATTTACCTTATAGGAACCGGTAGGTATATAGTATTACAAATCGCCATTGTCTTGATAATGTTAATTAAATACATACGTAGAATAATTCAAATAAACGGTTTCATAAATTCGATTTATTACGACCGAACGTTATTATCAAAGTCGAAAAAATGAAACTATTTCATTCACTAGTTTCATTTTACCTAGATAATGCGGAGAGATATCGGCGAAAAAGCTCGGTCGTAATAAATTGAATCTGTGGAAAAATACAGTGTTCTATTTTATTTATTCATTTGAAAATGGATATCCACCTTGTTGACACGAAAACATTACAATTATAAGTTTTTTGTTCCATTAAATTTATAATAGAAATCTACTGTATCCAAGAAAATGGTTATTATGAAAGATAATATGGTGATAATGTGGTCTGTACATAAAATTGTATAACAAACCGTCTTGTTCAGACAGGTTGCATCTTCTACATTCATAAAGCTCCTCACACCAGTTCTAATTTTATTTTTGGAATCAAAAATAAAACTATACAAACATAGTATCTGAAATAACCAATGTGCAATTATTTAATTTATATAAAATAATTGCACATTACCAAAAAAAGATAAAAAAGACCAAATACTGTTCCCAATATAACACAAGGACTATCCCTAGCTTATTGGAGAGCGAGAACATTAACTGACAACTAAATGAGAGTTGATGGTATCGACGAGTACTGTTGATGTGTATCTGTACTTCCCATTGTCTATGGGATCTCTGTATTAAATGTTTTATTTTAAATCCTTTTCATTGTTGTCAAAAAATATGTGACAGAGCAATAAGAGCGTGGCAAATCAGCAAACCAGGTTCTTGAGTATGGCCAGCCGATAAATATAGCCACACACCATTACTTCAAAGACGAATTAATTGTGTATACTGAACTAAACGTTGCATATTCGCTAAACAAGGGTCGCGGTCGCAATGAGCAACTCTTCCTGCACACAAGCCATTATTGGTTTAGAGTTCGTTTGGTTATATTTATAATGACTTTTGATATGTTAAACTTTTATAAAAATATATCATGTAGGTATTCTTAAATAACTTTGTAATTCAATCAACAAATATTTCTGTTTTATCTGTGCCAATGTAATCATACATTAATGTTGCCATTTTATATTTTCAATATCAATATCTGGGCAGGCGTACCAACTTTGACCAATTTGATAAAAATGTTTTCTGTGGTCTATGACTAACATAATGTATTCATTTGTATGCAAGCGGCACCTTAACGTTTATTTGTTTTGTTTTTTTTTATTTAATGAACACGATGTGAATAATTCCTTTCTTTTAATGCTGGTCTTAGGTAGTTGCCATCTATTCTCATTAATTTATTATTTCTTACTTCATTGTTATACCTACCACCCATTGAACACATAATTTTTCCCTTCTATTGCTAATTATCTTATTTTTTTCCTCATAGTGTTATCATAGTTTATTCCTGTGACTGATGTGTAATTTAGAATGAATAATCAATTAATCGACTATTATGGGTCACTATTACAATTTTTGTTGATTTTGATGTTGAGTTGATGCTGCGACCCTTGTGTATTCTAGCAAGTAACTGAATAATTGTCAAAATTCATCTACGGATCATATTGAACGTTAATTGTTTGCCAATTATTATTGATTTAAATTCTTTAAAACCTGTTTTAATATACACCCTTTTCTTTTTTTTCTTCTTCTTCTAATATATCATGTATACACTCTTATTATTCATTGCAACCATTATTTGGATATGTCAATTAAGTCTCATTCGCATACATACCCGTACATACATTTAAGCATAATATATTATACAAATATATCTATATAAACTGATAAACACCTACTGATTTTTGATTCACACATGACATTCAAAAACAAACTTATATCTAACATCGTGACATTATAACAATTAGTTACTGATTAATTTTATTTTTCCCAACCACCCTCAGCAATATATTTTCTTTTTCTTCTCAACTCATGAATCTGTCAATATATGTTCGTCTACACACACATGCACACCCTCTCACACACACACACACACACACACACACACACACACACACACACACCCTTACACACCCACACACACACACACACTCATTCTAGATATCTCTTTCACACACTCATGTATTACTCTTCTCTCATGCGCACACCCACACTAATTCACATTTTTTTTGTATTATTTTGATATTAGGTATAGCACGTAAGAGGTACATGTAATTTTTGTATTTTTATTTATTTACTTTTAATAATTGTATGCATGTACTCTGTGCATGTACTTGGTAAAATAAAAAAAATAAAATAAAAATACTGTAATCTTCAAACCAACCAAGCATTATATAAATATTATACAAACCTATATGTTAAGAGTCCATTTGTATATTTTCTTGAAAAGTTTTTTTTTGCTGCTTCTCAATGATTCTTTTTTTGTCTGTTTCAATTTTCCTGTTATTTTCTTTCTATAGTAGTGTGTTGTTATACAAGTCCTTCTAAATAATATACTTTATAATTTAATTTCTTCTATATATCTTTATTTTTAGTATATGTATGTTCAGTTTTGCTTTAATTAATTTATATATTTATGTCTATTCATAACAATGAGTCCGATGATTCCTTTCATTCCGTTCCCGAATCTAACTCCTCCTCCTACTCAAATCCCTTCCTTGACCTTCTTTAGATCTATCTTGCTCTAATTCTTTCGATTTATCATGTAACGATTCTCTTTCCTCTACCAGCCCAGTACTCCTACATGATCTTCTTGATACATTCTCGAATCTCTCAGTTCATGCCATTCTTGTTAGTGAGACTTGGCTTAAACCTTCACTTCACTCTTCTCTTTTTCAACTACTCGGATACACATTAATAAGAAACGATAGATTGATTCGCAGAGCTGGAGGTGTCGGGATTTACCTTAGATCTAATATTGAATATTCTATACTAGACCAATCTCGTAATAACGACGACAGAAGACCCGAATATCTATTTATCAATGTTCTATTTAAACAAAGCAAGCTTCTTCTGGGGGTTTCTTACTGCCTACCATCCTCAGTTTTTTTCAATGAACTTGAATATTACATTGAAACTCTTCTTCCTACAAATCCTCATATTCTACTGATGGGAGATTTCAACACCTGTCTTCTACGTAGTAACAATAGAAGAGATAATCTATTTCGACTCTTGAATTCCCTCAACCTCACCGCTTTACCACTTCAACCAACGCATCACACGGAGACTGTTGATTCGCTGCTGGATCTTATTTTCACTTCTAACCCGGAGAACATTCTTAACCACGGTCAATATTCCGCCCCTGGCTTTTCGCACCACGATTTAATCTTCGCTACATATAATCTGCGTTGTAGGAAACCTCCTCAGAGAGTTGTTCTTCTCAGAAACCTCCGGAATTTTGACAAAACAGCGCTGATGGGAGCGCAAATAATATAGACTGGAGTGTACTCTTTGCTCTTCAGGATATTGATCTTAAAGTTGACACGTTTAATGGTGAGATAATAAAACTCTTTGATGTTCACGTTCCACTTAGGCGAGTAAGATTTAAAGACTCTTCTAGTTCAAGGAGATGACATAAAAAATCTTATGGCAAAAAGGGACAAAGCATCCAGCAAGCATAAACAGTAACCAACTGAGAGCATCTGGACTAAATATAAAGAACTTTTGAAATCAGTCTTATCGTAATCCTAAGCAACGCTACATCCACAACTTCATCGGTAGCTCTGCTCCTCACCACACTTGGAAATTCTTGTGATCTCTAGGTGTGGGAAGAAGCGGTAACCTTTAGCCTCCTAAGATTGATATCAACGAACTCAATCGTCATTTTGCCTCGCCTCCGACTATACTCAATAACACCATTAAGACCAACACTATCGAATACGCAGTCAACCACCTTATAACCTTTTACTTTTAATGCTGTAACTGAAACTGAGATCTCGAACATAATATCTTCCATTTACACCAAGTCTTTCGACTCTAGTAATTACCCATATTATCAACCACTCACTGAGTGTCGGAATTCTCCCTGCATTATGGTAAATGGCACACGTTATACCCCTTCCAAAAATTTCATCACCTAGCCAGCCAAAAGATTATCGTCCTATCTCCATTCTTCCAATCCTCTCTAAAGTTATAGAAAGGGTTGTTTTTAATCAATTTAATACATGGCTTCATACAAATTCTCTTCTTGATCTTCTTCAATCTGGCTTCAAAATTGGACACAGTACTTCAACTGTCCTAATTAAGATAACTGATGACATTAGATGCGTTATGAAAGACAAGCAACTATCCTCACACTTCTCGATTTCAGTAGCGCGTTTAATTCCGTTGATTTCGACATTCTCATTGCCAAACTATCCTCACTCAATATAACCCAGCCAGTACTGGAGTGGTTCACTTGTTATCTCAACAATCGTAAACAGTGCATTAAAAAACTTGAAATGTCACTATCACCTTTTTGCTGACGATCTTCAGTTATATATTCTCTTTAACATCCACCACTATGAACAATGATCTCGAATATTTTTATTATTGCATATGCGCAAACATTGGATTTTTTTCCCCTGTCGGGAGTCAAAGATATTTTTTAACAGATTTTTAATTATCTCAATAGAGACGAAGTTGGAATATTTATTGTAGGAGAACCGGGAAATCAAGGTACCTACAGGGCTTACGACCTGTCATCGGCTGGTTTACGTGATCACTTTATGCGCTTGCGCAACGTTCACCAATTATGCCTTTTTAATGAGATCCCTATCAATTCAATTTTGAAAGTTCTATATATTGTAATACTGAAATTCTTTTCGCTTGAAAATAAGGAATTTTTACTACAGCCATCTATGGGTGAAATTATGAACAACAATCTTATTATTTTTTATTTATTTTGTTGGAACGCCATCTATTGAGAGAATTGGTTTTTTTGTAAATAATGAAAGCTACAATTCTTATATCTGAGGTGACAATGCATTATCACCTCAGATATAAGAATTGTAGCTTTCATTATTTACAAAAAAACCAATTCTCTCAATAGATGGCGTTCCAACAAAATAAATAAAAAATAATAAGATTGTTGTTCATAATTTCACCCATAGATGGCTGTAGTAAAAATTCCTTATTTTCAAGCGAAAAGAATTTCAGTATTACAATATATAGAACTTTCAAAATTGAATTGATAGGGATCTCATTAAAAAGGCATAATTGGTGAACGTTGCGCAAGCGCATAAAGTGATCACGTAAACCAGCCGATGACAGGTCGTAAGCCCTGTAGGTACCTTGATTTCCCGGTTCTCCTACAATAAATATTCCAACTTCGTCTCTATTGAGATAATTAAAAATCTGTTAAAAAACAATGATCTCAGTTTGTTATTTGGATGCGAACGAGGATCATCTCAACTAACTCGAGCGCCTCCAGAATGGTTGTGTCCGCATCATTTTTGGACTTAAAAAAATACGCTCTTTAATCCTAATTCACCACAGTACCTTAAAACCAAATTCACCTATTTATCTAATCACGGCTTATCGCTTCGATCTGCTGAACGTACTACATTAATTATCCCCATTCACAACACTGAATTTTTCAGCTCTTCCTTTGAAGTGCGTTCAGCAAGACTCTGGAATAATTAGAGTTCTGATATAATTTCGCCAAACTCGCTTTCCATTTTCAAGAAAAGACTAAAGCAGGGTCATCTATCCGAAAATACCTGATCCCTCAACTTTTCCTTCCTTCCCTTTGCTAAGTAATATTTATCCCTAAACACCTGATCTCGATTTCCTCTTCTTCTTCCTTCCCAATACCTTTTTTGTTGCTATGATGTTTTTTTATGTTTTTTATTTATCTTAGTGTTATGTATATTTTCATTGTTCTTTTGTAGCTTTCATTTTTTGTTGATGTACATGTGTAATTCTGTCACTTTGTAAACTGGTTGGTTGGGAGAAATTGCCTAATGGCAATAAGCCTGCCAGTGTGCATTATATTTGTTTATATTATGTAAAAAAAGTTAAATAAATAAATAAAAATAAATAGAACATATATGCTACGAAGCCTCTAAGTTGGTGTTTTTGGCATGCAGAGTCCACTAAACCATACAAAATGTTCCTTCATACACGCATCTTGGCTTTAAACTGCTTCTTCCTTGAAGAGAATTACATTGTCTTGAACGAATCGACAGTTGGATTAATTATCTACTTGTTATATTGCAAGTTCTTCTTTATAAATTGAATCCTTCATAATGCTTACTACCTAACTGCCAGTGAACAGTGTTGATAAATGCGTTTGACTTCTCTGTCGGAGCAGTGAGTTCGATTCTCAAAAGTTTCTGATAGAGATAATATATTTCTTTAAATCGGAAACACCGGGTGGTAACTATTCAATTTGACAAGAAAGTGTTTTCAAAACTAAGTGAAATATTTTAAATGGCCAAGTAGATATATTAAAAAAAACGGACATTAATTATTCAACAACTTCCAAACCCTTTTTTTTCTTTCTTTTTTTTATGAATATGTCCTTGTTAAACAAGTACATATACATCTTCCTACGTTCCCTAAAATAAGCATAAATGCTTGTATCGCATCTTGTTTTTGCATCGGTACACTCTGTCTCTTTAGTTGTGAATTAGCATGATTGCTAGAGCTAGAATAAATATGTTGTAGGTACTTAAATTTTACAGTTTATTCCAATGACAAAAAAAAAAATAAGAAAAGAAAGTATAATAAGGAACTCAGTCATATTATTCGACCCTATTATAAATTGCGTGAATGAAATCCTTTAGTCAAAAAAATAGGGACGTGACATTGTTGAACTTTTGTAGATCTATTATTAAATGTGCCACCT
Organism: Molanna angustata; assembly: GCA_963576475.1. Lineage (NCBI taxonomy): Eukaryota > Metazoa > Arthropoda > Insecta > Trichoptera > Molannidae > Molanna > Molanna angustata. The sequence continues at coordinate 14,709,210 of OY754971.1, read as the reverse complement.
GCTGTTGCCCTAATTATTATTTGTGATCATAAATTAACTCCATTTTCTATTACCAAAGAGCGGACTGAATGAAATAACAATATTACCTATGGCGGGCGATTCTGTGTTGTCTGAATAAAATAACAAAGTTACCTGCTGAAATTCAAAGAAGGGTGTGCTTTTTTATATTAAAAATATAACGATTTTTCACGTATTATTATTTTGAGAACAGTCTTTAACGATGACAGCGCTACCTACATGGCATTTTTCCCGTGGGCGGGAAACTGGGATATGATCCCGAACAGTGCCGAGTAAGGACCAAAATACGAGATTTCAAACTGAAAAAGTGACACATCGGTTCGGTTTCTGCGCTAGTCGCGAAGAGGATGGTAGTATTTGGGGATACCACGAAGGAGATAGAGGGAAGAGGATGGCAATATACGGGTCGATAATGACCGCCTACACTGTTTTAATGTTGCGCTTTACGCATGCGCTCTTCGCCATCGATTTCTGCTCAATGAACTTTTCCGAACATATATTCCACTCGGTGATAACTTGTGTCTAAAGGTAGGTCCTATTTTCGTTTCAAAATATATTTAACTATAGTTTTTATGACATTCTATTATAAATGTAATTTACAGCGTGTCATTATAATGTAGGTAGGTACTAAAAATACATAATACTTTATATTGTATTTTTTAATGTCACCACATGTATGTCCGTATGTTCGATAGAATATTTTATGACGTGTTTATCTAATTAGTTGTATATAAATAGGTTCTATATATTATATTATTCACAGTACAAAATACTTCAGTTTTTTGTTATTTTTATTGATCAGAATATTTTTCCCGTCAGTGTTATAAAATTTCAATGAAACTAGTTTAAAACATCTCATTGTCAATTGTACAGATACTTAAATAACATAATGAGTGTTTTTCGTGTGTTTTGTTTTTTTAATAAAATGTGTATAAATATACTCCAATACGTATAACTAATATGCTTCAACAGGTAGCGTATATGTATACACAAATAAATAGATAGGTACATGGTTCGTTCATTCATTATTAAAATCAAGTTGAGGGGTAGTTTTGTTATGCAAACATTTCGAATATTCTACATATAAGAGTTACATATATATTTAATCATTATCTTTGAAAAGTATTGAAGATAACAAGTAGTATAATTAATTAAGGTATTAATATGTAGTATCAAAGGCGGGTAAATCTAAGTTTGGTTGATTACAAGAAGATATGTAAGTGATTATACTTAATGACGCATTGACGCACGACCCTTAAATAGCTAATGTCTGAATTTGATTTTATAATTAGTTAAGTACGCATTGATCAGCATAGGTGTAAAATTGTTATTGTCATACATTATGCTACAAATATGTATATTTATGAAGAATTAGACTTTGACATTGAATTTGTATACTAAATATCTCGTTTTTTGCACATAGCAAAGATTTTTCTTTGTGCATGCATTGTATAAGTTATATAAATTTAAATAAATTATTCGCGTAACTTACTCTACCTTATCCATTCTTATATTTCTATTCCTACTTCCTGCTTCAAAGTGTGGGTTGATAGGGTTTATACCTATTAAGTTTTTGATTTTTTTAATTTGTATTTCCCTTTGTCAAATATTCGTGGAAACCATAGAGACATTATTTGTGTATTTTACGAATTTATTGGATTCCTTTTTGTTTTATGTATTGCTGTGTTTAAAAAAACAAGTTCAATTTTTGTTTGTAAATAAAACATAATGAGAAGATAGAGCGAAATGATCTAATGTTTTTATTAACCATCATCATCAGCAGCAATCAGTCCTCCAATGTTGGACATAGGCCTTCCATTCCACTCTATCCTTCGCAAATATACGGCATTGACCCGTTGTTTTTTTTATTACTGAATTAAGTAAAATATGATTACGTGATTTCAGGTCAACTAGACACGAATATCTTCAAGTGGAAGCAAAGCGGTGGTAAGATGGTGCTCCAACTGGCCGTGATGGCGCTGCTTGCAGCAGGAGCCCTTGCTTACCTACCTCATGATGCAGGGCCAAAGGTATTCATTAATTTCAAATGTCAATTTGGAGACGAAAAGGTATTGAGAGGTCATATTTTGCAAGGCACCCATTATGCATTTTTGAGTTGTAACAGTGCATTAACTTTTGAAACCTCTACAATTAAAAAAAAATCGGGAAAGGATATTTTGATTTTTCATAATATAGGTACACATAAAACGGAACCGGAGCCAAAGGTTTTGGGTTCGATTCCCGGTGGAGACAGTTTTTAATTGTGTTTTCAGTCTAGATCTCTGGGATACATCATATGTCTCTAGAATGTGGAAACTTGTTATTGGGTACGTGTTAAATATAAACTTGACATAGTAGGTACTTATTATTTACCCGAGAATTAACGCAAAAATAAAATAAAAATACATATAAAATGATCAACAACGCCACACTAGGTATTACCTGTTCTGGGGGTGTTAAATAATTCATACTTCATTGTCAATTTATAATGTAGGTTTATTGGCAGTTAATTTTACAAAGTAGGTATTAATATGAATACTTACGTAAATAAAAAATATAAAACAAAAAAAGAAACAATATAATTTAAAACATCGATACATGAATTTACACAAAACAACCAATTATATAGATGTTTATTCGTGATGAAGGAGTATTTAGGTGGTTGGCTGGTAGAGATTGCCTGCGGGCAATAAGTCCGCCACGTTGTATAAATCAATAAAAGTATTTTATTATTATTATTATTATTTATCCAATTGTCGATTTGTTCAAGAGAATTTATTTGTCTTAACACATCGACAAAGCCCAAAATTTCAGAACATATAGAGTTATAGGCCTTTAAAGTTATTATACAACGTATTTTTGAATTTTTGTTTCAGTCAGGGGTTATCAAGTTATGAATTTTTACTTTATTTATCCATATATCTCAAAAACCATTACCTAAAGCTAGAAAGCTAAAAATTTGTATAAATATACAAAAATCCAAAAAATCAAAATGGTTTTTTTAAAAAAAGTTCTTGAGTTTCTTAAATATTTTTTATTGAGAAAAACATTTTTTTATGATAAATTTATGTGTTTAAGTTTTCAAAAATATTAAAAAAGAATGGGAAACTCCCCAACTAGATAATTTAATTTTCTATAAAAAAATATGAACTTTGTAGTAGTACCTACATCTTAAAATTTTTATAACAATTTTTATAAAAAAATAATTTATTGACGACATTGTTTCATACAATTTGTAAGGCAGTATTACACTACACAATATCTTACTCAATAGTTTGATACCTACTTAATCTCCAAACATACATACATACCATCATGTTGTTATCATATTCTGGGTAGGAAAAACAGACTGACATTCATACTATCCTATCCTGACATATGTATATATACCTAAATGTTTTATATAGAAAACAAAATATCTTAAAATATTTATTATATATTTTAAGATATTTTGTTTAGGTGTTATTTTAGTGTATATTTGTGTTTAAGTTTTTATAATTTGGTACGTATTTTTTATTTTATAGAATACAACAGCAATACAATAAAGATTTATACAAATATACAGAGATAATTTTTATGTTGCCAATTATAGTATTCTAAATATATTAAGTACATACATAAACATTCATTAAAATTATGAAAACAGGATGGGAAAGGAGAGAGGTAGGGAGGGGAGTGGGGGAAGCATCGACTACTAGAAACTCATATTATGATTTACCTAATGTGTCTCAATGTATGAATAATAATAAATTAAAATTAAGTTAAAGGGGCACAATTAAAAAGTTAAAGATGTGCACAACAAAACAGCACAGTTTAAATATCCGACAAATTCACAATTTTTTTTTGAATACATAACAACTTGTAGCAAACATATCCAATTCTCGATCGCTCAAACAATTTCTTTTGTACCCAGTACAAGCTCTATTAATATAAGAATTTAGCATATAGTTATTCTTCAATTATACTTAATATCGCTACATGTATCTAGTTCATGTAAACTAATTAACCGGGCGATATTTAAACTTGAAGAACTTTGCTTACGACTCGCGGAATATTCCATTTTTTTAGAATTACTTTAAACATTTTTGATTACCACTACCTATCGAAATCATGGTCACAAGAAAATATATACGCTTATAATTTGTCAGTCAATCTTTAACTTACAATTGAATTTTATTTTTTTAAATTGAAAACGTCTTGTAAAGGAAAGACCTACCTGTTTTTATTGTTTATTTATCCACATTTGTAAATATAACATTCACCATTCATTTAAAAACTCCTATTATTATGCAATATGTATAACTTATGTGTAATACATCCACCAGGCGCAATGAATTCGAATTCATAGGCTGGTTCTCGAACAAAAGTATGATTAATAGTATAGTTAAAATACTTTGATTTCATAAAATTGTGCAATACCTTTGGTTGTTTCATTGAAATGTAATACCGTCAAACGACACAATTGCGAACAATTTTATGAAATCAAAGTATTTTAACTATACCTACTATTACTGATACTTTTGTTGAAACAACCCAGCCATAGTGTGCATGCAGATCGCCATGGTATATATAATAATATAATGAAAGTATTTTGTACCGTTGTACATTGGACTTTCGTTTTGATTTAAAATTTGAGTTTTTGTTTGGAATTTTTTTCTTAATCCTTGGATGTATAAATGCAAAGTATATTATGCAATAAAAAAAAGCAATAGGTATATAATTTGTAAACTTAACGAGGTTGTACATACTTATTATTTTTCAATACTGAATTAATTCAACACTATGTTTGAATCAATCTATGTTTGCTAAACTATCAACTTGCAATATATTATATTATATCTGTAAAAATGTATTGGGGATAAGAAAAATATTACTAACATAAATCAACAAGTCATATCATGTCTATTTTATCTACGAGGTATTTTTTTTATGAATAACCATGTACTTACATTGTTTGGTTTTATTGTGCGGCATATATCACATATTTATCCTTATCATACTTACATTATGTAACCCTTCATGAAGAAAATCGTTTTTTCACAGTTACAAAGATCGTTATACAACTGGATTTAAATGAGCCATATTATGTAACCTCGAGAGAGTGAACGACTATGGATACGATTTTTTTATTTTTTTATTTTATTTTAGTATAATAAGGACAGCACATACTACATGCTTACAATTACAAGTTGAAAAACTGGAATACTTACAAAAATAACATGCATTTCTTGCATATAAAAAAATTAAATACCTAAAACGAGGATCATATTTTTTGACATGTTTTTTTTAATTATTGAATAAAGAGCCTAGTTTTTATTTATATAAAATTCATGGATATTTATTAAAGATACATTAAACGCTTTTAATGATTCAAAATGATGTTTCAAGGTATATTGAAAAACAAATGTATTTTCTGTACTCTTGAATTCTTCATTGAATTCGTCTGATGAAATTTCATACGCCCTCTCAGATTTGATAAACCCACGTAAGAGGGCGTGCCACTGAGTTAGCTATATTATATACAAAATTTTCGTTCTGTGTTGTTTTATTTTATTACTTTGGGCAAAACGAAATAAATATGGACATAATTTATTATTAGGTATATTTTGTTTTGTGCCTATTAAGTATTCTCAGTTATGTCAACCAAAGCGCTTCTTAGAACATCACAAATGAAGGTCTTGAGATCTATCTCTGGAAAAACCCCCTGAGATCGTGTCCGTGACGTGGATATACAAAAAATGTGTAACATAGAAGACATTGTTTGGTTGAGCAGATTTAGAAGACGATTCTGGAGAGAATCGCTTACAGACTTTATTCACTGCAGCGAATGAGATTCCATCTGAAAATCGTCCGCCTGGAAGATCATATAAGAGATAAAAGGACAGCTAGAGTTCATAATCTCAGGATATATATGTAGTTTCTGTATCACAGACCATTAGGTCTATCAAAAGAAAAGTTAAAGATGATGAATTTGTAATAAGACGTTGTATAACAGGGTGAGAATTGAAGACACTAAAGTAATCAAAAGATTATGTTTATGAACACATTGATATGGTTAAGTCACATAAAAAAAAATAAGGAATAACGCTTTTTCTTCTGATGCCCTGTTAGGAACCCCCGACGTTGGCGATCACTCTGGTGAATCCCTCTCTGTTCTATGCTGCCCGGAATATCTACTCCACAGTTCTCAAAACTGTGTCCTTCCATTGCCTCGGCGACCTTCTATTTTGCCCTTCAGTATTAATTAAAGCTAGTGGTATTTTTCTCTCCTCCTTGTAATATATGAAACAATATAATCGGATGTACGGATTTTATATGCTTTATTTAATGTTTATATACTTTTTTCTGTATACCTGTGTTGTTACCTTGTTAAATAAAATCAAAATCATCTGACCTAGATATGCGATCTTGCATATCTTTATTGTAGACAGGAGTAACCAGGTTGTTCTGGCTAGACTTAAGACTTCTAAGTTTGCAACCAGATCTGTCCTAAGGATTTTGAGCGTATTGCGATGTAACCACATCTCAAAAGCTTCCGACCTGTTCATTGTGTTAAGTCTCACAGCCATATAGCAACACAGAACATACATAATGTTTCGTCATTCCTCTGTATTATGTCCGTCCATATTGAGCTTTTCGTTGTAGATGAGGGATCTCATTTTATTAAAGGCAGCCCTTGCTAACTCAATTTTGCACCTGATCTACATATCCGGGTCAAGGGTCTCAGAAATATTACTGCAAAAGACCGAAAATTTAAAAGCTGAACGGAATAGAACAAGAGGCTGGTGTCGTGTAAGAAAAGGAAACCATGATCATTTGAATGATAAGCTGAAAGAAGGAGACGTAGGAAGCTTGAACTACTGACAAACTTGTATGGGACGAAACGTTACTGTAAATGAGGTGATGGATGCTTTTCTAGATAAGAAATGTGTGGCGACCATTCATCCCATTGCAATAAAACTTTAGAAAAATGTCGAGCGTACACCCGAGAAGATTTCTGAGTTTAAACATTTTTCTACTTCTTCTTCGTCGTGTGTTTGATAATTTAACCTGTGAAGGTTGACTACCCTGGGAGAATGAGGAGCAACTGTCCTTCCATCTCTTTGCAGGTCTTCCTGGTAGTCTTCTGTTGTTTGGTATTTCTGTCTTTATAATTTTGACAATTCTATCGTCGTCCATGCTTTCGATGTTGTCACAGATCCAGAAGCGACCAATGAACCAAACTTTTTATTCATATAATATCTCACAAAGAAATTTATTGACATAAGAATACGTCCATAAATTTCATTTGACTTTTTCCCTGGAGGTATAAAAGAGACTGGAAGAACTGAAGGGAGGTACAAGGCACTGAAGGGATGGGAGGTACTGAAGGGATGGAAAAGACGGGAGGAACTGAAGGGAGGTAGGAGGCACTTAAAGGACGTGAGGTACTGAAGGGAAAGGAGGCACTGAAGGGACGGGAGGTACTGAAGGGAAGGGAGGCACTGAAGGGACGGGAAGTACTGAAGGGACGTAATTATAATAGGATATTTCAGATTGCATGAAGATCAAGCATTTTTATTTATGCACAGGCAGCACGAACTCAGCCGTTTCACTAATAAATAAAAAATAAATATAATAATCTCATTTCAACACTCGAGGTAAAATTTTAAATTTTGTTATGTAAATGAGTCTTTTGTATGGGTGCAATTAATTACTGAGCATAAATAACAATTATTGATTATTTATTTTTTTGTGCATTTCTTTAGGAACATTTCATCTCTGACGCCCTTTTGCGTGAAGTTGTGGAGAGGATGGGCAAAGATTTGGCAGAAGCAGCAGACTCCTATTTGGAGTTTCCCGGTTCAGATCCTCGTCTTTCATTGATGTCCCGAGCCACCAAGGATCTTGAGAGTGAGCAGTTTGACTACGACAGTCTACCCGATGGAAACCCCAATCCAACATTGAGAGACCAGGAGTACTTACAGCATAGGTGAGAACTATGAACAGTATCTTTCATACAAGATTTTCGATTATATCGAAAAAGCTTTTCGGTTTTTTCATTTTCAATTGAATATGTTCTTGAATTATTTTAATTAGAGTACCTAACTATGAGTAATATATGGCATCATCGTGTGTGAAGAACTGATGCATTTACAACGGTGTATTTATTTAATTTTATTTAAGCTAACCAATAGTTTTTACTGATCAAAACATATACATAATGAAATAGTCGAGGGTCATGATTTTACATTAATTTAGTAGTAACATCAAACAATACATAGGTACCATATTTGAATTATAAATTAGCTATAAACCAACCTTGTTCACAACCCTCAACCGCCACCTCCCTTGCTTCACAGACAGATACACACAAATTCAACATGTTAGTCTCGATGGAAGGACAGCGCTTCCGAAACATGTCGTTGAAACGTTTATAGCTAATTTATAATTCAAATATGGTTAGTATTAACTACCATAAAATATCCGCCGAATCATTAAATGATATTAAATAGGTACATTATTGTACCAATTACATACATACATTTTTTTTAATTATGTGGCAAATATAAAATATATTTAATTTAAATTGAATATATGTATTCTTTAATTATGAACGTAAATAGTTTATTTAAAGATGCTGAGTAAATTATTTTAATAAAAAGTAAAAATAAAAAGTTATACCTAGAAGATAAGAATTTTGTAGACATACCTAAACATTAATTTTGTATTTAATGATTATAATATTAATCCTTTTTTAATGTCTTTATTTAGTTTAAACTTTAATTATAGAGTGTTGTAACTAATTATCTAGTAGTTGAAAATAAATTGGTATGATTATAGTACCCTGTGGGGTCAATATCTGAGTGGTCCAGGGTCAGAAGGATCGAGGGTTCGACCTGGTGCAGCTGGAAGGCCTCCAACACAACTAAAGCCTGATTCTGCGTTGCCTGCATATTGCAACCCACCTAATCCCTGTCCAGTTGGATACACGGGTATTATTCTTTCCATACTAATTTCATATTTTTGTTAAGTATAACTTCCGATGCTATAATAGTACTCGCTGGTGACGTGCGAGTTAAATCGTCACACCCGCTTGATTCTCGAGCAATATGCAAAAAAAGGACAAGTAAAAACAATACAAAAACCCAATTCAAAAACCCAACTTATTTTATAAAAATTACGTCATGTGATCAAGAATTTGAGTGTAGTAACCAACAAGGAAGCAATAATGGTATCATTTGAGTCAGATCCTGCACTTATAATATTTATTTGCATAACTCAAGAAATGAAAAACTCAAGCTTTACAAAATTCCTACAAGAATATTGCAAAAAAGATATTCACGAGTTGGATCTTATATTTCGAAATTCTTATCTGTATTTGATACAATTGGTATTGTCTTGTTTTTCGTCTCCAAAATCGTGTATTTCCCATTTACCGCATTAAAAGAAAATTATCTAAGTCCCCATTTTTTCATTTATTTCAATTTAAATTACTAGCCATTTCGATGTATGATGGATTGCATTTTTTGTAATAAGTGTAAGTGATAAATCTTATGCGGAATTTTCAATTTAAAACACCAAAATAATAACATTATAAATAATAATCAACCATCATTTAATTTGTCTGGTCGATTTAACGAGGCATATTGCAAAAGTATTGATTTAACATAAACCAAAAAAGAAAAATGAAGAATCGTTAGTGAATGAAATAAATTGAGTATGCATTGATCCTATTGTACTGAGAGAATACCTTACTTATCACCTACTCAGCTACATTCAATTCAAAATAAACAAATAAATAATGTAATTCAATTTCTGCAGTTAAATGACATTATGTAAGGCACGTTTATGTGAAATATCAATGCTTAATGACTCATTTGTAATATTCACAAGGAGTGGCGCAATTTTCATATATGATTACATGTTACAAGTGCAGTGATTTTCCTAGATGCAATAAAATAAAATTATTATTCATCATTGACGTAATTAGTTAAGGTTTCTCTGTATAATATGTCAGCTACTTAGGACTTAATTGAGAATATCATGGAGCCTGAAGATATATACCTATCAATTTAATAAGAATAGTTTAAAAATAATATCAATACAATATTTCTCATTGGATGTATGTAGATTTATGAGTAGCTATTTCATTATTTCGCTATGAGTATTATATTCAGTAGGACTTAAAATATTTTTTTCGTTTCTTTTGGAATAATAAATAATTGATGTTTAACCTATTCCTGGATCATAAAAAATAAAATATTCATTAATTTCAATGTCAAAGTTAAATCATAACTAATTATTTTAGTTACTTATTAATTGTTATACCAAAATCGTGATGCATTTATTGTTTATAGGTACGTATAAATACCTTTTAATGAAAAAATAAATTTAAAATCATATGAGAATAAATCATTGTTAGTTATGATTTTAATGTCGTTTATGCTTAGGAAGATAAATAGTTTTAAAATAAAAAAGAGCTGCAAAATATTTTAAGTTATTTAAATAACTAAAAATATGCCGGCCTTCGTGGCTCCGTTAATTAGGTATCTGCCTGCTAATCCAAAGGTCCCGGGTTCGATTTCTGGTGGAGACACAGATTTTTATAAATTGTGTTTTCAGTCTGGATCTGTGAGACGATTAATATCGTAGGTATCCAGAATGTACATAGCAACTTGCGTGTTAAATAGATATTTGACATAGTACCTGTTAGTCGCCCGAGATGTTGTGTAAAATAAAATAAAAATAATAGTAGGTATACCTAATTATAATCTGTAGCCTATAATTAAGTTTTACTGATACAGACTGTTTAAATTGATAATCAAATTGAATAGTTATATATAATTAAAATAAAAAAGGAAATGTAAAAAACAAGTAGACATTAAATTTTAATTTTTATTTTTCATAACAGCTATAAAAAATTTATAACCAAGAGCATTGGAGTTTTATAGTATGCGTTTTTAAATATCTGTTTTCGTATAATTTCAGAAGAGCAAGGTTGCACTTTGAATTTCGAGAACACAGCAGCATTCAGTCGCGAATACCAGTCTGAACAGGAGTGCATGTGTGACGGAGAGCACATGTTTGAGTGTCCAAGCAATGAGGCTGGTGGAGGAGGTGACGGTGGTTCTGGAAGTCGTGGAGATTCTCCATCCGTCAGACTGGACCGCTTCCTGGCTCAGCAAATGCAGCTTGACGAACACAAGAATTTGGTGGCTAAGAAATTCCACGCTAAGAAGGTTTTTTTTATTTTTTTATTTAAAATAATTATTAAAGGAGCCACTTGGCTCATGACAATAATATTTAGTTTACACATTAGTTGTATTATAATAGTTAGTCATATGCAACAACACTTTAGTTCAGTTCTTAGTACAGTCTTGTTTTCAACTCACGATGGAATGCCTTTTCGTTCATGGTTTTCAATTTTTCTGTAGTCGCATAGTCCTTTGCACATTATTCTTTCGTATCCAATCTTTTTTGTAGCTTTTTCAGTTTCAAAGTAATTTTTTGTACGTGTGTTATAGTTATGGATTTGTATTCTTTGCGTAAGTCTTAGTTCAGGGTCTTCTATTTTTCCCATTTTTATTTTATGTATATTAATTTTAATGTTTCATATTGTGCCATCTTTGTATGTTTAATTGTTTAGTTTCTTTTGTATATAGGAATTTCGATGGTGTATATGCGTTTATACGTTTGTTTCATACACCCATAGGTACTTGTACCTGCTATGCAAAATTGGAGAATTGATTTCACGTTTTAATTAATTATTACTCTTATTTTGAAATATGCAATAGTGAAATTGATCTACCTATTTAAAATATGTTTTTATTTTGCTTAATGCTTTTTTATACATACCAACCTGATTTCAATAAAATATATTACTATTCCCGATTAGATAACAACAAAATTAATACACTTTAAAATTTGTGTTACACACTAAACTCCGTCGATACCTCGACCGGTTTCGGAGAGCACCTCTTCTTCTTCTGGAGTTCACTTACAAACTTTGTAAGTAAACTCCGGTTTTGTAACTCCAAATTAATTAAATTAACTCCAAACTTTGTAAGTGAACTCAGCTTGTAAGTGAACTCCAGAAGAAGAAGAGGTGCTCTCCGAAACCGGTTGAGGTATCGACGGAGTTTCGTGTGTAACGCAAATTTTAATGTGTATTAATTTTGTTGTTATCTTTAAATATGGTACACAATTTAAGTTTTCAAAATAATCATAAAAATATTCCCGATTATTTTTCTACAATCTAAGTACTATTTTTTGACACGAAAATATAATTTTGACATGAAAGTAGATTAGTTAAGATTTGAATAATATAATTTCATAATGTATTCAAGAACTGTGTCAAAAAAAGATCTCTCTGGGCAGTATCTTATACTCGAGTCCTAAAGTCAAGATCACAGAGGACTTATTCTGAATAGGAAGTGAACAAACTTAAAAGAGGATTATGTACTTGTAAATAATTTCGTGCATGTGGTCCCATAAAATAGAGAGTTGGGACAGATCGAAGCATTGGCACCTATTATTAAAGGCTGTAAATAACTTTCTTTCGCATAGCAATACAAAATTAAGCTATAAGCGCTTTTGGAGGTCTAAATAATTAAAAAGATCAAGTCAAATTATGACATTGAATATTTGTTTGATTATTTTCTGAATATTTATATAATTATTTTGATTTCCAATTCTATTAAATATTTTGTACTGCACATTGTTATGTATTTCTTGATAGCCTCCTAATCTTATTTTTTCTTTTAGTGTCGCATAAAAAATAACCACGTACAACCTATTCATTTATTTTAAATATGAATATTCAATTATCTTGACTAATTTTTACCCTTTTAAGAAAATAAATTCGATACCTTGTTTAAAAGATATTTTATTTACTTTTTCAGAGCTCAAATCCATATTTGGAAGGTGAAATGTTGCCAGTTGCCGCTAAAAAGGGAATTAACGTTGATTTTAATAATATGGATTAATTTTACACTTATTTTCTAAATTCCTTCCAAAACCCTTCTTCCTAACCTATCATCAAATGAATATTTCCACTTTACCAAAAGCGATAAAAATACGGTTCCAATCAGTATCGATTTTGGCTTTTACATCAATCATACCTACTAGATTTTATTTTTATAAAATATATTTTCACAATAATATTTTTCTAAAAAGCCAAAATTATCGATGACTTTGGCAAAAAGCCCCACGGTTTACGATTTGACAGATTTCTGACGGTTATGTATATTTTTAAATGGAATTTTATTAAATTATAATGTTTTGATTGTAATGACAAAACTTTAATATAAATAATATAATAACTCTGCAAAAGATAATATTTTAACTTATCATCAATGTTGCTGTTTGTAATTTAAAATTTAATAAAATTGTGCTGAGCACATTTATGAAACTTATTAAATTGTTAATTAAAAGTATTTTCAATTGATGTCTAAAATGGTAATTAAACTAATCTCAATGGAGCATTCTGCATTGTGCGGTGTCTGAATCATATTCCCGAAAAAAAATATTAGCTTATTTGAAAATATGTGGGTGCTTCTGTAACTTAAAAATGGTCAATGTCAATATTTAAATATCAAGTAGTGGCCCTATGGTGATTTACCTGATAACAATATCATTTTATTAATTTATCTATATTTTTTTAAAATTAGTCATACTCTGTTGGGTAAACATCGACACATGATATTTAAATTGACATTTTGGAAATCACTTACCAAATTCTGGAGGTCGTGTGGTATATCTACCTAATTTACCGTTGTTAATTATTAGAGTATAAGTGCATGCATATTTTCAAATTCAAATGAAAACATTATAACTTTGAGATAAGTTTTATCCTAAAATCGACGAATGAAAAGAACACAAAAACACATAAAAAGTTGTAAAATACCTGGGGCATTTATTTTACCAATATGTAATAATATAGTTTCAATGGTATTCAGAAGTTTAGTTCTTCTCTCGGTTTATGGATAAAATTAAATTGTTATATAAATAGACAAAAATATATATTGACAGAAGGAAGTAAAATCTGGATGATGGAATATATGATCGTGGGCCCAACTGCTTCTCGACGGGTCCACGATCATTACTTCACTTCTCCAGTTTTCCTTTCATCAAACCTCCATGAATGTCATTCGGACACGAGAATTGAGGCGGACATGCTGACAAGTAGTAGTATTAAAAGTAAATATGATCTTAAATAACACTTACCATTAGTTAAGATGTATGTCAAATTACATGCACCTAAGATAAGTTATTGTGCAATGTTTAGAATTAAGTATATATTATTATCTTAACATGATCGGAAATATTTTTGCTTCTTCAGTAATTAGATATGAAATTAAAGTTATATTTTTTTCGATTCACAAATAATCTTTTGTCTTTATTTATAAAAATTCTAGTGATAGTTGTTATGAATAACCATTAATAATTTAGGGAAATATGTGTGTTTTAGATTTTTTTTTAAATTAAGTATTTATTATCTGCGGCTTGTACTTAACACATATGTTGTGGAGATAATCAATGAGAATGCAATGACATAATATAAATGTCTTTTGTTATAGAATGGTGAGATTCATGCTACAAAAATAAGTTTAGTTTTAATAAAATTAAAATATATGGATTATTATAGATTGTAAGTGATTAAGAGATCGCTGACCCAAACATAGCAACGCGTCATTTGAGCGTTTGATTTTAATAAATGTTATATTATAATATTATTATATTTAATATATAATATTTATTTCTATATATATAATATCAAATGTATGTTAATAATAAAATAGTTTAATAAAATTTATCTTATTTTCTGATGCAGATAATCCAGTTTTTAATGATTTGTAATTTTAAGAACAAATATTTGTAATATAAATATATCAGAAACCACCGATATTTAATTATTTCATGAATATTTTATTATTATAAAACAAAACTAACAAATAGTCCCGTAATTGTAATTTTTTTTAACAATAATAACTGCCTTTGTAGGATAATATGTATTACCCTGAGGACAAATATCATTTTGAGGAGCAACTGTTATTACAAATCTTCTATAGGGACTGGCTGCCTTACAAAAAAAAACAAAACTAATTATAAAATAGTACCTAAGTATATTAAAAAAAACAATAGAATTTCACCAATAATCCCCAATACCAATCAAAACACGCAGTTTTCAATATAAGGAAGGTACCTATGTAATTCAGAAGACTTTTTGTCAAAGTTGGCATATTATGGGCTTGTTGTAAAATAATTTGGATAGAAATGATACATTAATTGAAAACACGTCGATTGGATCGTAAAAAATCGGTTGATCAGCATACTCCCATTCAGCCTATGGTAATTGGTTGAATTGTTTTTAAAAAAATATGTAGTGATATTTCAGTTAAATAATTGTTGTGATATAATGATTTCATAAAATTGTGTACCTTCACTAAATTCTGATGAAAAAACACGAAGAATATGTAGTACCTATAATTTTATGAAGTCAATGTCAAAAATATTTTTACATATGTTACAATTTTTTTTTTACATAGGTAGGTACAACGCTTCATAATACTACAATGTCTGTGCAGAACTTTTGATACACAGAAGAATAAAAGAAGTGTCCTGAAAAAATCTCCTTCTAAATGGGAACATCAGAATGATTGACCTTAAAGGTCGTTAAATATTTTGAACCTAACTAATTGACATACTTTTTACTTACCGTAATATATTGCAAGTTATATTTATATACCTAAAAAAACAAATAAAAAGGTTTAACTGAAACCTTCAATAATTAGCATAGTATTTTCTGAAAATTAAAATGAAATCGGATCTTACCAATGTGGATGCTGAACTCCCCAAGGATATTTCTAAACATTTCAATGCGGAAATCAGGATTTAATCTAATGTTTTTTGTCCTTCATAATATAATATGCAAGTATGGTTATTTTAGAATATTACAATTATTATTTATCAAGAGAAAAAACAAAAGAATCAAAAAGTTTATAAATAACTTTAAATCAAATTTAAAAGTTGGCTAGTTCAAAACACCCTCAGTAAAGAAATATAAGGTGTCGAGTTCTTTTGAACTTAATTTAATATTAGTTCGAAAACTTTTCAACAGATGGCAAAACTGGTTTTTAGAAAGTGTCAAGTTTTAAAGATAAAACTAAATTATTACAATAAATATTTGTCTCATGTGGTAGGATTACTTCATGAAATCAAGGAAATAGAAATTGAGGTAATTAAAAGATAAATAATAGGTACACATCTGTTAATCTGTAATTGCTTTGGAATGTGTTTACATACACATGGTAATTTTATTATAAATATTAAATGAAAATGAAATTATCACAAAAAATAATTCATTTTTTGATTTTAATCCATAAGCTGAATCCATCTAAAAATACATTCATTTAATGTCTAATCATAAATAATTCTTATTTTCTACGTGAAATTCTTTCTACAAAGCTATAAATATATAGTTAAAATATGAGTTCTTATAATAGTTAGTTGCTTTATCTAATTCTATATTCGAGAATTTATTGCGATAAGACGATTAAAACCAATAAATATCACACACTACATACACAATATAACTTTCTAAATATATTTTAATATGTCTAATTGTTCTAAAAATATTGAAGTATTTTTGTTTTACCTAAATACATTCATAAAAATGCTTCTATTTCTTAGCAAATCCTTAAATCACCACTTAAATACACAACCACAAAATCCACCGCCACATTTCACAATCCGCCATTACACGTTTATTAAATGTCTAAAATAGTCAACAATATCTAACAACAATAATATCCAAGCAATACCTTAACAATTAAACGTATAGTAATTTACTATTTGTTGAAATAAACCTTTAAAATAATACCAAATCGTTCAAAACCTATATTTACAAAAATAATATTTTATTAGGAACATAATAGATCATGTAGGTATGTTAGCATCAAAGAATAAAATTCTCATCAAGGAATGTAGGTACAACATGACATTGATTATTCAACTCTACGCAGTTAATATTATAACATCATCAACTAGAAAATATTCTCCGAAATTATATCTTGTTTTACGCAATATTTATTATTCGCAGTGAATAATATTGTTTCGACTCGGAAACGAGTACATAATGTGTATGTTTAAAAAAAATAAGGATGGCATTCTCGCGATCACAGTTTCATTTCCATATTCTCGTCATAAAAATATATTTCGCACTTATGCAATGAGCAAACAGCGTGTGTGGACTCAATTTCCTCTCTAATAATATTCTGTGACTCAACAAACAAAGGCTGATCCTCAATTCACTTCGGCTGCTGTACATTTGCATTGCCTTATTCTTTGAATTCGTTTTATCCTGTACGGAGGGGATAGCGTAGGACATTCCAGCCTTACACTGATCCATGTGAATTTCTTCGGCTTGCAAAAAGCGCAAGATTTGAAGGCAGCTCCAGTTTGGTCCAGGTCTTCGCGTTCGTAGTCTGCAGCCGCTTGAGGTCTGCGGCGTCTTCTTGGGTTTTTGGGGATATAAAACGAGTTGCATTGACCGTAGCAGAACTTGTTGATAACAGTTCGCGTAATACATTTTTCCTCTCTCACTCTTTGGACCAGTGGTTCCGTTTTGCACCAATCTTTCTTCAAGTATTGCTTCTTGGTCACCACGAGTGCATTTTTACTGGATTTTAAAAGTTTGTGGCCGTTGAACATGAGCTCTGCTAAAACGTCGGGTGATTGGTACGAAGAATTATATTGCCTCATTAAAATATCGAATCCGATCTTGTTGTGTTCTCTTGGTCTATGTTTTTCGATGTCGTTGCTGCTCTCTGGTGATTCGTAAAGAACAGCTTGTGGGTTAGGATCTGGGAAGTCTTCATCCAGGTCATTCTGCGCGAGGTATCGTCGGTCTGGTCGCGAGGCATTGAGTTTCCTTGCTGCAATAAGCCTCTCAACTTCCTGAGTGTTGATGATTTCAAGTATGGAATCAGAGTTGGCTGCTCCTCTTCTGTATGTGGCTGTGTGGACAGGTGCGGTTAGGAGAACCAGCGCACTCGCTAAATACCACCAACCACACACACCATGATGGATAATGAACAATGTTGAACTCATCTGAAACAATAAGTAATAATTATGAAATTGTACATTTTTATTTATTTATTTATTTAACTTTTTGTACATAATATAAACAAATATAATGCACACTGGCGGGCTCATTGCCATGAGGCAATTTCTTCCAACCAACCAGATTACAGAGTGTCAGCATTATACATGTACATAAACAAAAATGATAGCTACAAAAGAACAAAGAAAATATACATAGCACCAAGATATATAAAAAAATTTGGAAAAAAAAACATCATAGCAAAAACGAAATAATAATATTTTCAAATAACTTCGTGAAACATTTTAAATAATTTTATCAACTTTGCTTGAATCAAGAATGAGGAATTAACATCAATCGGTTTTCAACATTCAACTATTATATGTATGTATGTATATAAGTATTGGCCATCTTAAAACAGGAATTCCTTGTTAGATGACCATAGCATATTAATATGTATTAAATTATGTATTTATAAATAAATAAATTTCTTCCTTAGGACAGATGACAACTTGTCATCATCTATAAAAACAAATTGTTCTTACTTTCTAAAAAAAATCCGTTCAAAAAATCTATACGAGTACATAAGAAATAAGTTTCACAAAATGCGATGAGGAATTGTTGAATCTTTAAAAACTGAAATCCTCTGTACAACTTATACAACATAATATATAATTTAAGAAGTACACACTGACTGCAATTATTTTGCTGCAGTAAACAAGTGCATGGATAACTTGTACAGGGATATTTCATGTATTGATTTAACCGAACCGAATTTGATAAATATAGGAAATCTTACAATTTTTATAAACACAAAATACATTATTGATGTGATGACAGTTAAGGAGTTGATGTTGTTGTTAGTGGGTATAAAAATCCATATAGGTGGAATCGATCAAGCGTAATTCATTTAAGTACAGTAGGGCTGTCAAAAGAGTGAATTATAAATAGGGACAATATACAAATGGAGACGCAGAAGTAAAAAAAAATATGGCGGAAAACAGGTAATATGAGAAATTTTGTTGAAGTATCTGATTTCAAATTAAATATATTGAACAAACTTTCAAAAAGATTTCACAAACTTACAAAAAGATTTCACAAGGGTTTTTTCAATGTTTTCTAGATGTTAGCCTGGTACAAGAGTGAGAAAATAATGTAGAGGCAAAAATAATCCTATCTTTGATTAAGATTACAAAGAATCATCTCTACAAAGAAGATTGACACATTGAAAAAAACTGGATTGATAATTGATTATGATCGAATGAATTGCAATATTTTTAAGGAAGAATACTGATGTATTAGTTACAAATACATAAGTCAGCTTTGAGAGCCTTTTGTGAATCAGTAAACTGCAAAAATTATAGTTGGAATTGGTAGTCGGTTGAAAATTGGACAAAGGAAGACCCTGGCCAGGAACAGGCTGAGTCTATAGATTGTGGGTGTGGAAGTTGAGGAAATTGATGATGTCACCATAGTGAGGTCCGCACAGTGCAGTGGGCTAGTACAACTGTAATCAAGTGGATATTTTATTGACAATACTTACCTACTCAATGTTACTACCACCTCCATTCACAATGAATATAAGTAAATCAACATTTTACATTTTACAACTATACCGATCTCACTATCAAGTAGATATTGAATAAAAAGATTTACGACCAATTACTAGACGCTTTGAACTTCAAATGCTGACTTCGTAGAAAAATACCCATTAACACAATTAAAAATAATAATTATGAAAATATAAGTATGCATGTACACGAAAAAATGATATTTTCGCAGGAACATTATCGGATGAATCAATATTAATGTTTAGGGTAGCGCAACCGCATCAGCTTGTAAACAAATACAGAATATGGTTGAAGTTCAAGAGAGCAGGTTTTCTTCAGATTGAAAAGATTCGCAAGAAAAACCGTTTTATTTTATCATTAATTTTGGAACGGGTACGAGAGACGCAATTTTAAGCTTGAAACTTATAATAGAGAAGAGAATTAGGAAAAACAGGCCCACATAGATAGCTTTTATAGATTTAGAAAAAGCTTTTGATAAGGTAGACTGGAAGCAACTTTTTAAAATATTAAACAAGATAGGGCTAAGTTTTAAGGATAGAAGGGCAATATGGAATATATATAAAAATGAGATAGCAGTTGTGTTAGCAGGAGAAAGCAGAGCCGAGGCAAATTTGATTAAGACTCTTGTCTGGAGTGTACTACTATATTGCTGTGAAACATGGACCATCAGCCAACGCGAAACGGGACGTCTGTCTGCGTTTGAGATGTGGTGCTACAGACGCATGGCTAAAGTTCACTGGTCAGAACACATCAGCAACGACGAGGTACTAAGTAAGGTTGGAGAGACAAGGAAAATTATAAAAAGAATTGCCCAACAAACTTGGATAGGCCACAACATCCGGAACCCAGGCCTGCTTTTTACCATCGTCGAAGGAATGATTGACGGGGGTGACTGTACAAAGAGATGAAGAGACTCGCGGACGATAGAGTTAAGCGGAGGGATCGAGTATTTGGTGCAGACCAATCCTGAATTGAATTGAAGCAATTATTTGAACTTAAAGTATCACATACAGTTTTTTATGTTGATTTACAGGCATACTACACTAAGTTAAATTTAAAACACGGTATTTCCACTGAATATTTTGCAAAATTCATTTAGAGATATTAAGTATGTGGTGCTTTGGCAAAACTATAATAATCTTCATCGACATATCTTTCAACAAGACAGATTATATTTGCAATCGAATCTGTCATTTGCATAAACAAAATAATACGTTTTGTTTGTTCATGATACACAACGCAAAATAAAAACGTCATCAATCAAAAAGTTTGAGCGATGTTTACATACTTTTTATTTTTCTTTCCGATTTTGTTTAATATACTTCAATGTCCATATTTTTATGTATGGGACTATTTTCAGAATGATTGCGACTTCAAAAAAAGTACCCACGTATATGATGTACATAATTCATTAGTTGATAAGAAAATCGCTGGACAAAACGAATGTCCAGTAAAAAAAATTCGAAGAATTTTATATTTGTTTGATTTTTTAAGTACCTACATATTGGTTGAATAAGTGATCCAAAGAGCTTAAAGCCATATTTTAATCACTCATTATTACACAATTTTTTGGCGTATTTTTTTTCATCAATTTCTCAACGGGTATCATGAAGAGTGCACATTATGAGTTTCGTCGTGATGTGTTTACATGTATGGCGTACGCCCTAACCTTTTTGTGTCCTCGCAAAAGCCCAAACTATAAGTCCAATCGACTTCATATTTACATCATATTTGTTGAGTGACCTAGAGTTGATTAGTCTTCCATAGACAACCGTTATTTTCTTCTCTTTGATTTTATCGGAGATGTTTTTTTTTATTTGTGACCTTTTTACAGCCCGAACCTTTCCTTTCATTTTAATTTCATATTGATATCATAAATCATGTAAATTCCACAAACGTGTTTAAGAATCTAATAGGAATTTACACCAAAAAATGTATTCACAGTTGGTAAGCCGTTTGGCTCCTATTTGGGCGTCCTGGGTTCTATTTCTAGCAGTAGAGAAATTTATTTAAATTTATTTCTCACGCACATATTGCTTTTCTGGGCTGAAAACACTGGTAACTTGGAAGGAATGGCCATATGACAATTAAATCCCATTCGGTTTTATATTACAGAGTATCAATAAAAAACACTAATTGTGCTGGTAAAAAAATGAACAGTAGATATGTTTGGTTTTATATATTCCTCGTTAGATAGAGTTCCACAGTCGATAAATGTAATTAAATGAATCTTAATTAAGACTAATAATGATGAAGCAATTTTATGATTACTTTTATCTTAATGGTTTAATTAAAGAAAAAAAACTCAAATAAATTTTTCAACATGCTTTGTATACAAATATTCCCAAGAAAAATATTCGATCTTTATTCAGACAATAAATGCTAGTCTTGTTTAACGGTTGCAAAAGTTTCTTTTCCATGCTCCCGACTAGGAGTACATAGTCACAAACATTAATTACTTTGTTTATATATTGGATTGTTTATAAACAGGGGCGGATTCAGTATATGTTCAACAGAAGCATTGGAAACGGATGCAAACACAAAAACAGATAATAATTATTATTGATATATAAAATGAAAAATTTATACGAACTTATTGAGAAGCTTTTTCATATTAGGTACCATTTTTACAAGAACACTGGTGTTTATATTTGAAATCTAAACAATCAATGAACATACAAGCAGATCTACCATCACGTCATGTTTCTGTTATTAAGGTTGGAAGAGAGAACCGAAAGCCATATACCTACTCTAGTTTAAGCATACGTTAATCGGACGAATCGGCGAACATGGCTGTGTATTTTAACGTCCACCGTGCACTGAGAGAATTATAAAAAGAAATATTGATCCAAAAACTAGTATTCCTTTAATAAATATCAAAATGAAGAATAAAGATCAAAATCGAAAATAAAGATCAAAATCAAGAATAATGATCAAGATCAACATTAAAGATCAAATTCATGAATAATCAAGAATCAAAATCAAGAATTAAATATTTTTTCTCGATGTGGTGTTTGGTCCATTAAGGACAAATGTGATGTGATGGTACGGAGATTCAAAATAACCTTTTCATCTATTTTAAATTGCTTTTAGGGAAAACTAACAGGTAGGTACTACTTTTATCAAATAGTAATTAAGTACGCATCCAATATGTAACATGTTGCCACATTGATCATCTCACAAATCCAGACTAAAAACACAATTAAAAACTGTGTCTCACCGGGAATCGATCCCGGGACCCTTGGTTCATAAGTTAGTCACGCAAGTGAGTTAGTTTTACGCATGCGGATATTTTGAAGTTAGTGCCTCGAGCGCTGAAGATGTTAGAGCGACATTACCTATAAAGAGAGGATAATACCTAATGATGCAAGATTATATATGTAAGTAAGTAGGTAGATGTCGTGTGTTGTGGACTGTACTGAGCTTTAATGATGGCCCCCCACAGATTCTTCCTAGATGAACGTTCTTTGCAACAAATTAATACCTTATATCTACCTACCTAATGGTCAGCTTAAACACCGCCTTACCGCAACTTGAATGAACACACACACATACTTAACCCCTCCATGACTATTTACTTTGACTGCTAAACATCAAATTATTTTTTGCCATCACTCCGTATCCTTAAGGCGGAGAAACTCAAAGCTTAATATTTTTGTAGACATTTTGTTTTTTTTCGCTACTTCCACCACCACCGCTCTGCATATGGGACTGTAAACGGCTCCTTCACAGAATGCTAAATGAGCGACAAAAAAATGCATAGCACGAAAAGTAGCTCATGGAGCCATCTAAATTAGCAATCTCGGCAATATATGTGCAAAAGAACAATCAACGAATATGAATAAAAGATTGTAAAGCTTTAAAGGTGTGACTAAGATCTCTTTGAAAAAATAAACAAGGGGAATCAACCATAACTATGACAGAACTTATTGAAGACTTTAAAATTGTTCTTCGAGATCACAAAATCCGCATGATTTTCTATTTGTGAATTGGATGTTTCAGCCCTAACAGAGTTCACCCATCTCAGTTTACCACTTCCTGGTTTTCTTAGTCTTTATCGTGTGGAGAGTGTACTGATTATGTCAAATTGTAAGTGATACAAGGAAATGAATAAACCCATTGAAAAAATAAAATATATAAAATAATGTTATTTTCACTTAACATGGTTTTATAGTTATAAACGTATCGAATATTTCAACTAAAATTCCCACTGACCGTAATAACTCAAACCGCATGTAAATATGAAATGAATTGTTTGAATGCGTATTGTTATCTTTTTACAATTAGTCACATTCATTCATAAACTGTACTTTTCTCCCACATATTGGCTACAGCATCCAAGTACTTATTTGTAACGAAAATGTAGAGACTGGCTGAAACTCTATTTCACGTTTTTGACCGAATGCTAGACTGAGCGGAATAAGGATTTATGTTATAAACGATTCGATGTTATAATCGCCCTCGCATTTGCAAGAATTTAATGACAAAGTCTTTTATATAACCCCCTTTTATTTATTCACTTGTCTGTACTGGAATTTTGCATTCGATTTTTAATTAACTACGCAACCAGTTAGAAATCTCTAGAACTTTCATAGTTGGTGTATAACCATTGAAAATGCACGTTAAAACTGTTTTCAGCTTGATTCATGTATGATATTGATAAAATTGAACAATTTTGTATTTATGAACATGATTTGTGTTGCATAACATTCTGGTATTACTTCATTGATTTCAGTTTTCTGTAACTTCACTTGTTCCATTTAAGGCGAAGAAAATTTTGAAAAGAGTGTCCTCAAATTTATTTATGATTTACTTGTTCCTCTATAAGTGCAGTCTCATCTGTGGAAATTGGCGACCATCAAGGCTATCTCCATATTGTTTACGGCGGCTCTAAACAGTGTTTTTTTCTGAAACATATATCGCCTATGGTTTGGAAGAAAAAGCTTATCGCTATTGTGGTACTATCCTCTGGTTTTTTGAAAAGATTGTACATTAGTGTGCGATGATGAGTACCTACATTGCCGATTTATTCCAATTCTTCTTCTTCTTCTTTGTCAGCCATCTCTCCACTGCTGGATGTAGGCCTCCTCCAATGAACTCCATCTCTCTCGGTCCTATGCTTTCCCCAGCCAACCCCTTCCCGCAACCGGAATAATATCGTCCACCCATCTTTTTTGTGGTCGCCCTACCGGTCTTTTATTTTCCCACGGTCTCCATTTTAGTATTCTGGGTGTCCACCTCTCGGTTCCCTGTCTTGCAACATGCCCTGCCCACTGCCATTTCAACTTTGCAACACGGTCTACTATGTCAACGACTTTTGTTTGGCGTCTAATTTCTTCATTTCTTATTTTATCCCGGAGGCTCATTTTTCGGAGGCTCTTTCGGAGACTCTTATTTTATCCCCGAGGCTTATTCCAATTAATCAGAGAAAAACTTGAAAGAAATGAGAATCATATATTGTAATGTAAATATCCTTGTTTGAGACGTATTATTAAGATGTAGGTACCCTAACATGAGTTTGATGACAGTATCCATGATAAAAATTTGGGTGAATGATGTTTTTTTATAACTTTATAAATGATAAATTAAAATTAATTGGAATACATATTTGGAGATACATATTTTTAAAACTGTATACCAGCTTATTTTTTATCTACGCCTACAATATATTAATAAAACCTATTATTATTTTATTTCTTTATTTATCTTTTTGTACATAATATGAACAAACATAATGCACACTGGCGGGCAAATTGCCATTAGGCAATTTCTTCCAAACAACCAGATTACAAAGTAAGACAAAATTGTTCATGTATCAACAAAATAATGAAAGCGAAAATGGAAATATAATTTAAATAAAGGAAATATACATTAAGCTAAGATAAGTATTAAAAAAACATCATAGCATAAAAAGGATTGGTAAAGAACAAAGAGAGGAAAACGGGATTAGATGTTTCGGGATAAATATTCCTTCCTTGGTTTTTTCTTGAAAATACAAAGTAACTTATAGTTTTAGATAAAGGATTGTGTAGCAACTCCACATCGAATAAATGTTTTGTAACTTATATTAAAAAGGGTAGGTAACATAAGTAACATAATAATTTATTAAGAGTTAACTTTGTAAATTTTCTTTTTCATCATCTTTCTCTCATATTTGTTTTGCGTCGGCTATCCTTATTTTTGACCTCGGTGCCTCTCTCCAGTAAAATATATAAATATTATATTTTAAATAAAGTGTAAATTCAGAGTACATATAAAAGTAGGTACTTAATCTAGGCTAGAAAACCTATACTTATCGACTGGAATATAGATAGAAATGTGTGGCCGAAACCGAATCGGAATATTCGGTCGGCATCTGTTTGTGGTTTGATCGTAAAATTAAAGTGTGTAAATGTAATTACAGGGGTACCAGTAGAACAGTCGGTGAGTGTTGGGTTAGTTGGCAACCTGTTCTGGGATGAATGAAGGCGGTTGTGGTTGTGGTTGTGGCAGTAGGAGGTTGGTGGGGGGAGATATGAATGGTTGCGGTGGGTGTAAAAGTGTGAACCCACGTGTGCAGTGTGCACATACATCCTATATAGGTAGGTATATAATATTATGTATACCCTATGGCCCACGTTGTGGACACCTCTAACATTGATACTTTTAATATATTTATATACATATACTACATCCTGATGAAAGTATGCGTGAGTATTTATTTTTATATTTGTTACTAAAAAACATGATTTTTTTAATCTTTCTGTACTTTTGGATTTGTTGCATTATTTTTATTGGTCGATTATTTTAGTTGATGCGTTATAATATCAAGTTTTAATTTATTTTTGCCAAATTTGATTAATTTGTTTAAATCAAAAAATCTAGTGCCACTATAATAACATATAATAACAAAATGTTGGTTTGAAAATATCTGTAATGGTTATCCTACTTTTAGTAATCCTTTGTAGAAATTTGTTAAGAACTTGTAATCTCTTTATCCCGTACATCATTTATCTATACACGGTAAAATAGTAATTTTCTGCGATTATAGTAATCCTAATTTTCTGTAGATTTGGCATAATAGATTAATGCAGCTATTTATTTGACTATTCAACTTTACAGAAATATAGCTCAATACAATACAAATTAAGCCTTACGAAATATTCAAACAGTATGGTAATAAAGTGACTATAACGGAAATTTTAATGTAACAGTAGACCTTTGTTAAATTGATAATATTTTTATTGTAAGTGGATGTCTTTGAAGATTGTAGAAAAAGTAATGAATTTCAGATAAACCTAGTTTATTTGTTGAATTATGTTTTGATTAGTGTTATCTCACCATAAAATTACCAGATATTTTAATTATATCTAAAACGACGGACGGTGCAACAGAAAATATCTTCAAATAGTAAATCATTAATCGGCGTAAAATGATACGCTTAATTAAATTCCAATCATAAACTTAATACACTTGTATTGGCACTCGGTTAAAATGATGGTTTTATTACCAAATATGGTTATGTCTTGCAAGAAATGTATCCAGAGATCACGTAATTGCTTGTGAATTTTTCGCAATATCTTCCTCCATGTTGAAAAAGTACAGTATTCAGTTCTCTTCGCAATACCACGGATGTTGTTTAATAAAAAATGAAATCACATATTTCAAAAAACGTAATTTTACACTTCACAGTTACTTTTTCTCTTATAATATCCTCACTCATCTCTGCACTGCTCTTGTTTCTCCATTTGTCTCTTCCTTGGGCTCTCTGTATGCGTTTGCCTATCTTTTTTGAGGTCTACTGAAACTTCTTTTCAGATATTTAAATTTAAATTTCAAATTTTATCTTCTTCTTCTTCGTTTAGTAGACCTAGTTTTTCTGTTCTTCAGAAACTATGCCTCCTAGGATGACGAAATCCAACAATCCTTCCATTTCTTGGGTGATCTTCCGGGTAGGTTTTTTTTTGTTTGTGTTTTATCATTAGCGTTTAGTATGAAACTTTATTTTTCAGTCCTAATGAAGTTGAACTAGTGTTTCGCAATATAGATCGTCTTTTGAAATTATGCCGAAAATTATTAGTCATATCAGATTTTTTAAGAAAGTGTAATCGCAATTGTACAGATTCAATATCTTTGTTAGATATTCCAAATTAAATTATACAAAATTTGTAAAACAATTGATATATAACATAAATCTTCTTCTTCTTTTTCTTAGCCTTATCCTACTTTAGGTAGGGCCGGCTTTCCTAACCCTTCGGCGCTAGGATGATCTGCCCTGTATTATCGTGGTTTTAGTATTTGGGCTTTATCCATACAACATAAACCGTTTGTTTTTTTAATGGTTTAGACATAACAAAAAAATTTGATGTAATATTATATGGGGATCAAAAACTAAGTGAACCAGATGATTGATGGATTGGCTTTTAGGCAAATTATTTTTTTATCTTGATCTACGGTTAATCCAAGCAATTATCTAAAACCTTTTTTCCAAGATTTGTTGGATAGAAAATATACATTCTTTGATGTGAAGTTATATTATGATGTAATGAATTATGTTTTATGATAATAATATGGTATTAATAGGTTCGAACTATGAAGGAATATTTTGGTTCTAACTTGTAGGATGTAGGCGAATTTCATTACGTTGTCTCCCCCATGGGGTACGCAAATAAAACCGACCACCAAATTTTCGTACGTTGTAAAACATCCATTGTTTCATATACATACATGAAATGCCCAGTAGGTATATGGTAATATTCGAGACTCTGTCTAGTGAAGCAGTCATCTTTAGTATATTTTCTTTACATTTACATACATACATACCATCACGGCATATCCCACAATGTGGTGTAACCAGCGAAAGGTGTGCGGGTGTGCAGTATAAAATGAAGAACAACACATCTATGAATACCCACACGCCAGTCTCGTTTCACCAAAAAAGGCACTACATTCAGAATGGGTGGTGAACTTCAACGCTGAACTATGTGAAATGTTATTGTTGCCTGTTGTATTTTCGATTAGCCGGCTCTTACGGGACACTCGAAAACAATGATTTAAAAGAATGGAAGCACTATTCTAAGCCGGTGCCTCACAAAGGAGTAAAGGAGTGTAAAGGAGTGTATATAAATGTAAAACATATTTTTTATCAAGAAAAAAAGGGAGATGTTAGATATGGTAATTACTTAGAATATTATACATATGTGAAGCTGGTCGCCTATCAATTTTTACCTTTTTTCGCATTCTAAGTCATATATTTAACATTGTCACTCAAAAAGCCACGATTTTTTTATTTCATTTATAAATTTTATTATATTTTAAATTAAAAAAAAATGAGTGGCTTTAATATTTGCTGTCCCATTGGAGATATTTGAACTCTTAATGTAATGTTTTTTGAAAAAAAAAATAACCGGAAATACATCGTCTGACATTTTAAAGTTAGGGAAATTCAGATTTTTCATGCAGCTTCATGCAGCATGAAAATAATAAATATTCGAGATATATTCGAGAATATTCATTATATAACTATTGCTAACATTCTTGCAAAAAGTGAAAATTTGAAATAATCGCCAATTAAAATCTAACCATTTATTTTTTGTCAATGTGAGATACTTTCATCATTGGAATTATTAGAATTTATTATTGAATAACCGTTTTGTATATCGACCGCTTACCGCCAATACCTCCTAACTCAAATTTCAATTAAATTTGTACCTTCAACTTCTATCTTACACAGAAGTGTTAATTAACACCAAAAACGAATATAGAGTTATACACTGTAAAAAACAACTATTTTTTAAAGCAATGTTCATAGTAGTTAGAGCTCTTTCATGGATACAAAATTATAAAACAGTGTTTTCAGAATGTTCTGTAAAATTTTGCAGGTATTGGCGGTAAGCGGTCGATATTTGAGATTATTCAAACTAAATAATGAACATTAATAATAATAATTAACACTTCCTTGCACCCTGGACAAGTAGAGAGTTTATTTCTTTAATTTCTTTCAACCAACCAGTATTTCCAGCCCAGAGTAGCAATGTTTGCGTGAGAAATGAATTTAAATAAATTTCTCCTCTACTGGGAACGAACAGGACGCCGGCACAGAAACCGAACAACTTACCTACTGTGCCACGGCGGTCGGCATTGTATGTAATGTATTTATCAGGCAACATTTTATGTATTTAAAATATGGTTTTTCTTTTCAGCACGTTTATATTTAAGTCAACATCGGTACATCTCAATAAATTGATAACATCATCAAATTATTTTCAAGCGTAAAGGTTACTTTAGCTTCCAATTTCTAAAAATGTTAGCAATCATCGAATGACCATTATTTATATAGTTTATTGTTATTTAGACATAATTACAACAAAGACATGTTTAACTTTGCAAATAAATGAATGCAACCAGAAATAGAGTAGGTATTTATTATATTAGAGACGTTCTTTCCGTAACAAAACATGTTAAGATTCCTTCCGTCACGTGTTTTCAATTACCCCATGGCACAATGGCGCATATCTTTGTTTTATGGTATGTCTCGACACGCATGCGGGTCTTGGCAATCAGATGAAGTAGAGGAGTGGAATGTCCAAGGAAGATTACGGTTGGCATAGGTTTTTTCCCATAATAAAACTTGGTCGACCTTCATGGTTAAAAATACTGAAGTGGTCTTCATACCATCCATCCACTTAAAATTATAGCAAACATAATAATATCTAAATGGTGTCCTACAATTTTTTTATTCTTATTTTTATCACATAGTAAATATATGTAGAGTCAAAGGTTTTAGGGTTAATACTTTCAACTTTTATTTTATTTAAGTTGTTCAGCTAGAAAACATTATTATCTACAAATCTTACAGTCCTAAACCAAGAACGTATGTGTCATCGTAGGACTCGACTGAGTAAGCAAGATCATGAATGACCACACCTGTGAATACAAAAGACTAAGACCATGTCCATTCCGGTCTTGGTCTTCTATTCGTTCATCACTACTTATATTTTTTATATGTTTTTTGAATAAAAAATAAATAGAAAAAAATACCAGAAAAAAGTTTAATAAACTTTACTAATGTAATATGTGTGTATAACCCGCATAACAAAATCACCATCACTCAATAATAATAATAATTAATTATAATCACCTCTTCAGTAATAAATCCTTAAATAAATACCTATATAATTTATACTTCAATTAGGATAATTGATTAAATATGAGTACATTGACACGATTGAAAAATAGGCATAGGTATCAATAACACATTCAATATTGATTAAATAGTTGAGAGTAAATTGTTATTAGCATGAGAAAATATTGAAAAAATGTTTAACATAAACCATACTGTAATTTTATTGAATACTAGACAAAATATTCACCATGTTTTTCACTTAAAAGCTAAGTTATACTAGAAAATATATTTTTTTCGTGTAAAAACGTACTTCTAACTTTTAAACTAACAGATATTTGCATGCAAAATGTGCACTTTTTTGACAGATATGACTTGGAAAATTTTGTATGAAAAAAATAATTATTGAAATATTTTTAAAATTCAGCATTTTTATCGCATTATTTTTAGCGTGACACTGCATCAGGTATACTGGTACATGTTCGCACATAAATTAGATTTTTAGATGCTCTTGGTTTTTCAGAAGGCGTGAGACAAACACACACACACACACACACACACACACACACACACACACTAACATTTTGATTGCTTTATTACTTTAGATTGGCGGCAGTCAAGTGCTTTTTGGTCGGATAAGTACCAATGCCGGCTTCGGAAATTCAAGGATGTCTAAGAAAAAAAAATACTTTAATTGATAAAGCTGTATATAGATTATAAAACTTGCAGGCCTTAGATACGTCAAATCGTATAATTCATTTAGTTGCATTACTGTATAGTATAATTAATAACAACAATTACACACCACAATATCTGAAGAAAACGCTATTTTCTCGTCAAATCACGGTCTAGATTTTCGATCTGCTGATCTTGCTACACTAGTTATTCCCATTTCCATTATATCTACTGAATTTGTCAGTTCGTCTTTTGAAATACAATCAGCAAGATTACGGAACACCTTAAGTGATGAGATTACGACGTCTCAACAGATTCAACTTTAAAAAAAAATCTAAAGCTCTTGTCTAATAACTCTTAATTGACACTCCTTCCAACCTTTCTCACATCCCATATTTAGATTTTACATTTTATAATGTTATCTTTTTGTTTCATTTTGTTATTTGCTACGACCACCACCACCCGATCTGCATATGGGGACTTTAAACGCCCCCTTCACCAAACGAAACGAAACAAAAATTATTATATATATATATATATATATATATATATATATATATATATATATATATATATATATATATATATATATATATATATATATATATATATATATATATATATATATATATATATATATATATATATATATATATATATATATATATATATATATATATATATATATATATATATATATATATATATATATATATATATATATATATATATATATATATATATATATATATATATATATATATATATATATATATATATATATAGGTAGGTATTTTAAAAATGTCAAAAGCAAGAACCAGATATATATATTATCCTTTAAAAAAAAGTGTGGATTATGGCCACCGATAACTCTCCACTACAAAGGACATTCCACAAAGGAAGAATGGTTGACAATTTCTAAACGTAATTTTTTGAAGTACCTATATTTCTATTAAATTATTCAAATTGACCAATTGTTAGAAGGATATTCAAAAAATTGCAGTTTCACATCCACCAAATTTTAACATATTACAAAATTATTGAAACGTTTTCAGACTTTCGTGTATATTTAGCAACGTTGTCATTTATACTAGTTCAGTTGCTGAATATGACTTGCTTGTTCCTCGACTTTCTTTCTATCATATCTATATTTTTAATTTCTATTGTTTTAAAATTCAAAATAAAATATACAATACATTGATTTTCCAGTCCACGAGAGCATTTTGAAAGTTTTGACAGATGAAATTGAAAACTAATTAGCTCTAAGTTTATGAACTTATCTATATGATATCAATATGAAGTCAATCGGACTTATATTTTGGGCCGTACATATGACACAAAAAAAAACAACGCGAAAGATTAGAAAGGGGAATTAACGGTTTTCTATGGATAACTTATCAGATCTAGGTCTATGCACTTTGAACATACATAATATGATGTAAATATGAAGTCGATCGGACTTATAGTTTGGGCTGTAGAGAGGAAACAAAAAGCATACAGAGTACGCCATATATACAAACACATCACGACGAAACTCAAGTGTGCACTCTCTACATGATACCTGTTGAGAAATTTATGTACAAAAATACGCTTAAAAATTGTGAAATATTTAGAAGTGGAGGGTAAAAATAGTGGTCACATTAATTATAATATAGTTTTTTTTAATATATTGTTTTTATACTATCAAAACTATTTCATCATCATCATAAGCTTGACAGCCCTGGGCCTTTGCTGAATCAAGGATTCTCCTTAATTCCCGTCTATCCGTTCTCCAGGTTCTAATATATGGTGCGGATGCATCCGTATCGACATTGTCCATCCATCGAGTCCTTGGTCTTCCTGGTCTCCTTCAACGTTATGGGTTGTCGTCGTCCATTCGGATTATGTGACCAGTCCATCTCAAGCACCCTATCTTAATGGAACTAACCACATCGGGCTCTCCATATATCTCATATATATTTCCATTTTGAATCGATGACGCCAACCGTATTTATTAATTATTGACCTGTAGGTCGTTCGAAGGATCCTTCTCTCAAAGGCCGCATGGATTCTTCAGTTTGCTTATTCATCATCCAGGTTTCGGAAGCATACGTGAGGACCGGCTTTTTTGTAGGGCGTAGAAGCATTTATTAGCAGCCATAATTCTTCTTCTAACTTCTCATGTGTCAATGTTGCTGGTTACAGTGGAGCCTAGGTATCTGAACTCCTTTATCACAAAATATAAAATTGTAGTTTCCGGCTGTGAATATGTGTGGAGCTGAGTTCTGAGCTTTATAAGCGATCATTGGGTTCGTTTTATCTTCATTTATGCTAAGATCCATCATCCTGGAGGCCTGGAGTGATCTCATTATAATATTAAAATCATATTATTCGTACATATAGGCGCGAGTAAATAAATTTATGTATGTGATTTCATGTGTTGGATATATTTTGTAGACCCTGTTATTAGTAAATGTACCAACAGACAAATACCTCTTATTATTATGGTTATAATTCTATCAGATGAAATGTTGATAATATACGCGTAGGAATCACAAATCGTCACTTAAAAGCTTGTTTTATCTGAGGTAGTTAATAGTATAAAATATTGACCGCACCTTCATTACACCATTTTGTACATGCCGGGTGTCAAACAATATAACTGCGAGTACATATTACAAGTTAAACCAACTATCATACAACAATATATATTATGTACCTATATAAAATATATCGTCCAGAAACATAAACTATATTTTGTTTTGGATTAATATCGGGTATATTTTTGATTATTTTTTTTACTTTTTTAATTAAATACAATTTCACATAAACAACATTATTGAATTCAGAATACAATTCATTTCGGAATTCTGAAATTGAGACCATGAGATATGAAGAGGGGAATAGACCGGCCTCAGAAAAGGTGGGCTAATGATATTGTTGATACTCTCTCGATAGAGTAAACAAATCGTGTTCGAGAAGGAGCTTTGTATTTAAAACATTACAATATTCATTATACAAAAAATGGGCCTAGGTTGCGGCTCTAAGGGCCTAGGCAGTAAAGGGGGTGGGCGGCCGACGCTGTTGTGCCCCCTTCAATTTTGTATTTAGAGAAGAGCAGGACGAACGGCTTTAGTCTCGCTCGGCAGTGACTCGTCAACTGTGGCGAATGTTGTGTGAGGTTCTAACACACCGCCGGCGCAGACGTCGGGTCAGACATCCTGTGTTGACAACGTGACGTCATATCTGACAGGTGATGATTGCGTCGGATGCCCCCGGTGTTAGCCCGCGGAACCTTCGGACGCCAACACGAGTACCGAGGGGTACGGGGACAAGCCCCTCCGACTCGATCGGGTGTGCTTAGGGGCTTGCCCTGCGACCGATTTCGAGCGGAGGCCCCGATGTTTGAGGTAGGACTCTCGGGGGCAGTGGTTGACTCGCGGATAGATGGATATTTGTGTTGTCCGACGTTGCGGCTGCGTCGGGGATGAACAGGACCAATGGGTCCTATAGCGTCCTCCGGCGTGGAAGTAGATCGCGAACTCCCTCATATACAAAAAAAAATATATAAATATTAAAAAAAAAATACAAATTACATCATCACGAGTCACCAAGAATGTGACCTTTATAGCTTTTTAAAACATTTGATGATCTCTTCAATATCTAATACACGTAGGGATTTCATTGAAAAATAATATAGGTACCACTATATGATAGTAACTAATATCTGTATTTTTGTTTCCTAGGAATGAATTCTTTATGGATGCCTTGGATATTGATGTGAAAATGTCGAACAAAAGAGCCGGGTATTGAAAATACATCTCACATATTTCAGGAATGACGTTCACCACCCGATCTGTTGCTTTTTAGGTGTGCAAATGCCGGTGTGTAGGAAACACGCACGTGTCGAGCTTCCTTTAATGAGGTAATGCACACTTGCACAATTGTCGCTGGTTACCCCACATTGTGGGATTATGGCGTGATGGTGTGTAGTTATATAAACCTATTTATATACATACATATTATGTAAGTATGCGTTGTTTTAATTGTTTTCAAATGCTAAAATTCGTTTAAATTGTTTTCAAATGCTGAAATTCGTTTTAATTGTTTTCAAATGCGAAAATTCGTTTTAATTTTTTTGATTTTGAAATGCTAAAATTCGTTCTAATTGTTTTCAAATGCTAAAACTCGTTTAAATTGTTTTCAAATGCTAAAATTCATAAATTATAAATTTCAATGTTTGAGAATATTTTCTAGGTATTAATTAATATTCTGAAACAAAACGATTAGTTTACGCAAACAGATTTATTTCATGTTTCTCCTTAATATTTATTATAATTAATCAGTTATTTTACAAGATATCAAATAATTTGCATACACATTAATTAAATGTCAACAATTATTGCTACTTCCATCATAACCGTCTAATGTTGACACAAAATTATAATAATTATAATTATGACAATAATAATTTATATCTTTGAATAAAATGTAACTAATAACTAGGAAATACTGTAATTGGCGATATAAATAAGAAAATTATTTACTGTATACCTATAAATGTTTGTAAACAGCTGTTGTATTTCTTAATAAAACAAAATAAAAAATAAAATAAATAAAATAAATAAATAAAATAAAGACTTATATATTCAAGAAGTAAACCTTTTCCATTATTATATTTACCTTAGTCCTGTGTTGTGAAATTGAAGGAAAGCTTTAATTTTTTTCTTGAACTAGGTTCATGTAAAACATGATATCCATGAGTCGATTCATGTATAGTTGAAAAATACGCACCAAACTAAATTCAAATATTTGAATATTTTATTTTGTTTTGATATATTAGTTTTCCTATACAAAACATGTATTTCTGGATGGTAGTGTGTATATGAAGCTTATATCAAACTATAGGTCGCCGTAGATATTGTGTTTTTTGTCATACAAATTGTATAGTTATCGTAAAACTAGTTGGAAGTAACACATGAGATCCAACTGTCGATAGCGATAGTATGTACAGTTGAAGAATAAGTACCAAACTATAAACCCATAATACAAATTATTTAATATTTTAAGTTATTTGGTTTTCTATACAACACATGTACCTAGGTATGTATGTCAAGATAGGATAGTATAGAGGTCAGTCCTTTGATCCTACCCAGAATATGAAAACAGCATGATGGTATGTATGTAGGATTAGAGATTAGTATCAAACTATTATGTCTTCTTAGATATTGTGTGTAGGCTACTGCCATACAAATTGTATGAAGCAATGTCGTCACTTAATTCAATTTTTATAAAAATTGTTGAAAAAAATTTGAGATGTGCTAATACAATGTTAATATTTTAGATAGAAAATTAAATTATCTAGTTGGGGTGTTTCGGCTTTTTTGATATTTTTAAAAAAAATGAAAATATAGGCAGTTAAACTCATAAATTTATCATAAAAAAAAATATTTTTCTTAATAAAAAATGTTTGGGAAACCCTGGAATTTAAAAAAAAAACTAATTTGAGATATTGTATTTGTCTATGTTTATACCAATTTTCAGCGTTCTAGATTTTATGGTTTCTGAGATACATATATGGAAAAATAAACCAAAATTTCAAAAGTTGATAACCCCTGATTGAAACAAAAATTCACACTTCTGAGTATAAAAGTTTTGTAGGCATATAACTGTTTGTATATTCTAAAAATTTGGTCTCTTAAATTGAGCGGATCAAAAGTTATGACACACACACACACACGCACGCACGCACGCACGCACGCACACACACACACACACACACACTTGATTTTGGCCTGAAACTACATATTATGTCGATTTGTTAAGAGTAATAAATTCTTTTGAACAAATAGACATTTTGAATATCGAGTAAACCACTTGATGATACTGAATAATCCACGTTAATTGGTAAACCAACGTTTATTAATATTGTGGTCAAGCACAGAACACTGTTCTTTTATCAAGTTAGGAAATGGAAATAGATTTGGGAGCGAGATTTTAAAAATACCTACATAAAAAAGAAATAATTTAACGGAAAGAGTTTCAAGCGTTAGTAAATGCAAAACAATTGGTTCAATTCTGAAAACTCTCTAAAATTTTATGTATTTTTTGCTATTCTGAAGATTGCATAAAATTAAGGAAACCAAAAAGACAATTTCATCACTAGTGCATTATAAAATGGATATAGTTTTGGTGAACACATTTTTGTTTTTAATACCTACATTACCCCGTATCCAGTAACTATTGGAACTTAATTAGGAACGTTCTAAAATTGTAGATTTTAGATTTACGGTCTTATTTCAGCGTTATAAAATATAAACTTGGACTAAATGGAATAAGAACGTATTGTGAATAATTATGAAAATTATGAAATATTTATCATTTTCATAATTATTCAGTAACTTTTTTAGAACGTTCCGGCCAATATAGGTACGTTCCTATTCCATTTAGTCCAAGTTGATATTTTATAACGCTGAAATAAGACCGTAAATCTAAAATCTACAATAAGACGTATTGTGAATAATGATGAAAATTATGAAATATTTATCATTTTCATAATTATTCAGTAACTTATTTAGAACGTTCCGGCCAATATAGGTACGTTCCTATTCCATTTAGTCCAAGTTGATATTTTATTACGCTGAAATAAGACCGTAAATCTAAAATCTACAATTTTCGTATGTTCCTATTTTAGTTACAATAGTTACTGAATAGGGGGTAATATTCATTAA
The DNA here is from genome assembly GCA_963576475.1 of Molanna angustata. NCBI lineage: Eukaryota > Metazoa > Arthropoda > Insecta > Trichoptera > Molannidae > Molanna > Molanna angustata. The sequence continues at coordinate 14,671,050 of OY754971.1, read as the reverse complement.
AAATTTTAAAAACCTATATACCTACCTATATATATTTTTTTTTAATAAAAAAAATAATATGTCCTTGTTAAACAAGTACATATACATCTTCCTACGTTCCCTAAAATAAGCATAAATGCTTGTACTATAGGTGAACGAAATCGGTCGAGGCAGGATTCGAACTCGCGACCACTTGACTACTAACCCAGTGAGCTAACCGCTCTGCCACCGACCCATCTAAACCTATATATGTAGGTATTGAATAAGTGTGTGGATAAATGTAGTTTATTGATGCAGTTACACGCATCAAATCAGTATAAAGGAAATTTATTGATGCAGTTACACGCATCAAATCAGTATAAAGGAAATTTATTGATGCAGTTACACGCATCAAATCAGTATAAAGGAAATTTTTGATAGTTGTAGTCGTAATAATTTGCGGAATTTGGCAGATGATTTCAAAGACATGTCAGTTTATACATAAAAACGATTTACGATACGCCAAAACCTATTGATCATTCTGCACGTACAAATTGTTTTGATCGACATTCTTCCTTGTTATTATTGCTATTACTATCATTTGTTGAAATATCGTGTCGGTGTCATTCAGGTTCTAAATTACAATGGGGGGAGAGTAGAAGACACCATGTGGTGAAGGAATTTCTGGCGCCAACGACAATGTTACCGGTCCGGTATGGTCTTGTCTGGTCTGAACGCCACCTAACAAGTTCTATTATTCAGCTTTTGTGCAGTTAACGCCCGTGTGTCTAACATCAGATTCTATTGTCTTAGTGAAGTAATCATACTCTATTATAATGATATTGAGTTTTGATTATATATCCAATTTACATATTATTGACAAATGCATTTAGGATTATTTTTAATTCTCGTTTATTTATGGCACATGTCTATTTTTAGTACAAAATATAGTTTCATATCAAATAAGATTCTAATATATCTACATACATAACATCTTGTTGGAATTCTTCATATCAATTGTCCCTCTCGTAATACAGAACAACTCTAACTATCCGACTACCACTTTGCTGAACTAAATATGTCCAATGTTCATTCATAAATTCCTATAAAACATAAGCTATGAGGTACCGACTTATAATAGTGCTTCCACTATTTTTTAATATCGTCGAAAAAAATATAAAACAACAGAAAAAAATAACATCTTACAAAGTTCAACAATAAGGTTCACCACCCCTATATATATAAATCGAAATCTATGTTGAAAATTTATATATTTAATTTAAAAATGAAACATAGGTATTCAATAACTTGATGTGAAAATTTCATCACATGAATGTGCAATTTTATCTTAGGCAGTCTAAATCTATAAACAGGTAGGTATATGAATGAATTGTATAACGCATTGTGCAATATAAACTAACAAAGATTGTTAGTAGGTAAAATTTAATACAATAAATATAGCAATTATGTGGGACCCCAACGTTTTGTTATGACAACAGATCGTTATTTTTTTTTGAGTAATTTGAACAAACGAGAAACGGCGCTATCCGCATTCTTCAGGAACAGTTGTTGTAAATCGTTGTTGAGGGTTTGTGTTAATGTCATTGTGCTTCTCACATCCCAGAGGCATTTCAATAGACACCGGAAGCATGCGTGCTCGGATATAATGAGCGGAATATTTGAAAGGATCAAGTAAATCAGGTAAGCATCGTATTATACATGACACTGAGGTGTTTGTAACAGAACAAATAACTCACCTTAAACAATAGGGTAACCATAGTTTGTCATACAAGTCATTTTTATTTAAATAAATGAAAATATTGATTTATTTTTATATGAATTATTATTTATTAAATAAAGAAATCAATAAAACGGGTGTATTGGCTATTTTATTATTAGATTTACTTTTTGATTTACCCATGGACAAACAATAGATTGCCAAAAGAAAATATTTTTCAACCAACCAAAAACAAAGAAATTTGGTGTAACCTCAAATAAATTTGGTGTAATGGTTTATGATTTTTATAGAAAGAAATGTGTGCCGCATTAATACAATTCGACTTTAATGAAAGGGGTGATCACAGTAATAAAAGAAGGATAAAAGGAATTAAAGAACGTGAAAGGAACTTTGATATACCTTATTATTTGATGATTTTAAATTCTCTAGTTGTTTTTTTTCTACTTAAATTCTCTAATTATTTTACAGACTTAAGGAAATCACGTTAGCTAAGATATTGCTTGTTTGCTTTATATATTTATGAAAATTTTATAAAAGGTGATAGTTTTGAGAAACAAATGTATACTTTAATTTATAATATAATTGTGATAATAACAAGGTTTGGTCACCCTATAAACAAGGAATTTTAATCTGTATTTTCACGCTTTCCTTGATACAATACTATGGTGTAAATTTAAAGGTGTTTAAATAATTGTGTATTCAGATGCCGAAAGGTGACACCATGTCTCGTGTTTGGCTCAGAAAATTGAAACATTTTTGTCGGAAGTATTTTTTGTTTTATTTTACTTTAAAACCGTCAAATACCGCCATATTGACAAATATCAGCTTAATTCACAATTATGCACAAAAACAATTTTGCTTGATTTCAATGAAATCCAAAATATTTGTTGAAGATTTTTTATTTTATTTGTTCTTTTAAAAATGAAAAAGGACGGTGAGCTCCTGTAATAACCATGTACATTTATACATTTTAAGGTATAAATGTTTACTAATCCTTCATATAATTAAATCATATGAATGTAAAATGGGTATAGAGGAAGTAGGTACCTACAATTATCATTAAATTATTAAGATATGAAATTATCAAGAATACAACAAATTTAATATTAATGCCTTTTTAAAAAATTACATTTTAATATCTTCAAAAAGTCTTTAATCATTTCTAATAAAATAGGAAGAATGTTTTGTATCCATCGTAATTATTAATCATAAGAAATTGCCATTAGGCAATAAGCCCGCCAGTGTACTAATTATATGTACAAAAAGATACAAATAAAAAAAAAATAAATAAATACATCCAAAAATTTTCATCATCACATCATCAAGTTACTATTATTTTTGTTTTAAAGCAGGAATAGTAATTAAAATATTAAAATAGTATTTATCTCAGTCGGTAGATTTTCATATTCTCTTTTAATTAAAGTAAAAAATCTACTTCATAGGTCTTGAAGCTTTTAAATTATTTACAATAAATACATAAAAAATGTTTTATTAAATCTAATTTTACCAGAAAAGTAAAAACAAATTAAAAATTGAAAAAAACTCACGCAATAGAATAAAGATAAAAAAAACTGTTAGGTATTTATTTTAAAGACGTATCTCCAGACGTGACCAGTCATTTTATTTTTTTCGTTAAACTTCACTCTAAGCACTTGTTGAATTTATTTAACCGAGTTGTTTTTATAATTTGCGCTTTTCTGTAAGTGGACTTATCCTTAGTGATACTTGATGTATGTGTAGTCTGTTGAAAAATCCAAATAATATATTTTAAATTGTCAACATTCACAAAACGTTATAGTTTCAATTATTCAAGGTTGTATAAAATACTGTGTAAATTTTAATTAATAAAAATAATGTAGGAAGGTAATACATAATAAAATATTGTCATTTGGCAATATTGTTAGCGATAACGACGTAGTATCGTAAAATTTCCGAATAAAGAACTGATCGTACCGTTTTTTTGATAATCTGGAAAAACCGAAAAATACAATCGAAGATTATATTAAATTTTGTCCATTGACAAAAAAAAAACAAAATATCGTAAAGGCACGATGAGATGTACCTATGTATGTATGTATGAATCATATGTAGTCTGTCTCTGCGTTGACCGTGGATGCTGTGGATGCCCATCAAACCAAAACAAGAAAATATGTGGGTTATTTTTCATTCAGTCAATAAACATAGTCACAAACATTACGCAGTACATTATGACCGAAAAGAGAACTCTTGTCTAGATCAGATCCGTTGAAGATGCGGCCTGCGATCGAAACATAATTTACAAATTGATAAGTTTTTTTTTATGTTGGTAGCGACGACTACGTCAAAATTCTTCTCAGTTGGTATTCTTTCTAAGCCATGAAGATTGTGTAGATTACCAGCAACATGGTGGGCATGTATTGAGAAGGAGTTGGGAATCCTACAGGAGACAGCCTGAACCTCAGATCATGCCAACAAGGAGGCTCGATCCAGAATGAACTGAGAGGAAGTTTAGAAGGGCTGGAAATTAATATAAGTTTTTTTTGTGTACGGAGAACATTGTTATCTATGTGTGAAATTTTAATTAATAAAAAATATGTGAATATGTGTGAATTACCATGACAAATATGTTCCCCATAATAAAATACTATCTATCCTCCATCACATACCTACATAATAGTTGAGCGGAATCATTCATGCAAATCTTGTCAAATGTGTTTTTCTTTAACTAATTATATGCATATTATGATTTTATATTGGATTTGTAAATGAACAAATAAATTCATTTGTCATCAGTCATGAGGAAGAAGCGGTATTTCGAGAACAGGTCGTATAATTTTTTTTTGTTGCTATGGTGATGAGTTATATTCAGATAATTAATTCAATAGACGAAATAAATTCACGACTCCTGATTAGTAGCAATAAAAAATAACGAATCTCATCTGAATTAAAAATAAAAGATTATGCTTTGTACACACCTTCTTGACATTCTAATAATGCACGATACATAGTTTGAAATATTTTGAAATAGCTATAAAATCAACATTTGTCAGTGATTGTGCGTAGGAAGGTGTAGATGTCGTCAAATATATGTTTAGGATACAATTCACGAGCAAACATGAACGGCGAACATGAATATTATACATTTTACATTCTATATTGTTACCAACTATGTATTTTGCGTATCAATAGTATTGATTTTGCCTGTCAATTATGATGATTTTTTTGCGTATGTTTAGTATTTCCTTGTATTTAAATTTTCCATTGGAATAAAATAAAATTAAAATTATGAAGGTACGTTCATATTAATAAATAAATTAATAAAATATTACATTTTTTAGGGCTAGCCCGACTTATATGTGAACAGTTAGTTCCGAATGAGGTAAATGTTTAGCTGTGATTTTTGGTTATGTTGTTATTCGAAATGTGTTATTGTGGCAACATGTTATTTGGGTGCATGCTAAATTAATTTGACACAGTATCTCTTTAGTTGTCAAAATGGGAAAGACAATGGCAATATACCAATCTCTAAATAAAATAAAATATATGGTTCTGATTAAGAGAACCCACGTGCATATGGGGCCCCTTTTAAGATTCAGCCGTGGGGTCCAGAGTTTTGGTAAAATTCGAATTTCACGGCAAAGCATCTCCGAAGGTGGATTTTATGGTCGCAGCGTTATAAATGTATGAATGAGGATTACTCTTCCACGTATGTATTATGGATATCATGCTTATGCTCATGCATACGGTTGATGGAATTTACGACGGCGCTTAAAATTACACACACCTTTATCCAAAAATAATAATAATGTTCCTTCATTCATTCAAAACTTTATTGTGTATTTTTTGTCATGGCCAAGATTTAAATTCCTTTTATTTCGATACGCTGGTATGGTGGGGCCCATATGGCAGTGCCGTTTTGGGGAAAGAACTCTTGGCGCTTTAAATTTGGGTACGATTTTTGGATTGTACAAGAATGTATTACATAGCCCCATACAGGTAATATCTACTTGGGCATATTCATTTTATGTTGTATATTAGTACCATTTTATTTCGAGAGCATTAATTAAAAAAACATGCACATAAAATTATCTCTTTATATGAAAATATTAACAAACAAAACTAATCGAATTAGTCGCGATGTTGATTATTGAGTTTAATAATAAATATTAATAATAATGAACATTTCCTTGCACCCTGCGCAAGTGGCGAGTTTATTGCCGAGTGGCAATTCCTTCCAACTAACCAGTGTTTCCAGCCCAGAGAAGCAATATTTGCGTGAGAAATTATTGAAATAAATTTCTCCTCTGCTGGGAATCGAACCCAGAGTGCCCGCACAGAAACCGAACGGCTTACCAACTGTGCCACGGCGGTCGGAGTTTAAATTATGAATTAAAGAAATGAAATCAATTGATAGTAGATTAAATCTATTGATCGTAGATTCTAATAGTTCGAAATAGATATCTGTCGATATCTATTTCGTACTATTCGAGTGAAATATAATATGTAATTACACTCATAAACTAATTGTATTTATATTTTTTTTTATTTTAATTAATATGACATAACCAATAAATACGGAATTAAAATTTAAGAGCGTTTTCTTATAATGGCTAAATAATTAATTAAACTTATAAATATTTTTAGGGCATACAAGGAATGCAACATCTTCGTTCGGCTCTGTCGAGTAATGTTAAGGACCGCCCAAACGATCTTTATAGAAAAAGGATCTCTGATTCCATCGTCTCTATGGCGTTTCGTAGAAAATGCTCTGACTAACCTTTATTGTATGATTTCCATTCGTTTGAGAACAGGACACAATAGTTCATTTAGGAACGTTTACACACAAAAAAACATTCTTTTCGCTGTAAGTATTCAGTTTTTTAAGGATGCCGACGTGTGAGAAATATATACCTATATATACACATAAATTTAAGGTGCTAAGGATTACTAATGGACCATTATATAGATACATATTTGTTATTTTAATTTCTTTAAAATGGCCAATTTAAAGTTCCTTCTTGTATAGGATATTTTTATATGAAATTAAAAGTGAGTTGATGTTCAAAATGCCTCTATATTAAGCGACTAACGAGGAAATATTGAAACGGAGTTTTTTTCATTTCAGATGCATTAAATCCGTCTGTAAGTATATTTAACAAAAAAATAACTTTGAATATAACTTAAATTAAAGGATTTTACGGTAACTTTTATTACAAATAATTACGCTACAAATATGTAGGTACTTGTTTGTTTTGAAATCCACTTTGAAAAACCATTATTTTCGGGAGAAAACTTCTCTCAACCACAGGTGTATTATATGACTTAAGCAATCATTTGGACATAACTGTTTGATTTTTCGCCATCGCGAAACTTAGATTTTTACTTTTGAAAACATTTAGTCTAATTAACATTAAAAAAAAACTAATAAAACAAAAAGTTACGTACGAACTAGCCTCGGCACAGGTTTTATTCCCTAGTGGGGAATTGCAGATATAATTCTTGCGATGTCTACAAATACTTCTTCTTCACTGGCTAAAAGTGCCAGAGAGAATCAAGAACAAATTACATATGTTTGATGACTTTCAAAGCGATCCATGGCATGGCTCCCACGTATCTTTCAGACTTCTGCATCCCTCTCACCGTAAACGAGCGACAACAAATACTTTAAATTGGCAAGTTGACTGAAATAAATAGAGTCAACACTTCATCCTTCGGTGATTCGGTGGAATAAACTTCCACCTGAACTGAGGCAAATCGACAACTTAGCACTATTCAGGAAACACCTAAAAACTCACTTCTTCCGCGAGTTTTACAATAACCCCTAATATATTCAAAGCGCCCTTGAGGTGAGGTTATCACAAAAACGGCGCTATAAAAATAATCCAAATTTATTATTATTATTATTATTATAATATGTATGTACATAATTGAAATAAAACTTATTTTAATCATATTTTACAAGGATTTTTTGTGTAAAGTTAACTTAATGGGAATTTTAAAGTTTATTTTGCTAAGTATTGAAATTTTACTGAAATACGATTAATTTTAGGTAGCTACCTACCTACTGAAGTATGCTTTGACGTAAGTGTGTTTGGTTGTAAGATATTTTCACGAGGCAATGTATTCATTTCATTTTGATCATACATATATAGTGAAGTAATATGAAATGGAAAGAAAGATGCTCTATTCTTCCTACACATTCATAAAATTACATGTTTGTATTGTGTATTGTAAATAGAACCGCCTACTACATATGTATATAGACATTTAGGTAACTATGATACCTTCATAGTATTAAACTATATAATTTACAACTACATATATGTATGTATGTATATACTAAGTTTTAAAATGACATAAGAGGAAGTATAAATAAACTTACTACACTCGAGTATCATTTTACAGATGATTAAATTTTCCCTAATATTTTCGTTTTTATATATTTTTTTAAATTGGTTTCCCAATGAATTTTTTTCGTGAAAAATTTGCTGTCAAAGGAAGTGTAAAAATTATTATATCTAAGAAGTACGCTTTAACCTTATTAGGGACAGGAAAAGATGTTGAGAGAAATATAGAGAGAATGGCGCATTTATGTCAGAGTAATGGCAGGTTGGAATTATAGTATAAGGTCCTGCAATTCTAGATATTGGTATATACGACATTTTGTATAGTGAGCCCATACAAAATTGATACGTAAGTCATTGTAAAACGGCTGATTTTTATCTGTAAAGTAAACACAGCGGGTAATAATGGTTGGATAGTAATAACACTGAATGGTGGTGGATTTAGGAGATAACAGCATTCAAAGTGTTCAAAATTGTTTGAATATTGCGAAAAATTGCAATTTTAACACATCAGTTATAGTAATAATAAGAAGCGTGTTTTTTTAATATATTTAGTAAGGCTATTAGAAATCACGAATTCTATTGACAGAAATGTTGATTAGTGGAAACCTCTCGACAGACACCTTTAAAGAGACAATATTTTATTAAACTTTAAAGTTGTCTGTCGAGGGGTTTCCACAAATCAAATCACAAAACAACGCGCGATTTCTAATAGTCTTCCGTAGTATTTATAAAAATTATCCAGCTTTATACTATAACGCTTCATAATGTCCTGTAAATATAGTAATTTTTTACAATTTTCAACGTTTTGAAGGTAACGTCATCTTCAAAAGCCACCGTTACTCGGGGTTCAAATTATCCGATCGTTGTTACCTGCTGTGGTATCCTTTTACAGAAAAAAAACAGCCTTTATACTATGTCGTTAATGAGCTATCGCTGGATCTTTGTCTATGATATTATATGAAATGAAATCTTAAAGAGGAGAAAGTTTAATAAAATAATGCATCATGCAAGTAATGAAGAAATAGTGCGAGAATGTAAAGGAAGTTTGTAAAAAGAATGAAAATAAATGCATTGAAGTAGTTAATTGTTCAGTCATGTTAGACACCTATAAATAATAGTAGATTGGGTTGGTGCCAAATTTATGTGTTCCATATGTAACTCTCTTTTAAACGTATAATTCTCAAAATTAATTGTTGTTTGAAAAATAAAATTTAAGTATGTGAAGTTAACGCCGTTAATGACTCATACTTCAGCAGGCCTAGTTCTTTTATCGTGGCAATATACACAAGTTTATACGCTACATTCGTTTCTTATAGCAGATCGTTTTTTTGTTTTCCGCGGACACTAGCCCGCGTGAACTTCCGCGCATTATGTCGAGAAAACCTCCGTACGCCGTTCGTAACGCGGTACCTATTCTGATTGGAGCGAAATGCGCATGACATTCGACAGGTGAATTTATTCACAAGTTTAATACGGCATATCGAGTTAGTGTTAAGTTATGCGTAAAGACAAAAAGTGACGCGTACACACATTCGTTCGTTTCACAGATTATAGTTATGAATGACAGCTCCTGATTCGTAACTTTCACTTAACATTCTGTGATACGTAAAGATTAGCGGAATTTATCGCAAAATATTACACGTGAAGGGAAATAACGGCACAGGAGTAAATAGATATTAACATTTTTTTCAATTTTTTTAAAAAAAGAATGAATATGTCCTTGAAACAAGTATGTACCTGCATATAAATCCTCATACATTCCCTAAATTAAGCTAAAAATGCTTGTACTATAGGTGAACATAATCGGTCGTGGCAAGATTCGAACTCGCGACCACTGGATTACTAACCAATCGCGCTAATCGCTCTGCCACCACCCATCTAATTGTTTTCCTTTGTAATATTTTTTGGAAATGAAAACGAATATGTGTACATGTGCAAAGTTATTTTAATTACAAATATTAAACATTTCATTACCTACCTCTATGGGAGTTAATACATATGTTTGGAATTGTTTGTTCTTGTTATCGTTAACTTATTCATATTATTTTCAATCAGATAAGTATTCTGACAAAATAACAAAAACATCCTACATTACAAAGTCATGTTAGGGAAAACGTGGGTTAGAGCTAATCACGCAAGTTTCCATTTCAAATTTAGTTCATAACCACTGAATGTTTACAGTGTAAATATGTAGGTACATTATGTATTTATATTAATTGTGTTACAAGATAATAAAATGAATTGAATAATAATCGATCTTAAAAAATATATATTTAAAAAACCTGGATTGAAGATATTTATGAGAAAAAGCTTTGGCTTTCTTTTGAAGATATAACTCGACGCCTTGTATAAATTTATAATTTTATTGGATGTTTATTGACAAGGTGAAAATTAATATCAAGACTCTAAATGACACGAATAATTAGCACAAATATGGTATTCGGTTCTTTTTGCCTTATTCACCTTTCGTTTCACCCACCACCTAATCAGGAACAAAGTCAATATCTCCGGGAACTCTTCAATCCTAAACCAAGGAAAACAATATTAATTTTGGACCTTAATGGGTTTGATGATATAGTTTCCGGAGCCCATTCTCGAGAATTCATAGATTTGGAGCAAGACGGAGGTTTTGAATTGCGCTCGAGAATTTACCAAATAAAGTATGCGAGATCCCGTATCCATTTTACAATATTTGTTTCAAATAATTGCAACGTTACTCAGTGGGAATCGATAACCGGTAAATAATCTAGATTCTGTATAATGATAATTATACAAAGCAATTAAAGTAGGTACCTACTTTGTATTAAATCGCTCGAATTCGTATGGTTTTCGTAATGCAGAAACAGTTCATATCTTTGGTTATAATTAATATCTGTTATTCATTTACCTTTTCATCACGATCATGTAATGTATCGTCTTATGCGAGTAGTGATTGAATGAAGATATCAATATTTTTATCATTCGGCCACATTGATGTGAGCACATAGGTACATTCACTTGGATATTGTTTTGTTTGTGAGTCTGGCGCCAGCTAAATATAATAATATTATTGAAGGTTCTTAAGAGGCTATAGTAGGCTATACATTATATTTTGAAAATAATTTCCCTAATACCCTCAAAAGATACGTCTTTGAAATAAGGAACAGTTTGTATGTACATCTTTAATCTATTGCATGATTTTTTTGAATTTTGAATTTGTTTAATACTTTTCTTGTAAAATTAGTTTTAGTAAAACCCTTTTTTATTTTTTTACTGTAAGTAACTAAAAAACTACAAGGCCTATGAAGTATATTTTTACTTTATTCGATAGAGAATATGAAAATCTACCGGCTGAATTTTTTATTATTATAAAATTTCAATGACTCTTCTTGCTATTTAAAAAAAACCTCTAAATTTTACCATTTTCGCACGATAAAATGTTGTATATCACATATCAGGTGATATACAATATTTTCTCGTGTTTCATACATTAGAAGCTAATTTAGTGTGCATTTTTGCGTATATCCGTATATCCAGGGTATAGTAGGGCCTTAAAGCGAAACCCATTGTAAAATGAAATGTCTGTTATTAAACGTGTGTAACATCTGCAAGATACCGACCACCATACTATACTATACTATGCTTTACCCACCACCTTTACTTCAGTTGTAAAAGTGCACATGCGGTCTAACTGTGACTCTAACTACTTACTCACTCACTCACTCACTCCAAAATAATAATATTGTCAACCGCAGGAGACTGAAATAGGGGTGGCAAAAAAATTCGTAAATAAAAAGCTAGTATATACCTATTATAAAATATTTCCATACAAATAGAAGAATATTTGATCTAAACAAACGTAAAACTAGAATTACCAAAATATTCATTACCAAATCAATAAAACGTATTACGTACAATCTGTAACTAAGGATTAAAGATATTTGATTGATGTAGTAATTCAATTGGCGGTAATACAATTTATGATCCGTGAAACCGAATGAAATTATTCTCTAAATAGATCCATTGAAAATAGCTAAAAATGTCTGTCACTTGTTTGATTGATTAAACCAATGGCTCTCAATATAAATGGACTTGTTTTTAAATTTATGTAAAGGTCAGTTCATGCAAAAAGTTTTTTCAACTTTTATTAAAACTCTGAATTAACAGACTACACCGAGAAACAAGTTTTGATTCAAAAACAGAATTCAGTAAAAATATATATTTCAAAATTTAAGTTAGGTTGCGGTATGGTCATAAGTAGATATAGATTGACTGACCAAGTAAAATTTTTGATAGAAAGAAACATAAAATTCTTAATTACAGACGGGCATGTACGAGACGGTGATTGACTGTGGGAGAAGCAAATGAAGAAATACTAAATTACACAAAAAACAATAAGTATCGATACGATAGGTCACCTGGTTAGAAAATGTGAAAAAATATATATTAGGTAACTCAATACCAACTAGTAACAAGAAAGACATTACTGTTTCGGTTTTTCTTGAGAAAAATATATTCAAGATCTGCCTATTATTATAATTTCAACTAAAATGGGTACTTACATAATGATAATATTAATTTGATAATTTATTATACAATAAAATCATATATGTAGTTCTAAGTTCATAAGCAAGTATATTTTGGTTACAGAGTGGTCATCTATTTTAAAATTATCTACCAAATAAAATTTATTGATCCGCAGATAATTGTAAAAGTATATAATATGTGCGTAGGTAACTAATCGAAATTTGTACGAGTATTAAAAATAAAGAAACTATACGGCAATAAATATTTCAAGTTGTTTTGAAGGTAACACGAATTCCCTAATATCATTCGTTCACTTTGCTGTAAAATTTTATACTCGGGTGTGTGTAAAATTCCGTAAACCTCAATAAAGTATTGGCAAGTTTCATAATTTTCCTTGGGCAGGCAATCCTGAAAGTTAGATAATCAGAGACAAAGAACTTACACAAATTGGAAAGGAAAATAATAAAGAATATTTATAAGAATAGGTAGTAAAAACGACTAGACGTAATACTGTTTGTGCCAAATTGAAAGAAAATCTCGTCATAGGAGGAAGAGCGTAACATTTATTTCATCATCACAAATTGATTTACTAAGTAGGTACAAAAATATATTATAATATGTCATCATTATTGAAAAATATATCATAATAATGAACACTTCCTTGCACCCTGCGCATGTGGCGAGTTTATTGCTGTATGACAATTTCTTCCAACTAACCAAAAATTTCCAGCCCAGAGAAGCAATGTTTGCGTGAGAAATGAATTTAAATAAATTTATCCTCTACTGGGAATCGAACCCAGGACGCCCGCACAGAAACCTAACGGCTAACCAACTGTGCCACGGCGGTCGGAATCATCCTAGTATACTTTTTAAATTATATTCTGACTTTTTTATATCTTTTAATATTAATCATAACATCGTTTATGATCTTAATAAGATTTAATTTTCTCGTTTATGATCTTATCAGGATTTAAACATTTAATATGAAACTTCGGTTTTGTAGCTGTGAGTCTCTTACACAAAATTGTCATAAGAATTTTAAATGTTCAGCGCATTTTTATTAACACTGAAAAATTCGTCATAACCTTAATTTGCCTTACAAAATATATTCACGTAGGTATATTTACAATAGTGTATCTAAACTATGTTTCTTCTTTCAATTAATCTTTATAATAATGTTATGAAATTAAGTACTATTTCTATTTAAATTGATAATTTAAATAGAAATATTTTGAAAATAAGAACCCAAGAAAAATGAAAACAAAAAAATTGAGTAGTGAGTTGGAAAAACTAGACAAACCTTGTAAAAATATAAATTGTAGAAATATAAATTGTAAATATAAATAAGACTTTGAACCATAATAAAATAAATAAATATAAATTTCGGTACATTTGGTGTAAGGTGTGGGGTATAAAAATACCCAAGTATTTTTTGTGTAAGAAAAAAATAAAATAAAATAAAATAGTTATTTATAAAGACATTTATTATGGCATCAAAAAAAATAACTTTTTTAGAGTGGTTGATTTAAAACATGAGTTGGAGGAGAGAGACGCTGATACATCAGGAAATAAAAATGCACTTCAACTACGATTGAGAAAAGTGATGCAAGAAGTAGGTGAGGATCCAGACACATACCTTTTTGAAATGCCTCGCTCTAACAACGATCTTTGTAAAGTCTTAAAAGAACATTCCAGAGACATAGAAGAGAAGTTTCAAGAACATTCCAGAGATATAAAAGGAGAAATTAAAGAAATCAAAGGAGAAGTAGCGATGCTTCAAGAGCATTCAAATACTATAGAAAAGAAATTCCAGAATTATTCTATGACCTTTAATGAGAAGATAAATGAATTAACTAAACAGATGAAAGTTTTGGAGAATCAAGTGCTTCCTTCAATCACGCCAATGAATTCCGAGCAAAATTCAGCTGTAGATACAAATTTTAAGTGTGTAGAAGATACAAGAGTACCAACAGTGGAGTGCGTGCGAAATGATATGCCAACCTTTGATGGAAAGTGCCCCTGGGAAGAATATTTAACATTGTTCGAGACAGTGGCTATGATAAATGGCTGGTCCATGACAAGAAAGGCCTCAGTGTTGAGTGTATCATTACGAGGTGATGCTTTAAAAGTTTTGGAGACAATTCCTCTAGCTGAGCGACGAGATTTAAAATTGTTGATTGAGAGACTTGAGATGCGATTTGGACATAAGCACATGGAACAGTTTTACAGGTCACAACTTAAGAATCGTAATCAGAAATCTAATGAAACTCTCCAGGAATTTGAGGCGGATATAGCGCGTCTAATTTGATATGCATATCCTACGGTTCCTGATGATGTGTGTGAAAGCCTTGCAGTAGAAAAGTTCTTGGATGGATTGTGGGCAAACGAGACACAACAAGCTGTAAAACTAGCTAGACCACAAACTTTGAGTGACGCTCTAACCCAGGCACTCGAATTTGAATCTATAAAAAAATCTTTACGAGGTCATGCTCAAGCCCGCGTTGTTGAGGCCGTTGAAGAGAATCAAAAACTCATCGAATGCATTGTCGAAAAGGTGATGAAGGCATTGCAAGGAAGAAAAAGACAGTCTCGCTGCTGGGGTTGTGGACGAGCTGGACATCTACGTAATCGGTGTCCAAATGAAGCAACAACGCAACAGCAACAGCCACAGGAAAACTAAAAAGGGTTGATGGGAAGGGGCAACTGTTGACCTACATTACCAATGCCTCAAAGAGATCTGCAGTTGTTGCATCATTCAGTGGTCGAGATACCAGTATGTTTATATATGGCAAAGTAAATGGAAAGAATATGAAACTTTTGCTGGATACTGGAGCAACGATGATAATCATGAGACCAGATTTGCTTTACAACAAAAAGTGTATTACACCAACTAAATGGACATTACGAACAGCTACTGGGGAGTCGGCATCTATATGTGGTGAGACATATGCCAACTTTCAAATTGGTAGTTCTATCTTCGATCATCAGGTGCTAGTGGCGAATATAGAGGAGGAAGTTATTCTCGGAATGGACATAATGGCGAAATATGGATTCCAGTTGGATCTAAAGAGGCGATCTTTGAAAATTGGAGATGAAGATGTTCTCGTGCAAGAGCGTGAGGAATTTTCTACACGTGTTCTTGCAGCGGATATTGTAACTATTCCAAAACAAAGTGAGATGTTAGTACGAGTCAATTTAGACTGTGTTATCCCGAATGGACATGTTTTGGTTGTGGAGTCCAACGCCAACAATGAAGCAGGAAAAGGAGTATTAATTGCAAGAGCACTGATTCAAAACCAAAAGGAAATTTTAGTCAGATTAATGAACATAAATGAATATCCAGTAACTGTCAAAAAAGGAGCTTATTTAAGTGTGTGTTCATCAGTTTCATCAGTAACACAAAACGCCTGCATCGCACAAGTTTCTTCAGAGGATGTACCAAAACATCTTGAAGACTTTGTAAAAGATGCTTGTAAGGAACTTACCAAAGAACAAAGCAAACAAATTAGATACCTCATTGCTCATTATCAAGATGTTTTTGAGAATGCGAGTCTTTCTAAAGGAAGAACCAATGTTGTTCAACATCAAATAGATACGGGTGACGCAAGGCCTATCCGCCAATTACCTAGAAGGCTACCATTAGCAAAGCGGGCGGAAGCAGATCAAATTATTCAAGACATGGAAAGGGATAGCGTTATTGAACCATCAAGCAGCCCATGGTGTTCACCAGTAGTGTTAGTTAAAAAAAAAGATGGCTCAACTCGGTTCTGTGTGGACTTTCGCTTATTGAATAATGTAACTAAGAAGGATAGTTATCCACTGCCTCGAATCAATGACACCCTAGATACATTGGCTGGTTGTAAGATCTTCTCAACTTTGTATCTAAAGAGTGGTTATTGGCAGGTTGGATTGGAACCCAAGGATAGAGAAAAAACGGCGTTTTCTGTTGGAAGTGGATTGTGGCAGTTCAAAGTGATGCCATTTGGACTTTGCAATGCACCGGCTACGTTTGAACGACTAATGGAAAGTGTGCTAAGAGGATTATCGTGGGAGACCTGTTTGGTATACTTAGATGACATCATCGTACTTGGGAAGCGTTTTGAAGAACATTTAGGAAATTTGGAACAGGTATTTTCACGATTGAGGTCGGCCAACCTTAAACTCAATTGCAAGAAATGTATATTGTTCCGAAAGCAAGTCAACTATCTAGGTCATGTTGTCTCTGAGGAGGGAGTAGCAGTAGATCCTGAGAAGATTAAAGCTGTTCGAGATTGGCCAGTACTTAAAGACAAACATGAAGTAAGAAGCTTTTTGGGTCTGAGTACCTACTATCGACGATTTGTTCCAGGCTTTGCTGACATCGCAAAGCCGCTGACAAAACTCACGGAGGAAAGCAGTGAATTCATATGGGATTTCAAGTGCCAACATGCATTTGAAGAATTAAAACAGGTTCTAATTAATTCTCCGGTTTTGAGTTATCCTCGAGCTGAAGGAATGTTTATTCTGGATACAGATGCAAGTAACGTTGGTATCGGAAGTGTGCTCTCCCAAGTACAAGATGGGGCAGAACGCGTGATTGCTTACTTCAGTAAAGTATTGTCGAAACCAGAACGCAATTACTGTGTAACACGAAGAGAATTGCTTGCTGTTATCAAGTCAGTTGAGCACTTTCGCAAGTATTTATATGGACGGAAATTTCTTTTAAGGACAGATCACTCGGCACTTGTGTGGCTTTTGCGATTCAAGAATCCTGAAGGTCAAGTGGCAAGATGGATAGAGAGATTGCAAGAATATGACTATGATTCTGAACATCGAGCCGGACTTCATCATAGAAATGCCGATGCACTGTCAAGGCGACCATGTCCAGAGGATTGCCAGCACTGTAATAAGGCTGAGGAAAAGTTTTTTATAGCTTGTAGAACCACAGTCGTTGACAATTTTTGGCAAGATGATGAAATACGAGCAGATCAATTGGAAGACCCAGATCTCAAGTTTGTAATGCAGTGGAAGGAAAATGATCAAAGACCTTTATGGGAAGAAATAGCTTCACTATCTCCAAATATTAAGTCATACTGGGCTCAGTGGCAATCCATTGTCGTGGAAAATGGGTTGTTAAAGCGTGTATTGGAGAATGAAGATGGAACACAGCAGAGACAACAACTATTGATTCCAAGGAAGAGAATTCCTGAAGTTCTTAAACTGCTTCACAATGATGTGTCTGGGGGACACTTGGGAGTTAAAAAAACCACAGAAAAAATTCGTCAACGTTTTTATTGGGTCAATTACAATGGAGATGTAAAAGATTGGTGTAGAAGATGTGTAACTTGTGCCACTTCAAACGGACCTCAGAAACGAAGGCGTGCGCCAATGAGGCAGTATAATGTTGGTAGCCCATTTGAAAGGATAGCCATTGACATAGCGGGGCCGTTTCCCACAACGGAAAGAGGGAATAAATATATTCTGGTAGCAATGGACTATTTTAGTAAATGGACAGAAGCCTATGCACTACCGAATCAAGAAGCTACCACTGTTGCTGAAGTCTTGGTAAGGGAACTGATAAGTCGTTTTGGAGTACCATTGGAGTTACACTCGGACCAGGGAGGAAAATTTGAATCAGCCGTATTCCAGGGAATTTGTGAAGCATTAGGAATTCGAAAGACGAGAACAACTGCTTTGCATCCACAGTCGGATGGAATGGTGGAGCGAATGAATCGAACAATTGGAAGATTTTTGTCAAAAGCAGTGTCCGATCACCAGAAGGATTGGGACGAATACATCCACTTGTTCTTATTAGCTTATCGAGCGGCAATTCATGAGACAACATGGCAAACACCGGCAAGTGTGATTTTTGGCCGTGAGTTACGGTTACCTTGCGATCTGCAGTATGGATCTAAGCCTGGAGAAGATCTAGTTGGAGAAGATTATGTGTCAGATCTTCGGAGGAAAATGAATGCTATACATGACCGTGTACGGTCCAATATTCAAGTAGCTAGTGACAAGATGAAGGAGCGATACGACATTAAAGCTGTGGAAGGTGGTTATCAGGCTGGAGACTTGGTTTGGTTATTTAATCCACAACGACGACGAGGCTACTCACCAAAGCTTCAGAAATCCTGGGAAGGACCGTATGAAGTGATCAAAAGGATAAATGATGTGGTTTATCGTATACGAAGAAAACCAAATGGGAAGCCAAGAGTGGTACATTTCAATCGCCTGGCTCCCTTTTTAGGTGATAACAAGGATGAGAAAAAAAATCCAGTTGCTCAAGTTTGCAATGTCCAAAGTGAAGAAAAGACCTTCGAGCAATTTATGATGACTCCTTATCGACGCACTCGCCATGGTGTGACTCTGGAAATTGAGCAAGACCTCTTCGATATCCCAGAAGATAATGTTTTAGCTTACTGTGTGGCTCAAGACATGAAGATGACTAGTGGTATAGCCAAAGTTATCATGAGAAAGTATGGGATGTTATATGAGCTAAAAGCCAAGAATCTGAAGATTGGAGAAGCGGTCCATTCACAGCATGGAAAACAGCATTTATTCTACATGACGAATAAGGAAACGTCTGAGGAACGAGCAGATGTGGAACTGTCTACGAAGTATGCGGGATCAAATGTTACAGTTGAATCTTATGAAGCTCGGCATTCCAAAGATCAGTGATGGTATGGATTGGAAAGTGGTTCGGAATATGATAGAAGAGATTTTTCGTAATACTGGAATTAATGTTCTAGTTTGCTGCTATAATCCAAGATACAGTAAAAATATGAAAAAAGTGTACCATGTTACTTTTTCAAAGCATCTCACTGTAGAGAAGGTTCAAAATGCCGATTTATTCATCCAGAGAATTCTGTTCAGGACAAACTGAACTAAGAGGGAGGCAGTGTTATGAAATTAAGTACTATTTCTATTTAAATTGAAAATTTAAATACAAATATTTTGAAAATAAGAACCCAAGAAAAATGAAAACAAAAGATTTGAGTAGTGAGTTGGAAAAACTAGACAAACCTTGTAAAAATATAAATTGTAGAAATATAAATTGTAAAAATAAAAATGTATTAAAATAATGAAAATTGTCATAGATATAAAAAACCTGATTGGCAAATTAGATTAGAAAGGGATGTAACGTTATTGAGAAGTAGTATTGCTAGGGTTATAGAATTCAAAAATGGGAATAGAAGTAGAAATATATTAAGACATGTAGGCAAAATTGGGGTAAATTTTGGATATAATAATGTACTTAGCTCAAATAACATACATACAATAAATGATTTATTAGATCTTTTAAAGCAAAAATTAGCAGTCAAATCTAGTAGACTTAAAAGATATAATTATATTTATAATAAAAATAATAATAATAAATTATTTAAAAAAAATGAAAAATTATTTTATTCCAAATTAGATAGTCAAAATAGTAGTACTAATATTTATTTATTTTATTTTTATTTTTTATTTTTTATTTATTTCTATCCAAAAATATACAGTATATATGAGATACAAAATATCTTAAGATAATATAAGCTTATTCATACATAGTTAACATACAATGTAAATATAAGTTATCTCATTTCAATAAATATCAATTTACCACTTCACTGGTGCTTACATAGTTGAAGCCATATCTTTTTGTTTGTATCTTTGTTACTAGCCCCCTCACTAGGCATAGCCTGTGCTAAGGTGAGCTAGTTTTATGTTATTGTCTATTACGTTGTTTATTTATAGATACATTTACATATTATATAAGTACATGTACATACATACGCTACGTATTCAAACGTATGCATCTTTCCTTCTAAATACAATATAACATTAACCTCTGAATCAGATATTCGCGATTTTTGGTCCAAAATTTGGAGTAACGATATAAAACATAACAATTCGGGCCCGTGGATAAAAGATGAGGAGCTGAATTTTGCTGATGTGGAGGAAATGAATTTCTCTGAAATAACTTTAGATTTATTAACAAAAAATATTAAAAAATCTCATAACTGGAAAGCCACGGGTTGCGACGGAATAAATAACTTTTGGTATAAACGTTTCACTTCTTTACATCCACTTTTGGCTAAAAATTTATCAAAATTAATACGACATCCTCAAAATATTCCAAATTTTCTTATTAAAGGAATAACATATTTATTACCTAAAAATGAAAATATTAATAATCCTTCTCAATTTAGACCGATAACATGTTTACCTACGATTTATAAAATTTTAACTTCCTGTATGACGGATTTAATTTATAAACACGTAGATGAAAAAAATATTTTATCGGAAGAACAAAAAGGATGTCGTAGAAAATATTTAGGATGTAAAGAACAACTAATAATTGATTCAGTAATTCTTAAACAAATACAAACTAAAAATCGTAATTTACATGTAGGATATATTGATTATAAAAAAGCTTTTGATAGTGTACCGCACTCGTGGCTTATAAAAATATTAGAAATATACAAAATTAGCCCAATTTTAATAAACTTTTTAAAATGTATTATGTTAGGCTGGATTACAGATTTAAAAATAAATTTAAATTCTAATAAAATATCTATTCCAGGAATTAAAATTAAACGCGGAATTTTTCAGGGAGATTCATTGAGTCCACTTTGGTTTTGTTTAGCTCTTAATCCGCTTTCCAAAATGTTAAATGAATCTAAGTATGGAATAAAAATTAACGGTCATCCACGGTCTAATATTAAAATTTCGCACTTAATATATATGGATGATATAAAAGTATATGCTAAATCTGATTCAGAATTGGAAAAAATGATTAGGATAATAAAAGCATTTTCAGATGATATTAGAATGTCTTTCGGTTTAGATAAATGTAAAACTTTACATGTCGAAAAGGGTAAAATACTAGAAATGGGTGGTGATATTCAAAGAAATTTTCAAATAGATAGTTTGAAAGGGTTGGAGGTTTATAAATATCTAGGTTATCCGCAGTCTAACAAATTAGACCACACTAAAATAAAATCTGATATTAATATAAAATTTAAAGATAGAATTACGAAAATATTAAAATGCAATCTGTCAGCTAAAAACTTAACTAAAGCTATTAATACTTGGGCAATACCGATATTGACATATTCTTTTGGAATTATTAAATGGTCAAAAACAGATTTAGATAGTTTAGAAAGAACAATTAGAACGCGTTTAACTAAATTTCGTTGTCATCATCCTAATTCCGCGATTGAACGAATCAATTTGCCTAGGAATTTAGGAGGTAGGGGTATAATAAAAATAACATCGTTACATAATAATCAAATTGATTCGCTAAAAACTTTCTTTCACAAAAAATCTGATAGTTCTTTAATGCATAAAGTAATCTGTGAGGCGGACAAAAATTTAACAACATTAAATTTAAATTACGAGAATGCCAATAACAATATTATAAATATAAATGACGACCTTCTAAATTCGTGGCTAAATAAAATAATTCATTCTATACATCCAAAATTTCTCAACCAACCTTATGTTGACAAAATTTGGTCAAACAAATGGTTGAGTATTGGTGATTTGGACGCGGATTTAGAAGGTTTTATAATAGCAATTCAGGATAGAGTAATAAAAACTAAAAATTATCAAAAATATATAATAAAAGACATAAATGTAGTTGATGATAGTTGTAGGAAATGTTTGGCTTTTCCGGAAACAATCGATCATATAATATCGGGCTGTTCTTTTCTCGCGCAATCAGAATATACATTTAGACATAACCAAGTAGCAAAAATAATACATCAAAATTTAGCTATTAAATATAAATTAATTGACGCGATAAACATAAAACCATATTATGAATATGATCCGATTTCATTTTTAGAAAATAATAATATTTCGCTTTATTACGATAAAACAATATTAACTGACCGGTCAATTCAACATAACAGACCCGATTTAATAATACATGATAAAATTAAAAAAATAACATATATTTGCGACGTGGCTATTCCAAATTCTAGTAATATTATAAAAACTTTTGATGAAAAAATTAGAAAATACACCGCTTTAGGTAATGAGATTAAAAGACTTTGGCATTCTCGTAAAATAATAATATTACCGTTCATTATTTCAGCCACTGGCATTATTCCAAAATCGTTAATCCGTAGTTTAGAAATTATAGATTTATCGAAAAATTTAATAATAAAAATGCAAAAAACGGTAATTATGAATACATGTAGAATCGTTAAAGATTTTTTAAACGTTAATATTCGGGAATCAGTAGG
Source organism: Molanna angustata (assembly GCA_963576475.1). NCBI lineage: Eukaryota > Metazoa > Arthropoda > Insecta > Trichoptera > Molannidae > Molanna > Molanna angustata. The sequence goes on along the minus strand of OY754971.1, from coordinate 14,648,305 downwards.
GTTGTTAGGTAGTATAGAGACCTCCTCAGAGCCTAATCCTTTGATATGTTAAGTATCTGGATGGGTGAACTATTCCCAATTGAAAGCTTGATGATGCGTTTGTTGCATTTTATTTTGCTCTTTTAAATAATTTACAATTTACGCATTGATCTGCTAATTCTTTTGAGGAAGTGTATAATGGTAATAATAATAATTGAGTGTTATTATTTGTAGTGCTTAATTGTTATTAATATCATTAGTAAATCGGCCAGCGCCGTAAAAAAATTAAAAAAAAAAGACTTTGAACCAAAATAAAATAAATAAATATAAATTTCGGTACAATAATGAATGTTTCATTACCCAAAAAAAATACTACATTGAGACGCTTTGGTAAAGGCATCTAACACTCAAGACACAGAGTCAAGAAAGTGACTCTATACCTATGATTGATGTTTTAGTGTGGATGGTTTTTTTAAAGTGGAATAGACGCGATGTTCAAATAAAGAGTTATTTCGTTAAACTAAAAATATATTTATTTCGTAGAGTAACACACAAATAAGCAATCGGCGTCCTTTGAATGATCGTGAAAAAAAATGGCGCTTTATGAATATAGATTATTAATTACTTTTTTTATTATGTAGATACCTAATTACATATGTTGTTTTAACATGGGGTTAAAACAAGTTTGTTTGGTTGTTGAACCTACAATTAATATTAAATATCTACAAGTAATATGAAGTTGGAAACTAACACCTTCGAATTTGATGATAGATTACCGAGATTATAATAATCTGAAGTGACTTGTGTTGTATGGGTAAAGCAATAAATAGTATAAGCAGGTACACAAGTACATAAGTAGGCAGTTCATCAATCGTTCCAGCATCCCACACCTGTTCGCGGCCCGACACTGCGTCTTCCTCATTACCATTTAAATATGTATCATTTCACATGTAAAATGAGATGTAATTCATTAGGATTACTGCCCCGCTCATGTTCAATACGGGAATAAATTGATGTCTTCAGTGTTATGTAGGATTTTACTGCTCACTTGAGACCATACACATTATAATATTATAGACGCCTCCTTTTTTATACTGTGATTTTAATAAATTATCGCTAATTTTAACGTCATAAAATGACAGAGGACATAAATAGACATTTGTTGAATAATTTGTGATAGATATTTATTATTATATACATTTTAGATAGGTAGAGTAATCTTGCAGTTATCAATATAATTTTTTTAACTAAAAACAAATATTTTTTTGGATTTTCAGAATAGTTTTCTACTAAAACTACACCACGAGTTAACAGTTAAATTTGATGAGTGAAGTCAAAACAATACAACATCAAAAAATTTTACTATTCAAGAAAATTGCATTTCGAAACGATACTATTTTTTTACTTGTTGGTAACATACTTATGTATTTAAAATACAAATGTGACAGTGACAGACGAAATACATGTATGTTCCATATTCAATAATTAATTGCCTTGAATTGAACACGTAATAGCAGGAACAGTTTGCGTTGGTAAACCGTGTGCATTTGGCGGACACGTGCATTGAATTCAACATGAGTTTTTAGGTGCATTAGCGCTACAAACTATTGCCTAATTCGAGGCAGTACTTGCCTCCTAATTAACACGGAAAAGTAAATACGCATTCAGGCAGATGATTTTCATTTTGTTAATTTTATTCTAGTTCACAAATCTTACAGCGGAACCTAAATATTATGGTACCTACTATGCAAAATTATGTTCCAATCATTTTTATTTCAACTCGTTATTCATACAAATTCATAAACTTTATTATGTTACCACCAATTACAACTAAATGATTGATTTCCTATACGAATATCTACGAAATGCAGGCCAAACACATATTTCAATGTAGGTGAATACAAATTAACATGGGAGAATTATGTAGCTTCTAAGTTAAGTTTCATAAATACTTATTTATGGTCATAAGATTCATGTAGGTGTAACTGAACAAATATAATAATATTATAGTTAATTTAACTATGCAGTTTATGTGCTAGTAGCTGTATAATTCTGAAGTCATATTTTAGTATCTTATAATTTGTATTGCAAGAATATAATAAACTATATAACAAAGGAATTAGGTAAAAAATAAGTCAATTGCTTGAAACGGCATGTAAAAATTACACTTAGATTATTACATATAAAGCTTTGGACCGTGTGCTTTTGATTAGAAATGATATAAAAATTTCAAAAAACTAAAGGTATGCCACATAGAAAGAATGGGTGATGACCGTCTGACAAAAAAAGTTTACAAGGCTGATAAAAGAGGAACGAAAAGTAGAGGTCGGCCAAGAAAAAGTTGGCACGATCACATAAATGGGATTTTGAAAGATGGTGATGTTAGAAGTAAGAATAATAGAAGAGCGTGTATGAGACGATGTATGGACGTGAATTAAGCGAGGAATGTATGTCAAGAGAGAGGAGTCTGGCGTTCGGTTCTCTCTGCATACCCCAAATAGGGAAATGGCGTGATGGTATGGTATGGTAAAGGTATGTAATACTCCCCTGTAATATATCAAAATTTTACTATAGGTCAAACTATATTATAATTTTATTCTCCTCAATAAAATAATATTTCGTATGGATTTTGTTTTCACAATGAATTGAAAGCTCACTGTATATTTATTTGATTTTTTTTCTGGTGGGCTACTCATGACATGTTCTTAATACGTTCTTATCATGCCTTAATCTTAAAAATGTATATATCATTACTCGATCATAATCTAATTTTAATCTTTCACTACATTTAATAATAAAAAATGTCAATATCATCGTTTAGTATTAAATTGTCATTAATATTATTAAGATCTACATCTCTTGTATGGAGGATTTATCCAGTTTCAGGAGAGGCAACCAGGGACGGGAACCTCAAGAGGAACCCAAAATGTAATCGTCTTCAACATCACTACCAGCATTATAGATAATATTAATAACTTTATGTACATATTTATAAAATCGCTCCTGAAACCCACATTGTTCTTCCTGTTCATAAATCCTCTACGTTTTTCTCCTTTATTAATACACTTTCCTTGTGCTCTCATCAAGCTGATCCATAAAATAGTACCACATTTCATCATTCACCACATAAATTATAATACTGTATTTACACAAACCAACTGTTTACCTTCCCTTTTATTAAAACATACAAACCATACTAACCTTCCACTACAACCACACAATGCCACCAAAATACAAAAACCAAATTTACCATTACAATCATATTGCATACCCAAACTACAATTGACAAGGTGCTATCTGAATAGTGTATTAATTTTTTTTTTTTTTTTTTTTTTTTTTTTTTTCATCGGTCGCCAGACAATAACTACATCAATCTCCTGGCGTACATCACATCACAATTTTCTCTGACAAACAATTATATTGTGCAATTTATATTTTGTGTTAAATGAACAGATTAATGTGATGTACTTTTATAAGACTATACGATAAATAAATAAATTAATTAATTTTATCTAAAATTTCGATATCATGTTTATTTATTATTCTCAAAATGTATATCGGACTTATTTCCTTGAATATATTGCTGTTTTCTGTTTCGTTGTGCGCCTCGATAGTCAAACTGAATAATTGGTTTTCATTCTAGGGGTACAGAAAAACTTAATATTTATTATCAAAATGTCAGAGGTCTTCGTACAAAGACTAATGAGATTTTACAAAATTGTATCGGGGATCGGTTCGATGTGATTTGCTTAACTGAGACATGGCTGAACGATAGTTTCCATTCCTCTGAAATGTTCGATCAAAGGTACGTGGTGTTTAGAAGAGATATATGTGGCTCAATAGCCAGCGTTGGAGGTGGTGTTCTTATTGCAGTGAGATCGAACCTAAGTCCGATACACAGAAGAACGTGGTCTTCTTCCTCTGAGGACATATGGGTATCTATTCCAAAAAATTCACGAAACTATACACATATTTGCTGCACGTACATTGCGCCTGGAAGTGGTCACACATCAAATCTCTCATCACATCTAAATATGGTAAATGACATATACACCAAACGAGCAGATGATACTTTTGTTATGTTGGGTGATTACAACCTTCCACATATAAATTGGATTTTGAATTCTAACTCAGTGCCAATCGTAGGCGATTATACTCGAGGAGTGGCTTACGTGCAATTTGTGGAATTTCTATCTTTATCTGGCATGCAACAATACAGTTGCGTACACAACTCGTCAAACAAAATGCTAGATCTAGTATTATCAAACAGTGAGTGCGACGTCAAACCATCTTCTCACCAGCTTATTGCTCCCGACCTTCACCACAAACCCTTACTAATCATGACTAGTAGTGGACTAAATAGAGCCAAGTACATCAATACCAACTCTAGAGATATAATACAATACAACAAAGGTAACTACACAAAAATACGAAGCGATCTGTCATCTTACAATTGGAATCACCAATTTTCAAATCTCGACACGGAGAAAAGCTTGTCAAAGTTCTATGATATCTTATTTAAAACAATAGGGGATAATATTCCGATAAAAAAAATTAGAACGGCCAACACACATCCACACTGGTTCTCCCCAGTGTTAATAAGGATCATAAAAGAGAAACAACATTTTCATAAAAAATGGAAAAAGTCGAATAACCCACTAGATTACCAAAGTTTCTCACTTTTACGTACTAGACAAAAGTCAATGCAGAAAGATTGTTATGATAAATATATTGATAGTATAGAAAACAATATAAAAAAGAATCCCAAGTACCTATTCTCTTTTATAAAAACAAAAAGAAACGTAGAAGGTATACCTGTTATTATGACATATAAAGATGTAAAGTATACCGAGGTGAAAGGTATCTGCGATTCTTTCAACGACTTTTTCACATCAGTACATATTCAGGGCGACAGCTGTATCATTGATCGTGACTATCATGATGATGAGCCATACTATTCGAGTATCGTACGAGCAAATAGCATAGAAATTAATAGCGTTCTTGTTGAAAAGTACCTAAACGCATTAGACGTCACCAAAGGACAAGGATCTGACTTAATACCTGCTATCTTTATAAAACAATGTTCAAAGGAGATTTCGTTACCGCTGTCTATTATTTATAGAAAATCTATTACCGAAGGATGTTTCCCATTTCAATGGAAAAAAACGCAAATTTCACCTATTTTCAAGAGTGGTGACCGCGGTGACGTGACGAACTATAGACCCATCTCCAAACTACCAATAATTAGTAAAATTTTAGAAAAAATAATTATAGACCAAATAAGCCCCCTGATTAACCCTCATATAACACATAACCAACATGGTTTCCGTATTAAAAAGTCTGTAGACTCAAACTTACTTGAATTTACTCACACAGTAACTCAATCAATACATAAAAAATCTCAAGTGGATACAGTTTATATAGACTTCAGCAAGGCGTTTGATAAAATAAACCATAATATTTTAATAAATAAAATTGAAAACATCGGAATCACTGGTGAGCTCATAGATTGGTTCAAATCTTACATAACAAATAGGATGCAGGCAGTAGTGTTACATGGATACGAGTCAGATTTCAAGTCCATTCATTCTGGTGTACCTCAGGGATCTCATCTGGGACCATTACTGTTCTCCATATATATCAACGACATCGAAAAATGCATCAAACATTCAAGAATACTACTTTTTGCTGATGACACCAAAATATACAAGGAAATAAATGTGGTTAGGGACTGCGAGGGACTGCAGCAAGATTTGGATAGCTTACAGAGATACTGCGAGCGGAACCAATTATTTTTAAACCCTGATAAATGCAATAAAATTTCTTATACGCGTAACCGTAAGAAAATAATCTATTACTATAAGATCAATGGCAAGGAGATACAAAGCAAAATTGAAATCCGTGACCTTGGAGTTGTGCTGGATGAAAGTCTCGGGTTCACCAAGCACATTGAGCATATAACCTCTCGAGCTTTCAGATTGCTTGGTTTTATTTTAAGGGCTACAAAACAATTTAAGAACACTGACTCTCTAGTGGTTTTATTCAATTCCTTGATTCGAAGTGGCTTGGAATTTGGTTCAACTGTATGGAATCCTAACTACTTAACACATATTAGCGCCATTGAACGCATACAAAAGAAATTCATAAAACAAGTTAACTACAGGAACAAATTGCATTTTGAAAATTATAAACAGGCCCTACAGCACTACAAAATAAATACCTTGGAAAATCGAAGACAAATTATAGATATCTGTTACTTATATAAAATTTTAAACAACAATGTCGATAGTGCATATCTTTTGAGTGCTTTGCCATTTCATTGCCCGATCAGAGACCAACGTAACCCACACTTATTTTACATAGAGTCATCAAGAACAAATTATCATCAAAATTCATTTATAAACAGAGTTTGCAGAATTTACAATAACGATTGTTTAGACATGGATCCCTTTTATTTGAGCCCGAATTTATTTAAGAAAAAACTTATCCAAAGTATCAATTTTTGAGCTACAACCTTCTAAAAGACATGCAATTTGATTGTGATGGTTGTCACCTGAAATCGTGTAAAAAACAAAAGTAAGTAAATTTTATATACCCACTTGGTAATGTAGGTAAATATACAATAGACATGGTAAAATAAAAGGTAAAAAATAACCTTCCTTTTCCTTCCTTTCTTTCCTTTCCTTTAATACCCTTCCATTCCTATTCAACATGGCGATTTTTTTTTCCACTTTCAATCTGTATCTCATATAATAATACTTTAAATTGTAAATAGATGGATTCAGTAATTGGCGTAGTAAATCATAATTGTTTTGTTCTTTCTTTTGTAATGTAAAACTGAAATAGCTGTTGTATCCAATACTACATATAAAAATAAAAAATAAAAATAAATAAATTTCTCCTCTGCTGGGAATCGAACCCAAGACGCCCGCACAGAATCTGAACGGCTTACCAACTGTGTCACGGCGGTCGGTAAGTGAGTATTATGTTAAAATAAATATCCACTTTATCCTACATTCAATTCAATTTCAGTAGGTAAAATATAATTTTGTTAATGTTTTATTAGAATAGTTCATTAAAAATTCTTTTGAGTTTCTTCAGTCTTTGAAAATATACTATTAAGTAAGTAAAATTTGAGGCAAGTTTAAGAAACGAAAATAGGAAAATAAACGTCAGCCTTACAACTCGTGTCTTACAAAATTAAATATGAGATTCAAAATCATAATGTATGATATTATAAACTTATGTCGTATAACTTGAATCTCAATAAATATTACCTTACTTAATTTCACTAAAACTATCTGTAAGCAAGATAATTTTCTGTAGTGAATTCTGAAGAGCTTTGTTTGGTAGTGCAACCCTTAATTAACTCAATAAATTAATTTAAATAATATTGTTGGTATTAAAATCGTAAATTCATACATAGAAAATACAACTAGGTATTTTGTATGTTTTTAATATAGGTACAACCTTCGTTGATATTTATGTATCTAATTTGATTATTGTTCCTACTAACGATCATACCCATTTCATTTTGCTATGATCTGATGTAAAAATATTTTTCTAAGTGATCCTTCAATTTTGTTTAGTACCTATATATGATATTTTTGTTTTTCATATGATAGATTTTATAGTTTGACTGATATCAATTGAAGATAGATTATAACATATTTCACCCGTGAAAACATCAAATATAACTCGATCAATAAATCTGGAAAGAAATTTAGTAATGAATGCTCTCAAAACGAAAATCATGTTAGTAAGCAAACGGAGATCCAACAATACATATAAGCCTATATTGATGGCTGTGTAAAAGAATAGGCTAGTTGAATGATGACTGGAACCCACATTCAGCGAAAACTGCTTTGTAACCGAGATGTAAAATCGAATACAAAATGGAGAGCTGATATAGCATACGTGTTACCAGTACTGTTGTATGGTGTGGAAGGTTGGACTCTCAAAATCTTAACAATAAATAAAATTGAAACATTCTAGATGAGGCTATACAGAAGGTTGATTCGCATCTCATGGGTCGTTGAGTCTCCAATGAAAGAGTTTTAAATATGACGGAGAAAGAGAAAGTTGCTGATCGCTGTCAAGAGACGTAAAGCCGAATACTTTGGCCACAACTTCCGTGGTGATGAATATGCTCTTCGACAAATGATAGCGGAGGAAAATATAAAGGGAAGACTGAGTATGGGACGTAAAAGAATATCGTGGCTTAAAAATCTCAAATTCCGGATGCGGCGTCACTAATATAAGGTTGGCGCAAGCTAGGGATGAGCTTGATTTTATGAAAAAGGATATTTCATATTAGTAGGTACCTATGTGAAATTTATGTGTATAACATATTATTATGTAAATACATTATTTATTTATTTATTTAGAGGACAACATACAGGGTATAATAAATTATATAAAATGAAGATGATTTGAGTAATATTAAAGCTAATTACAGGTTGTCACTGGAGTTATTGTAGTATATTAAGATAAGTTAGGAATAGTTACATATTATGGTGAGACATTGTGTGAATGATTTGTGAAATTGTATATATATATATATATATATATATATATATATATATATATATATATATATATATATATATATATATATATATATATATATATATATATATATATATATATATATGAAGTGTTGAGGATGAAATTTTAAGTCTGATATATTTTTTAAATGTAAAAATAAATTATTGTATTATCACAATTAGTCGTGATATACAATAGGCATTTCCAAGATTACGACATATTCTTATTATAATAAGCGCCCCCACATTTAAAAAATATATCAGACTTAAAATTTCATCCTCAACACTTCATATATATATATATATATATATATATATATATATATATATATATATATATATATATATATATATATATATATATATATATATATATATATATATATATATATATATATATATATATATATATATATATATATATATATATATATATATATATATATATATATATATATATATATATATATATATATATATATATATATATATATATATATATATATATATATATATATATATATATATATATATATATATATATATATATATATATATATATATATATATATATATATATATATATATATATATATATATATATATATATATATATATATATATATATATATATATATATATATATATATATATATATATATATATATATATATATATATATATATGTTATATTTGATGTTTTCACGGGTGAAATATGTTATAATATTTTTATCTCGGTTTTCCCGTGTCAGTAGGTCTTGACTAAGACCATTTGTCTTCCGACGTTTCGCCTGAATATCACCAGGCATTTTCAAGGACTTAACGAAAAGCACGCGCGCGACACACGTCTACTCACACTGAAAGCTCACCGTCAAGTGACTTGTAGCGTACAAGATGGCCGCTTATGTCAAATATTGTTAGCGCGACGTGATTGGCTCCTTGTGACACGCCCACCTGCTGTCGTGTTCGTTGGTAATAATATTTTATCATTATTTTTGTGTTGTGATTTATTGTTAATTTTAGTTGTGACATTAAAATTATTATTGTTGTGTTTTGGGGTTATTTTCGCTATGGTATTATTAATATTATTATTGTATTGTTTGTCATATAAAATGTTCTTCCAGGTACTAGGCAAACGAACTCCGTCGTCCCGATTGTTCATTATATCCCTTCTCTTATATATTTCTATAGCTTCCCTGTAAATTCTGAGAGGTTCACTGTTTAAACTTGCTATTATTTTTGAATGGTCAAAATCTATTGTATGTCCTTCTGTGAGCGAGTGTTGTACAAGTGAGGATGTAAGTTTTTTGTTTCTCATGTCGACTCTGTGCTCCGCTATTCGTGCTTCAACTTTTCGATTGGTTCTTCCTACATAAGTCTTATTGCACGATCCGCACGGTATTTCATATACTCCATGAGCTTCAAGTGGAATGATGTCTTTCGGGTTTCTTAGAAAGGTTGATATTTTATTTGTTGTGCTGAAAACGGTACGTATGTTATTTCTGTTTAATAGACGGCTGATTTTATCGGTGACGCCTTTGATATATGGAAGTCGGGCTGTTGATAATGGTGTTTCATTGGATTTTTCTTTCACTGTTTTTGGACTCTTTAATGCTTTGTTTATTATATAGTCTGAGAAACCATTACAACGTAGAGCATTTTTCGTGTATTCTAATTCTTGTTTTTTATGCTCGTGGTCTGCAATTCTTTTTGATCTTGTTATTAGTGTTTTTGCGACTGAGCATATTTGTGCGGGGTGATGATTGGACGTTGCGTGTAGGTATCTATCGGTGTGTGTGGGCTTTCTATATACTGTGTGCCCCAGTTTACCGTTTGCTTTTTTTAACACTAAAACGTCTAAGAAAGGTATTTGTCTGTTATTTTCCTTCTCCATTGTAAACTTTATATCTTTATGAATGCTGTTAATAGTGTTCAAAAAATTATTTAATTCTTCTTCTCCGTGAGACCATACTACGAATGTGTCATCCACATATCTTAGCCATTTCTTTGGTTTGAGTATTACTTTCTTTAAGACTTCTTCTTCAAACTTCGTCATAAATAAGTTGGCGACTGCTGGTGACAATGACAAACCCATAGGTGCTCCTTTTATTTGTTTGTATGTCTTATTGTTGTAATAAAAAAATGTGTTATTTAAACAGTGATAAAATAAATTTAAAATATCATAAATAAATAAATAAATTTAAATAAATTTATAAATAAATTTAAATAATACTGCCGAAACAATTAGACAAGAAACATGCTCGATTTTAAGAAAAAATACACCACCAAAATGCAATTTATCAAAACTAGAAATAATAGCCCTCAAAGAATTACGCAACAACAAAGATTTGATAATCCTTCCAGCTGATAAAGGCAATGCCACAGTAGTGATGAACAGTGAAGATTATAAATCGAAAATGACCGATATCCTTGAAGACCCAGCATACAAAATACATGCAAGCAACCCAATCACGTATCTTGAGAAAACCACGAAAACTAAAATAATGGAAACAAAACTTAGTGATGATATCAAAAAGTCACTTATTCCACGAGAGAAGTCGTCACGCTTTCCAAAATTATATGGTCTTCCAAAAATTCATAAGAAAGACATTCCTCTCAGACCAATTGTTAGTTCCATTGGTTCGCCGTTACAAATGCTTTCTAAATTCCTCGCGAATATGTTGCAGCCCTATGTAGAATCCGCAGACTCCTATGTCAAAAACTCAGAACATTTCATATCACTCATCACTGACTTAGAACTGGAAAGTACAGATATTCTTGTGAGTTTTGACGTTGTTTCTTTATTTACAAATATTCCAATTAACGAGACACTAGACATAATCAAAGAAACACTCAATACCACAGACGATATTTTAAATTTATTTTATCACTGTTTAAATAACACATTTTTTTATTACAACAATAAGACATACAAACAAATAAAAGGAGCACCTATGGGTTTGTCATTGTCACCAGCAGTCGCCAACTTATTTATGACGAAGTTTGAAGAAGAAGTCTTAAAGAAAGTAATACTCAAACCAAAGAAATGGCTAAGATATGTGGATGACACATTCGTAGTATGGTCTCACGGAGAAGAAGAATTAAATAATTTTTTGAACACTATTAACAGCATTCATAAAGATATAAAGTTTACAATGGAGAAGGAAAATAACAGACAAATACCTTTCTTAGACGTTTTAGTGTTAAAAAAAGCAAACGGTAAACTGGGGCACACAGTATATAGAAAGCCCACACACACCGATAGATACCTACACGCAACGTCCAATCATCACCCCGCACAAATATGCTCAGTCGCAAAAACACTAATAACAAGATCAAAAAGAATTGCAGACCACGAGCATAAAAAACAAGAATTAGAATACACGAAAAATGCTCTACGTTGTAATGGTTTCTCAGACTATATAATAAACAAAGCATTAAAGAGTCCAAAAACAGTGAAAGAAAAATCCAATGAAACACCATTATCAACAGCCCGACTACCATATATCAAAGGCGTCACCGATAAAATCAGCCGTCTATTAAACAGAAATAACATACGTACCGTTTTCAGCACAACAAATAAAATATCAACCTTTCTAAGAAACCCGAAAGACATCATTCCACTTGAAGCTCATGGAGTATATGAAATACCGTGCGGATCGTGCAATAAGACTTATGTAGGAAGAACCAATCGAAAAGTTGAAGCACGAATAGCGGAGCACAGAGTCGACATGAGAAACAAAAAACTTACATCCTCACTTGTACAACACTCGCTCACAGAAGGACATACAATAGATTTTGACCATTCAAAAATAATAGCAAGTTTAAACAGTGAACCTCTCAGAATTTACAGGGAAGCTATAGAAATATATAAGAGAAGGGATATAATGAACAATCGGGACGACGGAGTTCGTTTGCCTAGTACCTGGAAGAACATTTTATATGACAAACAATACAATAATAATATTAATAATACCATAGCGAAAATAACCCCAAAACACAACAATAATAATTTTAATGTCACAACTAAAATTAACAATAAATCACAACACAAAAATAATGATAAAATATTATTACCAACGAACACGACAGCAGGTGGGCGTGTCACAAGGAGCCAATCACGTCGCGCTAACAATATTTGACATAAGCGGCCATCTTGTACGCTACGAGTCACTTGACGGTGAGCTTTCAGTGTGAGTAGACGTGTGTCGCGCGCGTGCTTTTCGTTAAGTCCTTGAAAATGCCTGGTGATATTCAGGCGAAACGTCGGAAGACAAATGGTCTTAGTCAAGACCTACTGACACGGGAAAACCGAGATAAAAATATTATAACATATTTCACCCGTGAAAACATCAAATATAACATATATATATATATATATATATATATATATATATATATATATA
>OY754971.1:14324466-14635174 GCA_963576475.1 Molanna angustata | reverse complement strand
AAATTTAGTAATGAATGCTCTCAAAACGAAAATCATGTTAGTAAGCAAACGGAGATCCAACAATACATATAAGCCTATATTGATGGCTGTGTAAAAGAATAGGCTAGTTGAATGATGACTGGAACCCACATTCAGCGAAAACTGCTTTGTAACCGAGATGTAAAATCGAATACAAAATGGAGAGCTGATATAGCATACGTGTTACCAGTACTGTTGTATGGTGTGGAAGGTTGGACTCTCAAAATCTTAACAATAAATAAAATTGAAACATTCTAGATGAGGCTATACAGAAGGTTGATTCGCATCTCATGGGTCGTTGAGTCTCCAATGAAAGAGTTTTAAATATGACGGAGAAAGAGAAAGTTGCTGATCGCTGTCAAGAGACGTAAAGCCGAATACTTTGGCCACAACTTCCGTGGTGATGAATATGCTCTTCGACAAATGATAGCGGAGGAAAATATAAAGGGAAGACTGAGTATGGGACGTAAAAGAATATCGTGGCTTAAAAATCTCAAATTCCGGATGCGGCGTCACTAATATAAGGTTGGCGCAAGCTAGGGATGAGCTTGATTTTATGAAAAAGGATATTTCATATTAGTAGGTACCTATGTGAAATTTATGTGTATAACATATTATTATGTAAATACATTATTTATTTATTTATTTAGAGGACAACATACAGGGTATAATAAATTATATAAAATGAAGATGATTTGAGTAATATTAAAGCTAATTACAGGTTGTCACTGGAGTTATTGTAGTATATTAAGATAAGTTAGGAATAGTTACATATTATGGTGAGACATTGTGTGAATGATTTGTGAAATTGTATATATATATATATATATATATATATATATATATATATATATATATATATATATATATATATATATATATATATATATATATATATATATATATATATATATATGAAGTGTTGAGGATGAAATTTTAAGTCTGATATATTTTTTAAATGTAAAAATAAATTATTGTATTATCACAATTAGTCGTGATATACAATAGGCATTTCCAAGATTACGACATATTCTTATTATAATAAGCGCCCCCACATTTAAAAAATATATCAGACTTAAAATTTCATCCTCAACACTTCATATATATATATATATATATATATATATATATATATATATATATATATATATATATATATATATATATATATATATATATATATATATATATATATATATATATATATATATATATATATATATATATATATATATATATATATATATATATATATATATATATATATATATATATATATATATATATATATATATATATATATATATATATATATATATATATATATATATATATATATATATATATATATATATATATATATATATATATATATATATATATATATATATATATATATATATATATATATATATATATATATATATATATATATATATATATATATATATATATATATATATATATATATATATATATATATATATATATATATATATATATATATATATGTTATATTTGATGTTTTCACGGGTGAAATATGTTATAATATTTTTATCTCGGTTTTCCCGTGTCAGTAGGTCTTGACTAAGACCATTTGTCTTCCGACGTTTCGCCTGAATATCACCAGGCATTTTCAAGGACTTAACGAAAAGCACGCGCGCGACACACGTCTACTCACACTGAAAGCTCACCGTCAAGTGACTTGTAGCGTACAAGATGGCCGCTTATGTCAAATATTGTTAGCGCGACGTGATTGGCTCCTTGTGACACGCCCACCTGCTGTCGTGTTCGTTGGTAATAATATTTTATCATTATTTTTGTGTTGTGATTTATTGTTAATTTTAGTTGTGACATTAAAATTATTATTGTTGTGTTTTGGGGTTATTTTCGCTATGGTATTATTAATATTATTATTGTATTGTTTGTCATATAAAATGTTCTTCCAGGTACTAGGCAAACGAACTCCGTCGTCCCGATTGTTCATTATATCCCTTCTCTTATATATTTCTATAGCTTCCCTGTAAATTCTGAGAGGTTCACTGTTTAAACTTGCTATTATTTTTGAATGGTCAAAATCTATTGTATGTCCTTCTGTGAGCGAGTGTTGTACAAGTGAGGATGTAAGTTTTTTGTTTCTCATGTCGACTCTGTGCTCCGCTATTCGTGCTTCAACTTTTCGATTGGTTCTTCCTACATAAGTCTTATTGCACGATCCGCACGGTATTTCATATACTCCATGAGCTTCAAGTGGAATGATGTCTTTCGGGTTTCTTAGAAAGGTTGATATTTTATTTGTTGTGCTGAAAACGGTACGTATGTTATTTCTGTTTAATAGACGGCTGATTTTATCGGTGACGCCTTTGATATATGGAAGTCGGGCTGTTGATAATGGTGTTTCATTGGATTTTTCTTTCACTGTTTTTGGACTCTTTAATGCTTTGTTTATTATATAGTCTGAGAAACCATTACAACGTAGAGCATTTTTCGTGTATTCTAATTCTTGTTTTTTATGCTCGTGGTCTGCAATTCTTTTTGATCTTGTTATTAGTGTTTTTGCGACTGAGCATATTTGTGCGGGGTGATGATTGGACGTTGCGTGTAGGTATCTATCGGTGTGTGTGGGCTTTCTATATACTGTGTGCCCCAGTTTACCGTTTGCTTTTTTTAACACTAAAACGTCTAAGAAAGGTATTTGTCTGTTATTTTCCTTCTCCATTGTAAACTTTATATCTTTATGAATGCTGTTAATAGTGTTCAAAAAATTATTTAATTCTTCTTCTCCGTGAGACCATACTACGAATGTGTCATCCACATATCTTAGCCATTTCTTTGGTTTGAGTATTACTTTCTTTAAGACTTCTTCTTCAAACTTCGTCATAAATAAGTTGGCGACTGCTGGTGACAATGACAAACCCATAGGTGCTCCTTTTATTTGTTTGTATGTCTTATTGTTGTAATAAAAAAATGTGTTATTTAAACAGTGATAAAATAAATTTAAAATATCATAAATAAATAAATAAATTTAAATAAATTTATAAATAAATTTAAATAATACTGCCGAAACAATTAGACAAGAAACATGCTCGATTTTAAGAAAAAATACACCACCAAAATGCAATTTATCAAAACTAGAAATAATAGCCCTCAAAGAATTACGCAACAACAAAGATTTGATAATCCTTCCAGCTGATAAAGGCAATGCCACAGTAGTGATGAACAGTGAAGATTATAAATCGAAAATGACCGATATCCTTGAAGACCCAGCATACAAAATACATGCAAGCAACCCAATCACGTATCTTGAGAAAACCACGAAAACTAAAATAATGGAAACAAAACTTAGTGATGATATCAAAAAGTCACTTATTCCACGAGAGAAGTCGTCACGCTTTCCAAAATTATATGGTCTTCCAAAAATTCATAAGAAAGACATTCCTCTCAGACCAATTGTTAGTTCCATTGGTTCGCCGTTACAAATGCTTTCTAAATTCCTCGCGAATATGTTGCAGCCCTATGTAGAATCCGCAGACTCCTATGTCAAAAACTCAGAACATTTCATATCACTCATCACTGACTTAGAACTGGAAAGTACAGATATTCTTGTGAGTTTTGACGTTGTTTCTTTATTTACAAATATTCCAATTAACGAGACACTAGACATAATCAAAGAAACACTCAATACCACAGACGATATTTTAAATTTATTTTATCACTGTTTAAATAACACATTTTTTTATTACAACAATAAGACATACAAACAAATAAAAGGAGCACCTATGGGTTTGTCATTGTCACCAGCAGTCGCCAACTTATTTATGACGAAGTTTGAAGAAGAAGTCTTAAAGAAAGTAATACTCAAACCAAAGAAATGGCTAAGATATGTGGATGACACATTCGTAGTATGGTCTCACGGAGAAGAAGAATTAAATAATTTTTTGAACACTATTAACAGCATTCATAAAGATATAAAGTTTACAATGGAGAAGGAAAATAACAGACAAATACCTTTCTTAGACGTTTTAGTGTTAAAAAAAGCAAACGGTAAACTGGGGCACACAGTATATAGAAAGCCCACACACACCGATAGATACCTACACGCAACGTCCAATCATCACCCCGCACAAATATGCTCAGTCGCAAAAACACTAATAACAAGATCAAAAAGAATTGCAGACCACGAGCATAAAAAACAAGAATTAGAATACACGAAAAATGCTCTACGTTGTAATGGTTTCTCAGACTATATAATAAACAAAGCATTAAAGAGTCCAAAAACAGTGAAAGAAAAATCCAATGAAACACCATTATCAACAGCCCGACTACCATATATCAAAGGCGTCACCGATAAAATCAGCCGTCTATTAAACAGAAATAACATACGTACCGTTTTCAGCACAACAAATAAAATATCAACCTTTCTAAGAAACCCGAAAGACATCATTCCACTTGAAGCTCATGGAGTATATGAAATACCGTGCGGATCGTGCAATAAGACTTATGTAGGAAGAACCAATCGAAAAGTTGAAGCACGAATAGCGGAGCACAGAGTCGACATGAGAAACAAAAAACTTACATCCTCACTTGTACAACACTCGCTCACAGAAGGACATACAATAGATTTTGACCATTCAAAAATAATAGCAAGTTTAAACAGTGAACCTCTCAGAATTTACAGGGAAGCTATAGAAATATATAAGAGAAGGGATATAATGAACAATCGGGACGACGGAGTTCGTTTGCCTAGTACCTGGAAGAACATTTTATATGACAAACAATACAATAATAATATTAATAATACCATAGCGAAAATAACCCCAAAACACAACAATAATAATTTTAATGTCACAACTAAAATTAACAATAAATCACAACACAAAAATAATGATAAAATATTATTACCAACGAACACGACAGCAGGTGGGCGTGTCACAAGGAGCCAATCACGTCGCGCTAACAATATTTGACATAAGCGGCCATCTTGTACGCTACGAGTCACTTGACGGTGAGCTTTCAGTGTGAGTAGACGTGTGTCGCGCGCGTGCTTTTCGTTAAGTCCTTGAAAATGCCTGGTGATATTCAGGCGAAACGTCGGAAGACAAATGGTCTTAGTCAAGACCTACTGACACGGGAAAACCGAGATAAAAATATTATAACATATTTCACCCGTGAAAACATCAAATATAACATATATATATATATATATATATATATATATATATATATATATATTTATATATATATATATATATATATATATATATATATATATATATATATATATATATATATATATATATATATATATATATATATATATATATATATATATATATATATATATATATATATATATATATATATATATATATATATATATATATATATATATATATATATATATATATATATATATATATATATATATATATATATATATATATATATATATATATATATATATATATATATATATATATATATATATATATATATATATATATATATATATATATATATATATATATATATATATATATATATATATATATATATATATATATATATATATATATATATATATATATATATATATATATTATATATATATATATATATATATATATATATATATATAATATATATATATATATATATATATATATATATATATATATATATATATATATATATATATATATATATATATATATATATATATATATATATATATATATATATATATATATATATATATATATATATATATATATATATATATATATATATATATATATATATATATATATATATATATATATATATATATATATATATATATATATATATATATATATATATATATATATATATATATATATATATATATATATATATATATATATATATATATATATATATATATATATATATATATATATATATATATATATATATATATATATATATATATATATATATGAAGTGTTGAGGATGAAATTTTAAGTCTGATATATTTTTTAAATGTGGGGGCGCTTATTATAATAAGAATATGTCGTAATCTTGGAAATGCCTATTGTATATCACGACTAATTGTGATAATACAATAATTTATTTTTACATTTAAAAAATATATCAGACTTAAAATTTCATCCTCAACACTTCATATATATATATATATATATATATATATATATATATATATATATATATATATATATATATATATATATATATATATATATATATATATATATATATATATATATACAATTTCACAAATCATTCACACAATGTCTCACCATAATATGTAACTATTCCTAACTTATCTTAATATACTACAATAACTCCAGTGACAACCTGTAATTAGCTTTAATATTACTCAAATCATCTTCATTTTATATAATTTATTATACCCTGTATGTTGTCCTCTAAATAAATAAATAAATAATGTATTTACATAATAATATGTTATACACATAAATTTCACATAGGTACCTACTAATATGAAATATCCTTTTTCATAAAATCAAGCTCATCCCTAGCTTGCGCCAACCTTATATTAGTGACGCCGCATCCGGAATTTGAGATTTTTAAGCCACGATATTCTTTTACGTCCCATACTCAGTCTTCCCTTTATATTTTCCTCCGCTATCATTTGTCGAAGAGCATATTCATCACCACGGAAGTTGTGGCCAAAGTATTCGGCTTTACGTCTCTTGACAGCGATCAGCAACTTTCTCTTTCTCCGTCATATTTAAAACTCTTTCATTGGAGACTCAACGACCCATGAGATGCGAATCAACCTTCTGTATAGCCTCATCTAGAATGTTTCAATTTTATTTATTGTTAAGATTTTGAGAGTCCAACCTTCCACACCATACAACAGTACTGGTAACACGTATGCTATATCAGCTCTCCATTTTGTATTCGATTTTACATCTCGGTTACAAAGCAGTTTTCGCTGAATGTGGGTTCCAGTCATCATTCAACTAGCCTATTCTTTTACACAGCCATCAATATAGGCTTATATGTATTGTTGGATCTCCGTTTGCTTACTAACATGATTTTCGTTTTGAGAGCATTCATTACTAAATTTCTTTCCAGATTTATTGATCGAGTTGACCAAGTGTTGCAGATACTCGTCAGTGTCAGCAGTGTCGATGTCGCCGACATATATTATGTTTTTAATAGCCTTTACACATTTCTTAATCATTGATATAAATTTTTGATTTGATTAAACATTAAATTTGAATTGTACCTACCTACCTACATAAATAAAAAATAAGGATGTTATTTGATCGATATATTTTTTTAGCCAATAGTGAGTATTTTCACAATAACATAAAACAGACGATCGAAAACAAACTAAGATTGGAAGCAAAACGTGAAAAACAATACTGAATCTAACAAAAGCTAATCTAAAAGCGAAGAATAGAGAGAATGCTATCGATTTTATCTTATTTCTTGCCAAATAAGAAAACACAAACGCTGCAGCTAAACTAACGTGGGTCATTAATCTAAAAAGTTAGAAAATAATGGATTAGGTATTTCGAATCAAGATTGATTTCATGGAATCGGTAATCGAAGTAAAATTGTACGAACTTTAGAAAAGTTTTGAAACTGAGTCATTAAAGTATGTACCAACACACGGGAAGTTCCTATTGTTTAAGTAACTTGTTAATTATACTTTGACATCATTGAAATAGTTTCAAAAAGTTTCAAGGATAAGTTGGGTCAGTTTGTTATTACACATCTATCTAGAAAATTCAATGTCATATTCTAGGAGAGTACATACATAATATATACCGCAATCTTATTAAAGAGTCTCATTTAGAAACTTCATTTAACAAAATGGGACTTTTCTATTTCGAGGGTTTGTGTTGAAATTGAGAAAAATCTACTTCATTGGTTATATATAGAGAAATATGGTCATAAGTTGTCAAATATAAATTATTATGGGAGAAACATAATTGATACAATTATATAATTTTTTTTAAAAGAAATTTTATATACACAAAATAATTCGTTTCTTGAAATCAATCCACCGCTGTGGAAAACTGGTAAGTCATTTGACTTTTATGCCGGCGTCTTGGGTTTAGTTCCCAAGTGACAGATCATATTGTGAAAATTATTTTATTACTGAGTGAAACTAAATTCATAGTGTTTTTATAACAAACATATTATTTTTAAAAAGACAAAATTGATCTTTTCAATAAAGTTAAATTTATTCTTTCTTTTACTTTGAATAAAAGATAATTTGAAATAAAATAGTTCTAGGCTATGGCTGGAAGACACTGCGTTTCTTGTAGATATGTAGGTAGATATGTATATTTTTCAAACTAAAAGAATATGCTCACTGACTAAATTATCTGGATCATATTGAATAAATGTACTCGAAGAAATTGTATGATTATGAATATCAATACAAATTGAAAACACGTGGATCGTTTTAGTGATAGAAAATTTGGTTGTCATGTTTAAAAACAGCAATAAAATCTTCATGGGCTTAATGCCAATCGCAATAATATGGCGCCGGACTTAGTAAACTCAATCTACGTTTGCGTTTGGTATCTCCTATCAGAAGAATGTGGTAGGTACCTATATTTTTTAACATTTGATTATGCCATGGAGACAACGTTTTTACCATAGAACTTCATAATAACAATGATAAACACTTTTTTTCCAACTGGACACTTCTTCCAATTAAGCAGTTTTTCCACCCGAGATATAAACATAGTAAAAAGTATAAAAATACCCTGTTCTAAAGAAAAGTAAATATATATCAGAAAATATATCAAATGTTTCTTTTTACTCCTCACTAACCCAAGGGGATATAGTGGGGAGTAATGATTTCGCAATTTCTAAGGCTATTTTTTTAATGCGGATTATCAACTAGTATGATGTTGACATTATATTCTGAAAGTTTCATCACAATGTATCTGTGTGTGTGTGTGCTATGTGCTGTATGCTGCGTGCAATGTATGGCGTATTTAATTTACTTGATCAATTATAGACTAAAGTACTCATTCGATTCTTTTCAAATTTGTATATCTGATAATCACTTGGACCCCATTAGATTTTGAAGGATATCTGAATAGTGCTTATTAATTTTTTAACTATCAAATATTTAAAAATTTGAAATTTTTATTTTCAAATTGGTAAAAAAGCACATCACTTTCATAAAATTTCATTGAAGAATTATCAATTTTTCGTCATAACTATTTTTCAAACTCCACATAAAATAATATTTTCCACATAAAATTTGAATACTTTATAGAATGACTTGTGAGTGAGGAGTTTAGAGTTGGCCATAATCCACTAGTTTTAAATACAATATAAAATACCTATGTATTTTTTGTGTTTTCACGTATTTTATTTTTATTATTTGAAAAATCCCCTACAACGTGAAATGTTTAATCAAATAAAATTTATAAAATTCGTCGAACAATTATTATGTTTGCGCAGACGAAATGACTTATTGATGTAGGAGGATATCCGACATTTGTTTGCGGAAGTGAAAATCTGTTACCAACTTATTAACAACGGCTGAATACCAATTTTCGATATTAACCTGGAAAAAAGTTTTGAAACAAACCATAGACCTATTGAAACTCAGGCCAAATAATCATTTCATTATTCAAACTTTACCCATTTCAAATTTTATCGGTTTGAACTAAAGTCTATCATTTGTCAGGGAAAAAAATGGGTCACATCTAATTTATGAAAGAGTTTACACTTATACTAGATTTGACAATTGTCCTAAAAATTAATTTAAAGATTGAAAGTAAATTTGTTTTTGTTAAATAAAACCATCCAGTTTTAGGCTTCACCATATTTTATTGACACCAATTAGTAACTGTCAAATAGTGTATAATACTGAACACCGAAAAAGTCAAGAAAATCGATTAAAATTATCTCTGAATGAAAATCAAGAAAATCGATTAAAATTATCTCTGATTGAGTATTGAGATGTACCTACGTTTGAAAAGTACGGAATTTCCATAGAGTTATTATTAAATAAATCTCGATTAAAATAAAGAATAAAAAAATATGGTCGGGGACACCCAAGAAAGGGATGGCCCGACTATG
Source organism: Molanna angustata (assembly GCA_963576475.1). Taxonomy (NCBI): domain Eukaryota; kingdom Metazoa; phylum Arthropoda; class Insecta; order Trichoptera; family Molannidae; genus Molanna; species Molanna angustata. Next base: position 14,625,064 of record OY754971.1, on the reverse strand, counting down.
TGAAAGATATTCTGAAAGACGGAAATGTTAGAAGCGTGAAGAATACAAGAACATGTATGAGACGATGCATGAATGTGGAGGTGGCGAGGAATGCATGCCAGTATAGAAAAATGTGACGTTCGGTTCTCTATGCCTACCCCACGAGGAACATGGCGTGATAGTATGTTTGTATGTATCTTTCAAAAGTTGGAACCTTTACGTATACCGAATTTTTTTACACACTATTCTTTTTGCACAAATGAATCGGATATTGTTTCCAAGAACAAAATTATTAGATTTACAAGAACAACGAATTAAGCAAGGAAATAGATTGATATCATAGAAAAAAACAATACTTATAGTATAAGTGGGTAGATCAAGCTATTATCATGACATATATAATTATAAGGAAAACACGCCAAAAAAAGTGTTTATTCAATATTCTATAGAATCACTCGTAAATGAGCTTATAGTCCCAAAACAATAGAACAGAGGCATGTTTATGAAATTTATACAAAATATTTTTTATATACATTGATTTATTTTTCAAATACACGGGCTTACGTTTAAAAAAAAGCCATATTAACGTCATAGTAGAAAGGCTGTTTTTTCTATTGAAGGATACTAAATCCTGCTAAAATCAGTTAATGCATTTCGGATTTCACAAGAATAATAAAATTCTACGCTACTTTCTGGACCATATCTTATTTGGTTGCAAAAAGTGCTTGTCTTACCTACCTATCGTGTCAATAATCTTAAAATATATCATTCCGACTGTGACATATAATATTGTCTTATTGATCCATTGTCTCTTTACCGCATTATAGATTTTTGGGGTTGATAATATCGAAATATCCTTCATTTCTCTGATATTCTTTGGTTTTCTATATATGTAGTTCATAACGTCAACAGCAATTAATTTATTGAAGTGTTATACAAACCTGATATCTTTTCTTTTGTCAATGTCGATGGTCTCGATATTGTTAAACTTTATTATAAGGTTGACAAAAATTATATTTTATCTGATTATATCAAACAACACATAGACGGATTGTATTATATTAAAAAAATCCTTAATAGGCATGGGCAGAGACCATACGGGAAATATATACGAATTTACAATTAAAACTTTGAGAGTTAACTTTGAAATAATTGGAATTGCGGCACAACGAATAGAAAGAGATAAATCTATCAGAGCTCCCAATGTAGAGGATAAAGAAGGAAACTTAATCACTGAGGAAATCAAAATTTGTGAAATATTCTGGATTTCTAAATGAAGAATTCCCAAGTACCTCATCTCCTTCGGAAGATCAAATCATAGGGCCGATTGTAGAAATAACTCAAGTATCGTTGGTTATATGTCAAATAAAGACGCGAAAAGCAGTAGAAACAGACAGTACACTAAGAGAAATTTGGAAATAATGCGGGAGCTTCAATGTCAAATGAAGTTTCTCCTCCTCTTTTACAAAACAAAGGAGACTCAAGAACTGCGCGAATTACAAGGTCATCAAGTTTATGTCCCACACTATGAAGATATATTAACGAATATTATTTATTTACTTATTTACACAATATACGGCATAAGCCATTTACTTGTTAGAATACTAAAATAATAAATTACAAACAAAGATAAAAATATAGAAACAGTAAAAAATATAGAAACAGATAATAATATAGACACAGATAAAAATATAGAAATAGATAAAAATATAGAAATAGATAAAAATATGGAGAAAGATAAAAATATGGAAACAGATAAAAATATGGAAACAGATAAAAATATAGAAACAGATAATAATATAGATACAGATAAAAATAAAGAAATAGATGTAAAATATGGAAACAGATAAAATATAGAAACAGATAATAATATAGACAGATAAAATATAGAAATAGATAAAAATTTGGAATCAGATAAAAAAATAGAAACAGATAAAAATATACATTCAGATAAAAGTAATCAAAAAGAACACCATACAAACAGTATAAAATAAAATTAACAATAATAGTAATGGTGCAAATATTAAAACAAAATGTAAATATTAAAAAATATTAAATATTACAAAAATTAAATATGAATAAAAACTTTAAATTGTGCCCAACTAACATATATAAAAGAATTAAAATAAAATTGTTCACACACAGAAATAAATGTAACAACCAAAGCTTTAATGAAATAATGATAATAATAAAAAAATAATAATAAGACGGAAAAAATGTGGTAATAGATCGACTGCAGCTATACAAGTTGACAGCTATCAATGTAGGACAGATCCATAATTTTTTTTGAAGACCGGCAAGCTATCCCCGAAAAAGATTGTATCAACACACAGTTCATTTGCAAACTTATGCAATCGCGATATTGGTGAGAAAACAAAATAGTTTGTGGAAGCTGCTACCTCATGAAACATCACAGATTGTCTTGTCCGTCTATTCGGAACGTGAAATTCAACTGCACACAAGTTCGTGTTTAAAAATCCCTAAATTTGAACACAAAAATTAGGAAACTGGTGGAAATACAAGACAATAAGTGTGGTTTTGTGTCGGAAAAGTCTCCTGTGGACGTAATCCAAACTAATAGAATCCTGGTCGAGAACAACCTCGCTGCCAAAAATGACCTGCATATGGTATTCGTCGATCTCGAAAAGGCTTTTAACAGGGTTCCTAGAAGCCTTATTTGGGCTGCACTTAGAATCCCACAGTGTACCAGAAAAGTATGTGCTTGCTATACAAGATATGTATGAAAACGTAAAAACGCAAGTGAGATGCACTTCAGGAACTTCACCAGAATTTTCTTTAAAGGTAGGGGTACATCGAGGATCAGTACTCAAACTGCAAAATATTCTGGAAGGGTTTATTAATGTCGAGAGTCCTACGGAATCTTAAAGTGTATAAGACAATCATTAGACCGGCATTTCTCTATGGCTCCGAATGCTGGAAAATGTACAATTTCTACTCTAGGCAACTGGAAACTGCTGAAATGCGTATGCTAAGACGGGAAGCTGGAGGGTCCTTACGGGACAAAATAAAAAGTTCACGCATTAGGAAACTTACTATGTACATCAGAAACTAAACATTACTGATATATATATATATATATATATATATATATATATATATATATATATATATATATATATATATATATATATATATATATATATATATATATATATATATATATATATATATATATATATATATATATATATATATATATATATATATATATATATATATATATATATATATATATATATATATATATATATATATATATATATATATATATATATATATATATATATATATATATATATATATATATATATATATATATATATATATATATATATATATATTATAATATTTTTATCTCGGTATTCCCGTGTCAGTAGGTCTTGACCAAGACCATTTGTCTTCCGACGTTTCGCCTGAATATCACCAGGCATTTTCAAGGACTTAACGAAAAGCACGCGCGCGACACACGTCTACTCACACTGAAAGCTCACCGTCAAGTGACTCGTAGCGTACAAGATGGCCGCTTATGTCAAATATTGTTAGCGCGACGTGATTGGCTCCTTGTGACACGCCCACCTGCTGTCGTGTTCGTTGGTAATAATATTTTATCATTATTTTTGTGTTGTGATTTATTGTTAATTTTAGTTGTGACATTAATATTATTATTGTTGTGTTTTGGGGTTATTTTCGCTATGGTATTATTAATATTATTATTGTATTGTTTGTCATATAAAATGTTCTTCCAGGTACTAGGCAAACGAACTCCGTCGTCCCGATTGTTCATTATATCCCTTCTCTTATATATTTCTATAGCTTCCCTGTAAATTCTGAGAGGTTCACTGTTTAAACTTGCTATTATTTTTGAATGGTCAAAATCTATTGTATGTCCTTCTGTGAGCGAGTGTTGTACAAGTGAGGATGTAAGTTTTTTGTTTCTCATGTCGACTCTGTGCTCCGCTATTCGTGCTTCAACTTTTCGATTGGTTCTTCCTACATAAGTCTTATTGCACGATCCGCATGGTATTTCATATACCGAGATAAAAATATTATAACATATTTCACCCGTGAAAACATCAAATATAACATATATATATATATATATATATATATATATATATATATATATATATATATATATATATATATATATATATATATATATATATATATATATATATATATATATATATATATATATATATATATATATATATATATATATATATATATATATATATATATATATATATATATATATATATATATATATATATATATATATATATATATATATATATATATATATATATATATATATATATATATATATATATATATATATATATATATATATATATATATATATATATATATATATATATATATATATATATATATATATAATATATATATATATATATATATATATATATATATATATATATATATATATATATATATATATATATATATATATATATATATATATATATATATATATATATATATATATATATATATATATATATATATATATATATATATATATATATATATATATATATATATATATATATATATATATATATATATATATATATATATATATATATATATATATATATATATATATATATATATATATATATATATATATATATATATATATATATATATATATATATATATATATATATATATATATATATATATATATATATATATATATATATATATATATATATATATATATATATATATATATATATATATATATATATATATATATATATATATATATATATATAGTAACTTAGAGGAAAGACAGTTGAGATGGTACGGGCACGTTGAACGCAGACAGCCAGATCACACGGTAATCCAAGCAATCTCCATGAATCTTCCTCTACTTACATCCAGAGGAAGACCAAAGAATTCCTGGATTGTGCAAAGACGAAATCAATTGCAAAGGCGTGGCCACAAGAAAGGACAGAAGGACCTATAATTTAAGGACGAGGAGAGCTTACCCCAACAGTCGGCACAGACAGAGTTGGGATATAGCAAGGGAGAAGAAGAAGATTGAAATAAGTAGAAGATAAAACAAAGAAATTATGAAGAAACCTGCATTTGTACCTACACTAATTATATACATTTAAAAAAAATAAAAAAAAAATTATTGTTAACGTACATTTTCGAGAATGAAAGTATTGACGGGAAAAGTGTGCTTAAAAATTAATCAATGCAAATCAACGTAGGTATAGGTACCTAATAATCAATTTCAAAATAAATTATGAATTTTCGCCATGATGTTTACGATGGAAAGAAAAAAATAATCCGATATGATTTTCATAATAATTGTTTTGTCCGGATTTGTATATAAACCGTGGGCGCCCTGTTATCAGCCGCTGTAGTCGTCCGTATTAGATCATCGCCATAGTGTTGAGCTCTATCGTACATCGTATGTCGATTAGACTATGTGAATACAATGTGAAATTCGTGATGATTATTGATGATCGAGGTATATTTGCATAATATTAACACCAATCATACATATTATTGTCCTTAACATTTCTGAATTAATTGTCCTCAACCGGAGACGATCAGGACACAATTTAAAGAATTTTATGTATCTACAATCCCATTGTTTGAAAATTAGTTACAGAAAACCGAGATCTAAAAAAAAAACATTAGTAAAATAATCATGCGTTTGCTTAATGTTTTCGTTTAAACTATGATGTATTGTTATAATTTTTTAAATACATTAGGGAGATTTTACAACAATACTGTTGAATTAGAAAAGATAGAATGAATTTTTAAAATTCAACAGTAGGTATAAAAATAAATCGTCTGTCACGAAGAAGTTTCAGAATAATAGTGTTGTTTTGTTACTATTTCAGCCATTTGGTAAATTGATTGACCGATTGAATAAAATGTAAATATTTACATATTCTCCTCACTACCCAAAGGGAGAGTAGATAATATAATGGAGAGTTATGAATTCGCAATTTTTAAGGTTATTATTTTTATTTCAGAGTATCATGCTGAGATTGTATTCAGAAATTTTCATCACAATGTGGTTGCAGTGTGATCCCTCCATGTGATTGCGGTGCTCTTTCTCAGATCCTGCGTCATGTAGTGCAGGAGGAATACATAGGTTCCATTGACTGTTGGATCTGAACGATTTAACCACCGGAGCTCAGGCATGGCTGAGGGATTCCAACGTTGTTTTAGAGCGCCTGATATGTCATACGCGAATATTTAGGTACATATATATACAAAAATATAAATAATTAAGTGTGCAAAAGGGGTTTTATCGCTATGAATCAATCTCTATCAACAAACACTGGCAATGAGCATTGAATTTTGTGCTCATTGGTACTAATACATTTTCAAAAATAATTTTGTTTGTTAATACTCGTTTCAGACATTCACGTAAATATCATAAACTAAAGTTAAATAAAAGAAACAAAAATGACCGAGTTTGTTGAAAATTACAATACAATAGAATCTTCCATGACATCGTAAGTGATACCCAACCTACGGTCATGCTCGTGGCTACCAAAATGTAAAATATATACGATGATGTCATAACGATACTTGATAATATGATGTTAATTTATAGATCAATTAATCCCATCTACCTATTATAATAATGGATGTATTAAAATGAATCACAGTAAGGAGTGTTCACATAAATTTATTGTATTTTTTGTGATATATTTTATTTAATTGACAAATTATTACATTCATATTGCCGTAATGTCGTGTTTTAGCTATTGAACAAGATGAGACGTCAAAGTTATTTTTTATTTTCTTATTATATTCATAGGTGCGCTAGAATTCACTTTATTTTGCATATTAATTTCATTCTACATTTTATATGACTCCTTTAGATCTTTTTAACGACAATGATTTGTTTCTTCTTATTTCTTGACCATCTTTCTGTTAATGCTTGATGTAAGACTATTCTTAAGGGAATGATTTTGTTAAAAATTGCTACCAGCCACCGGCTTATCAATATTTTCTTCAGTAGATTGCATACCCTCCCAAACGCTATATAGTGCGCTTATTCGGAATAGACGTCTGGACCCAAATTGTTATAACTGTGTTCTCTGCATAATCATGATAAAAAATATCTCAATAAGTGATCTATTATTCTATATACTCTCAACTTTAAGTTATGAAAAACTTGGTAATTTTCATGTACACCAGTGTTGCCTAAACCTTGAGATATTTAATCGAAATCTACAATCGGTAAATAAATGGTGTGGAGTGATTTAAATTGTCTCCATTACAAGATATCCTTTATTCATTGTTGGTTTAATCAATTTGCATATTTTTCACATTAGTATCGACATCAATTAAAGCCAACCCAAGCGCTGTCTGTAAATGCTGGCCGAACATGTTGGCTGCCCTAAGTGTCGTGGTTTATGGAAACAAGTAAATTTCGTGCAATTACAATGTCAACTCTTTCGACATGATACATTATTTTCTATTCACGGATGTGATATTACGACGGAGGTGTTCTGATCGTAACAAGAGCACAGTGCTGGAATTTCAATTATACCGAAATAAAAAATCAAATACAAAAAGAAAACCATACACAACAAACAAAAAAAATATTAAATGCATATGATTTTATTGATTCGATTGAAACAGGGTGTATGTATACTTTAGAACTTCAAAGTTTTTTTTACTAGTAAAAATCAATCGGGATTTACGTGTTAAGATATTTTTTTTCATTTTAACAGAATAATCGTTTTGCCTGTCATGGGACTTTTCGACTGATAAAATTCAAGAAAAAAATATTTTCATTAGTTTTAAATTACGAAATAGGACAATTCCTAATTTAGACTTTTTCGTAACTTAAATTTGATTGTTATTACATATTATTATAATCCGGTTAACATAGTTTGCGAGAGTTTGTAAATGACATTTTTTTAAATCTTATTTTCAAATTTTATTAGTCTTACTTAAAATTGTTTGAGTGAAACTTTTGACAGAAGCAGACACAGGAAAAAAAGATGTATTTGGTAACTTATAGTCTAAAGTTAAACCGAGTACTTGATCACAGCAGTATACGTAAATTATTGAGTGCATCCGAATGCATGTCCCTTTTTTACCATAATAACTTATTTGAAATAAATTACAAGTTCTATTCTGTATAATTCCTTTTCAGCTACAAGCATCGTTGTGAGATTTACAGCTTTAATAAATTATTATGAAATAATTATTTGTATAGATATATACTTTATGTGTTTATTTATTGTAAATAAATTTTACGCGTTGAATTTATAATTTATATCAGATTAATCATGTAAATTTAAATACGAATAAAATCTCAAGACCGAATTGAACTCATTCAAATGTACATATATCCATAGTTGGATTAAAAATAATATTTACTCTCTAGTATCTAGATAAATAGAAAAGAATTTTCACATGGTAAATTTGTTATTTCATATATTCCAAATAGTTTGATAAACCTGAATTTTTATGACTATTTCAGTAAAACTTACAATAAAAAATATTTACAGCATTATAAAATGAAACCCAGGCGTTTTAATATAGGTACGTACTTTTATTTGGTGTGTTAAGGTCAACATTATCACGTTAGAGATCTTCAACAGGACGAACATAAATTAAATTTCACGGGTAAAAAAGAAACGAGATGGAAAAAAGGTTAATAAATTTGACGAAAGAAATGATTACATCAATCTTTTTTATATCCAATTGTGGGTCATGGCGCAATTTTACGTACGGTGATATTATTTCAGAGTAAAAACAAAAACCGTTTAAAACCAACGATAAAAATAATATTTGATACCCTAAAGATATGAGTCGCTTTTATGTATGTAGCAAAAACAAATTGAGTACGTCGAGAAAAGAAATTCTCGAAAGTTATGGAACAGTGTATAAAAACCTTTAGAATGAATACACCACTTACAGTGTCAGGAGTAAGGGATGACATTGTCAGACGGATATTTGTGATGGGGAGGTTTTTTTGGCTCGTGTTTTTCCCGAACGGGAGACATGTTCGAGGTGATACTGGATAAAATAAGATGTATATAGCTAGGGTGACCAACGTTTTCTTGGAATATAAGAGGACGAACTTTTATTTTCTCTACTTTTCCTGCGAGATTTTGTTCTAGGTACAAGTACATAGTTACATGAAAATGATACCCAATGAATATATTAATATTTTCAGGGTTAATGTTGGGGCACATTTTTAAGTTCACAGTAACAATAAATCTTTCATATTAACGTAAGAAACATCTTAAAGATATATTGTGAATTTTACAGTCAAGTCGTTGGCTGCATAAAAATTTATTAATATTTCAGTATAAAAGATTGTAATTTACAAATTATAACCTGAAAAAAATATTTAAAAAAATTTTCATAATTTTTATAGACAATAATATTTTTTAGATGGGGTTTTTCGATATTTTTAAAAACTTTGGAAATAGAGGCAGTTAAACACAAAAAAAAATAAAAATGGTAATGGTTTTCTTAATAAAAAATAAAATCTGGAACTATTTTGAAAAAAAAATTGAGGTTTTGTATTTGTCTATATTTATTCCAATTTTCAGCGTTTAAGCTTTTATGGTTTTTGAGATATATGGAAAAATAAAGTAAAAATCAAAAAGTTGAAAAATATTGTTGTAGGCCTATAGCTATCTATACGCCATAGATACGGTGCCTTATTATTCGAAGATTCTCACTGACTTGTCTGTTTCCAGAGATCTTGGTCACTTCTCTGATGCCCTATATATATGGATCTGAAGTCGCCGACAGTCCGCAGGTGTGAATCTCAATTCGCACGTGCTGATTGTTCTTTTTGCACCATGGTGCCGAGATTGCTAATCTAGAGGGCTCCATGAGCTACTCTTCGTGACATGCACTGTTTTTTTTTGTTGTTCATTCTAGCGTTCTACGAAGGGGCCGTTGACAGTCCCCATATGCGGAGCAGGTGGTGGTGGGAGTAGCGATCGAGAACTATCTATATGTTCTGAAATTTCGGTCTCTGTAAATTGAGCGAATCAAAAGTTATAAGGGGGGGGGGACGCACACACAGACACACAAGAAGTTCTACTTCAAATTCTGAATTCATCCATATATATAGAAAATATATATATATTTTTAAATAAAAATGAATATATCCTTGTTAAACACGTACATATACATCTTTCTACGTTCCCTCAAATAAACAAATAAATGCTTGTGCTATAGGTGAACGAAATCGGTCGAGGCAGGATTCGAACTCGCGACCACTGGATTACTAGCCCAGCGCGCTAACCGCTCTGCCATCGACCCATCTGATATATGTTACGAAGACTATGTTGGTGTTTTTGGCTTGCAAAAAGTCCACTACGCTATACAAAATGTTCCTTCATACACGCGTCTTGACTTAATACTGTCGATTCATTAAGAGAATTAAATTTTCTTGAACGAATCGACAGTTGGATGACCATGCATTACTCAATTTGCTTTTGTATTTCAATATAATGTTGTAATATTTTTTTCAAAATGTGAAACTAATGAAATGAAAGTAGGTATCTTTTTTCTAAAAGAGTCAGTAGGTAAGTGTATTTTTTTTTTATTTTATCCAGCAGTCGTTTAGTTCAAGAAAATTTTACTATCTTAACAGATCGACAAAGTATCAAGCTAAAGTCCGCGATATTTTGCATGGTCTATATTTTTCATCCTTTCAAACTTTGAAGTAAAAAAAAAACATCAAATTAAAGACTTCGCAGAATAAAAGTTAAATATATGTATTGACTCAGAAGAGTAAAACATTTAGTGTGTCTGTGTGCCCTTATAACTTTTGATCCGTTTAATACACAGAGTCCATAATTTCAAAAAATAAAAAAAGTTATAGGCCTACAAAACTTTTATTCTTAGAATATTGAATTTTCGTTCTAGTCAGGGCTTATCAACATTTGAATTTTTATTTTACTCCCATATATATGTAGCTCAAAAACCATAAAAGGAAGAATGCTGAAAATTTATATGATTATAGAAAATACAATATATCAAAGGTAATTTAATGAAAAAAGGCAGGGTATCCCAAATTTGTTTACTGAGAAAAAAATATTTATGACTTATTTGTGTTGAACTGCCTATATTTTTAAATTTTCTAAAATATTGAAAAAAGATGAAACACCTCAACTAGATAATTTAATTTTCCATAAAAACTACATAAATTAATAACAGTACCTACACCTAAAATTTTTTTTAACAATTTTTGTACAAATTGAATTTAGTGACAATGGCTTAACTTTTTAACTCTTCTTAACTTTTTCTTTCAAATGTTTTAAAGTGTGTTTAGAAAAAAATGCAATTGTTAAATATATTACTTAGTTTAAATTAAAATATTTAAAAGAACCTTTAAAGGTTTAAAACTTGATTTATATAACATAGCTAATGTAAATTTGTAGGTAATGTAAACTGTTGGTTCTGTAAATCAATAAAATAAATCAATAAAATAAAAAATAAAAATTTTGTTTCATACAAATTTGTATGGCAGAATACACATATAAACGGGCACTCTAAATTCATACCATCGAGCTGTTTACATATTCGGTGTAGGAAAAAAGGATTGACCTCCACATTCAATCCTGACATACATGTTTGTACAGAAAACATAATATTTAATAATTTAAATTTAAGGAGAGAATGCAAGATTAAGAAGAGCATTATAAGTAAAATGAAAGTGAATTCCTTGAGGTGATTTGGATATATTGAAAGAGTGAATGATGAACGACTGACTGATATTTCGAAAGAAGGAAATATGAGAAGCTTGAAAAATCGACGAACATGTATGAGACGATGATGGAAGTAAAGGAAGCTAGGAATGTGTGCAAAAATAGCGGAGTATTGCGCTCGATTCTCTTTGCTTAACCCGCATGGGATATGGCGTGATGGTATGTATGTATATAAAATTTAAGGGTTTATAGTTTGGTACGTATTCTTCAACTATACATACTAACCCCACCGATAAGCTGGATCTCATGTGTTTTATGCAACTAGTTTATAATGCAATAAGTAGAAATTATTGAAATATCGACGTCCACTCGATACATTAACGTTCATCTCTGGTTTACCTGTATCAATTTATTTGCACGGAAAATTTCCAAATTTATCAATACACTGCTATTATATAAGATCAATGAAACATCTATAAATACGTAGGTAGATTTATTATGTATAGGTATTATTATGCCTTAACCATAACACAAGATGTTAATGAGATTTTGCCGCTATATGAGATCCGTACGAAAATCAATAACAGGCTTTCTGCCAAATGATTTATCGAAAATGCGACCGGCTTAATATCCACCTATAGGTATGTTTATATTTCGGTAATTTTATTTGGCAAAGTTTCAAGTTTTCAAATAAGTATCCTAATAGTTCAATTGAGGAGATAATAAAAAAAGAATAGTAAGAAATAAATTTTGACGCCTGGCAATAATATTGTTATAATAGGTTGTATGAAATACAATGTGAAAAGCAGGTCATTCCTTTGACAGTTTTTCATACTGAGATATCTATTACATTCGACATTTTGTTTTATCTATTCAGTGCATTTATGTACCAAAAATTTGACCAAAAAAAAAAATCGTTTTTCTTTTTACACACTTTCATTTAACTTCTCACATCTGTCCGTACTGGAATTTCGTAATTGAATTTTAATCAAATTCCCGACTAGTTAGGGCACTGAAACTTATGTATGTTGATGAGGTAATGAATGCGTGTGAAAATAGAAAATGTGTTGTTCGTCGGAAAATGTGGCAATAAACTCTCCTTGCCCTTGCCAAATCCCCTTTTTGAAGTTTTAAACCTTTTTGTTGTTGTTCATAATAATATAATATAATGTTGTCATATCTTGTGTGCAATATATTTGTTTGCCAGCGTGCAATATATTTGTTTGTTAATATTATGTACAGAAGATAAATAAAATGACGTTGATTATGACTACGATAGTTTTTGTGGCAGAACCAAGAAATTATCTCTTGCAAGTATTAGACGCTTCAAAAGATCGTCTATAACCAATAACCATCAACTGTTATATTCGTCTGAGGTCATAGTATTATGATGCTTTACATACGGAGTACACATAGCTAATGTACGATCACAATTGTCAGCAACGAAAGACACAAATATTGTAAAAGGAAATGTCGGTATAGTGTGTGGTGTGTAAAGAAGTAACAGATTGAATGTATGTATGGGTTGCGTAATATTGATGTCAATATTGCAAGTATGGTAGGGATGTACCCACGCACTTTGAACCGGTTAAATAATATTAAAATGTCCAACACAAACTCATGAATGAAGCGCAAACTGGAAACTGGAGATTTGTTTAACTATAAATAATATCAAACTGTGGTATTGCGGTTCACTTTTAAGTAAAAGGTTGATTGAATTTCTAAAAAAATATTTTTTGTAAAGGATTATATGGCCTTGTAACAAATATATTCCCTAAAATAAGCATAAATGCTTGTGCCATAGGTTTAAGAAATCGGTATTGGCTGGATTCGAACTCGCAAACTCTCATTTTTTTAAGTGAATGAAAAAAAACTGAAAAATATATAATTAGACCAACTGTCAAATGTGTCAGTAGCATTGTACGGATGATACCACCCTACTCATTTTAAATTCTTAAATGCCATGTTATTCGATTTTTTATACATTATTGATTATTTATTCTTCTTCTTCTTGTAGTAATAATAATAATAATAAAAATTTATAAAGCGCCGTTTAGTGATACAAGGGCGCTGTAGCTTATTTGTTGGCTCTACGAAACAAGGCAGTCTTAAGAAGTTTACCGAAGGTGTCAATGCTCTGAGCTCCACGTATGTCAAGAGGCAATTTATTCCATTTTAAAGGCCCGTGAGTAGTAGGTGATGTAATAGAATTTCACAGTCTCCTACCCCACTCCATAGGGAACGAAGTAGGTGATGTATTAGGTTTTGACGAGGTGATGAATACGTGTAAAGATAGAATAATGTGGCATTCTTTTCTTTTTGCCTACCCCTTGAGGGACATGGCGTGATGGTATGTATGTGTGTACAGTACTTTTGAGATAGAATAACACTTGTATGTAAATAATGAAAATCAATTGAAAAATAACAATTCAATGTTATTATGCAACGAATAAAATAATTCCTTATTTCTTATAATCATAAACAAAATAATAAAAATATTATAAAAAAGGAAATAAAAAAATATCTAATAGAAGAAGAAGAAGTTAATATTTTAAGTTTTATCTCTGAAGTGAAAAGATTATTGATTAGGAATACAAAATAAGTTTTGTGGTGTTAAGAGGATCAAGAAGTTTAATAAAGTATGAAGTCTAGTAAACATATATCTTGAGTGACTGTTGTACCTATAAAGGTTTAAAAGTTTGGAAATGACTGGTGTGTCTGGTGGCGCCAGGTTAAAATAATATTCGAAGATGTTTAGTCGGTGCGCAATCAATCGATTGTCTCAAACTTTGATTTATGTTTTTATATAGGAAAAACAATCAAATATTTATAAATAGGAAAAACAATCAAATATTTATAATAACTACAGTTATATAAATCGTACACAATGTAAATTAAAATTCCATAACGTTTATTGGAATATATATTATTTCAATCGTAGTAAATGTTATGCGATAGATTTTTTGAATAATAAATATGGGGCGCTCTTTATTTATTTATTTGAATTTTTCTGTACATATGTATACTTAGTACACTGGCGGGTTTATTGCATAATGGCAATTTCTTCAAACCAACTAGAGTTAATGTTAAATATACAATACAGTGTTAATCACATTACAAAAATAAACAAAGATAGCAGAAGAAAAGTAAAAAAAAACAAGATAGCACATAAGAATAATTCATTGCAATGATAGGAAAACTAAAGTATAAGGAAAGGAAGAGGAGAGGAAGATGTAATCAGATATTGTCAGATAAATATTTTTGCTTTAGCTTTTTCTTGAAGATAATTAATTGTCCTATGTAGAAAAGTTTAAGAAACCAAAATTAAAAATAAACAACTTTTGATTATAAAGTTTTTTTATAATTTTTTAGTAACTATCATATACTCTTGTGAGTAGTATGAAATTGGTCTTATTTTTGTACCTCTGTATTTGCTATACTTTTAAATTTGACTGTATACTGATCCAAATAAATAAAATAAAACGAAATGAAAATGAGCTTTTTCACATTCTCGAGGGAATGATGGTGCGATGTATGTAGTTATGTATCAAAATTAAAATTAATAAAACGATTTGTTTGTTTTTACATTATTATTTGTCGATAACTATTTCGTCCTAAAAGGAAATTATAATTATTACATTAATAAGAATAAGATATCGACAGTGTTAAATAAATGACAATGTTAGGTATAATTAAACAAACTGTTTAATTACTTTATAATGGAGTTCTACTGAATCGATAATTAATGTTTTGGTTTCGTCGTAACATATATTTAAGGTAAAACAATTAAATTTAACATATGTACGTAGACGGTAAATAAAAATTCAAGGGAAATATATAAAGGCAAAAAGTTTTCAGAGAAATATAAAAAAATTACCTTTCACTTAGGCTGTCACTCAACACTTTCTTCGTAACATTTGTGCAAATATGACAAGTTTAGTGAAAACTATTTAAATTGCTAAATTGTATATATTTCCAATCCGATGTGCCGTTAACTCTGATCGTATTGTTTATTGTATCAAAAGTAAAACTTTCGCACATTAATCAAACCGGCTGAAATTTGTCGGAAAACTTTTCAAAAGTTTCTTCACAAAATATTTGAGTACACAAAACACTTCTCAACGAAATAATTGATTGATAATCATTGATAAGCACAGACAATTTAAGAGAAAATCAAACACAGATGGCACATTAAGAAATGAAACGTCACTTTTTGAATTTCGAATTAGTGTATCTATGTCGCTGAAATTTGACACAATAATTGGCGGGAAGCGATAGAGATGCGCTCAACAGGCCGGCGTGCGTATCAGTGAACAGCGTTTGTATGATCGCTGTGAGCGCTGTATGGCGCGGCTGTTTGCCTTTCCCCTTCACCCTCACCTCACCCTTACAGGAAGGAAGTTCCTTAGATCCGGACTCATGTCTTTATATAATTATTTGTAGGTAGCTTTTTAAGGCTCTTGTATACCCTGGGTATACGGATGTACGCAAAAATGCACGCTAAATGTAATCTTCTAGTATGAAACACGAACAAATATTGTATATCACCTGATACAACATTTTATCGTGCAAAAAAGGTACAATTTAGAGGTTTTTTTCAAATAGCAAGAATAGTTTTTAAAATATTATAATAACAAAAAACTCGGCCGTTAGATTTTCATATTCTCTTTCGATTGAAGTAAAAATCTACTTCATAGGTCTTGTAGTTTTTTTGTTAGGTACTTACAATAAAAAAATAAAAAAAGGGTTTTACTAAAACTAATTTTACAAGGAAAGTATTAAACAAATTCAAAATTCAAAAAAACTCATATAATAGAATAAAGATGTAAATACATACTGTTCCTTATTTCAAACACGTATCTTTTGTGGGTATGTACTGGGGAAATTATTTTCAAAATATACTATATAGCCTACTATATACAGGGTTACAGGTTTAGTTGTACAGAATATTAAAGGACGTTATTACTCAGGTCATTTCTGATGGATTTGATGCTAAATGTTAGGTCCGAAACTTAACCGTTATGGAGATATTGATTTATAAAGATTAAAAAAAATGAATTTTTTTTTGCTATTTTATCATTTTTTTACGGATTAGAGGTCTTAGGGTCCGTTTTTTTATGTATCTAGGTAGAAGGCATGTCACTTAATAAAAATGATTAACAAAAACTGAACCTACTACTAACAGATTAAAAAAAACAGCTCGACAACAGTTAGAATTAAAGAATTATCACAAAGTGTTTTTAACTTTGAAGCTCTTTGTTTGAAAAAAAAATATGGAACTCATTCTGCAAATAATTGTATAAACTTCTACGTTTCTTTAGCTATTCAAAAAGCTATAACACTTGCTATTAAATAGTCAAACCATTGACCAAATAACAGTTAAGGTAGTAGAGGGGACATTTTAGTTTGAGGAAAAAGTAGCTAAAATACGTAAACAAAACAAAAAAAACAGAGCAATATTTTTATAATTCATGTTTAATAGTAATTTAAGAAAAAGAATGACAATTTGTGTAAGAAATAGCGACGGCCATGTCGAACATGCCGTCGTCGTCGTCAGCTTTTATGGTTTCTGAGATATATTCTGAAAACTGTTTATATATTCTGAAAATTTGGGCTCTGTAAATTGAGCGGATCAAAAGTTATAAGGGGGGGGGGACGACACACACAGACACACACACAAAACTCACATTTATAAAATGTTCTACTCCGAATTCTGAGTAAATCCATGTATGGGAACATATATGCTGCGAGGCCTCTAGTTGGTGTTATTAGCATGCAAAAAGTCCACTACACCATACAAATTTTTCCTTCATTAAGAGAATTGAATTCTCATGAACGATTCGACAGTTGCATTATGGCATAATGCCACAATGTGGGGTAACCAGAGACGGGTGTGCTTTACCTTTTAAAACAAAGTACGATACATGCATGTACCCCCACACCAGTATTGTCTGATCACAATGTTCAGAATGTGTGAGAACTTTATTAAACAGAAATATTATTATCACGAGTTTTAATTGGGTTCGAATTTTGAAATAAGAAAAGCATGTGGAATAGAGGACATCGTTCGGTGGAGTAGATCCTGAAGACGACATTGGAGGGACCTTGTAGCCAGAATGGACAGTGATAGACTTGCGTATATAGCAGCAAATGACATACCCTATGGTCGCCGTCGATTGGTGATCATCGCGCAAGTGCATAAAATGGGCATGGTACAAATTTATTTAAAATATGTAGATATCTACACCGAGGAACATTCCTTTATCTGAAATAAATGTGCAATAAAAAGGTGAAAGTCACAGTTTTAGATATAGGGACCCAAGTATTCCAACTGTCGATTCGTTCAAGAGAATGAAATTCTTTTGAAGGAAGAGGCAGTTTAAATCCAAGACGTGTGTATGAAGGAACATTTTGTATGGCGTAGTGGATTTTTTGCATGCTAAAAACACCAACTTAGAGGCTTCGCAGCATATATTTTCTGATACATGGATTTACTCAGAATTCGGAGTAGAACATTTAATGTGAGTTTTGTTTGTCTGTGTGTGTGTATGTCCGTCCGGCGCCCCCCCCTTATAACTTTTGATCCGCTCAATTTACAGAACCCCAAATTTCAAAATATATAAACATTTATAGGCTTACAAAACTTTGAAACTCAGAATTTTGAGTTTTTGTTTCAGTCTGGGGTTATCATCTTTTGAATTTTTACTTTATTTTTTCATATATCTCAGAAACCAATTTTGTATTTGTCTATAGGTATGAATAATGAATACCTATAGACAAATACAAAATCTCAAATATTTTTTTATGATAAATTTATGAGTTTTACTGCCTATATTTCCAAATTTTTTAAAAATATCGAAAAAAGCCGGAACACCCCAACTAGATAATTTAATTTTCTATAAATAATATTAATATTGTAGAAGTACATCTCAATTATTTTTTAACTATTTTTATTAAAATTGAATTTAGTGACGACATCGTTACATACAATTTGTATGGCAATCGCCTATACACAATATGTAAGAAGACTTAATAGTTAATCTCCAAACATACATTCAGAACCATCATGCTGTTTTCATATTCCGGATAGGAAAAGAGGACTGACCTCTTTCCTGTCCTATCTTGACATACATACCAATATGTGTTAAAATTTTCAATAATTTGGATTTATGGGTTTATAGTTTGATTCTTATTCTACAACTATACATACTATTGCTATCGACAGTTGGATCTCATGTGTTACATGCAACTAATATGGATATTTTATGCATAAATTGTCCAACCATTGCTCCTTCATGTTTGTTGAAATTTAAATATAAAGCGGCAAAAATATGCCTTTGTATTCTTTGGAATAAATGTCTCGTTTCAGAAATGCAGAAAAATAACGTTTGTTTGGAAATGACCTGAAGTCATTGCGAAATTTGGATTGCAAATGCAAAAATTTTGGCTTACAAGCTAATTCATTATTTTCATTTGAATTTTACAAGCATCTCCTTAATCAGCTAAACTTCTTGAAAAGGCAACATTTAGTACCTAAGTATTTTTAAGAAATATAACAAATTAGATTTTCAATTGATATTATTCCACGACCGATCTTTGATTTTTTTTTTAACAAAAAAATGAATATGTCCTTGTTAAACAAGTACATATACATCTTCCTACGTTCCCTAAAATAAGCAAATAAATGCTTGTGCTTAGGTGAACGAAATCAGTCGAGGCAGGATTCGAACTCGCGACCACTGGATTACTAGCCCAGCGCGCTAACCGCTCTGCCACCGACCCATTTTATTCTACATTAGTTGTTCCTGACTCATTCTCATAAAGTACCGGCATTTTTTTTTTAATTTTCATTTTTCATAGTACCTACCTATCAGTTAGTTGCCCGAAAAGTGATAAACAACATGGTTACTTTCTGTTGGTCTTTTAAATAATTGATTTATAAACATAATATAAACAGTTCAATTATATTCCAAAAATAATTTATCCAACTACCGCAATATAAATTATTTTTTTTAGAAGTTTCTAAAAAAATGTATGTATGTATAGGTTAGGTTAGGTTAGGTACTTTGTTATGGAATGAAACAATATAATTAATATTCAGACTTTATGGTAAGCGTGTGCTCATGTGAATTTGAACGAATATTTTTCTTAGAAGAGAATTTTTTGCGTTGGACAAAAAAGTTTTCGTATTAAAAAATATTCATATTCTTGGAAAAATCTCCGCAAAGATGTTGAAATAGTTGTAACTAACACAGTTTTTCTGTTTTAGATACATTTTTCAAAATAAAATTATTTCTATAACTTTTATTAATAATAAGTAGGTGAGGTGGATATATAATGATATGTAAAAAAATATATTGTTAATATTTATTAATAAATAAATAAATCTACACACGTTAAATTTGAAGTACAGAAAAGGGGGTGATTTGAAAGAATGGTACAGCAACTGACTAGCAGAGAGCGTCCTCGCCGAGGGTATCTTGGACAGGTGTGGACAACTATACGTCGCTGAAGAACGACCGGAGTGGAGGAAGAGATGCATTATTGCGTTATTGCCAACCAATCTCCAAAAACGAAACTGAAGAAGATGGAGTTATGTAAAAAGAGAATAAGAAAATGGTTTGACCATTGAAAGCGCCGATATAATATTATAATATAATCATATATATATTTTTTATAATTTATTGATTATGATTCTAATTTCATTCAACATACACTTATATTTATATAATTTTAAAGGAACAGCTTTAAACATTCATTCATCTATTCAAAATATCAATGTAGGGTTACCAGCAACAGGTGTGCATGTGCAGGTACTATAAAAGGAAACACGTCACATGCGTGTATCCCCACACGCCATGCTTGTGTCACCAAAAAACCTTGTGAACCTGATTGCTGAACTGCTCTTCCTCCACCATCACGCGTTCTGCTTATGGGGACTTATAATGGCCCCTTGCAAAACTTAAAAGAACACATAAAGAACATGATAAGAGTCCGGATATCTCTAAAATCTGTACTGCACTTAAAGTGCCAAAGAGAATATTATATGGGAACAGTATTAGGCTCACCGTTCACTGAAAGTGAAGTTAAGAGTGAATCGTATTTTTGACAAAAAGTCTTGAAAGCCCCGAAGGTGCTCTTCGTGGCTACAAGGTCCGCAGTCCGCATGTCCAATGAGTCCGTAGTCCGCATGTCCAAATTTCCTCTGACATCGTTGTAGAGTTCTCGTTTAAATGTTTATTTAATTATTTTATTTTATATTACTTCTCGGGCATCTAAAATGTACTATGTCAAATATTAATTTAACACGCACCCAATAACAAGTTGCCACGTTCTGGAGAATTACGATATTAATCATCTCATAGATCCAGACTGAAAACAAAATAAAAAAGCTCTATCGGGAATCGAGCCCGGGACCTTTGGATCAAAAGTCAGATACCTAACCAGTTGAGCCACGAAGGCCGACAATGTTGACATGGAGAAGTTAGTTTATTCCCAAAGGATATGCTCAGAAGATTCAGAAGTGTGATCGGGGATCGGAATCTCATTGCTGAACATTGTGAGATGTTATTTTGCCTGTTCTATGTTTGATTCGATTATGGTACACCCGAAAACGATGATCACAGAAAACAGTGGAAGCACTATTTGAAGCCGGTGCCTCACCCGAATCAAATATATGCTCGAGAAGTTGAAGTCGTTGTCATATATAAATTAAAAAAATAATTTATTAATTTTCATATATAAATTAAAAAATGGACTATCACCGCGATATTTGCAAAAAAATGTTCTGTATAATTTCGAAGTTCACACTATACCCGACGACAAGTCGGCGGGACTTTAGACTGCCTGACTAACCTGATAGGTACACAAAATAATGTGTATTGTGTATTACAAAGTACATCAACTGTTTAATGATTTGCCAGAAAGTGTGAACGAAGTATCTGGTCTTGCCAAGTGAGGAAAAGTTCTTAAAAGATATTGTGTGCTTCCTTTGTATTTTTGTGTAAATTAGAATACCTATTTTGTTTTTTGGTGTTTTTATATATTTCATACTGAGAAAACTTTTTATTTTTTCAACTTGTAAATATGCTTATTGGTTATACTAGATGTAAGAAAATACATTTATTTTTTATATCTAAATAAAATATAAATTCATACATATGTACATACAGTAAGTAGGTACCTATCTAATAAAAAAAACATTGTATGTATTCATTACATAAAATTCATTACATATCATTCACATGGCATGACCATGTATGAGACGATACATGGATGTAAAGGAAGCCAGAAATGTGTGCAAAAATAGAGCAGTATGGCGCTTGGTTTTCTCTGCTTACCCCGTAAGGGGACATGGCGTGATGGTATGTATGGATTTTGTAAAATTTAAGGTAAGTATAAGTAGGAAGTGCATGGTATGAAAATAAAATTGGCAACTGTCGTCGTAGATTTATTAAGTGGATAAGACAAACATTCTGATATATTATTATGTGGGTTGGTTTGGTTGAACAACATAACCCAAACTTTACAGATCCAACTGGAATTATTCATCCCTTTCCAGATCATATTCTTTAATTTCTTTTTACTTTCCAACTGGAATTTTATGCGACGCGAATAACAAATTTCGGTCTGAGTTTTATGCAACGAAAATGTAGTTTTACACCTGAAATTCTTGAAAGTTTCATTTTTTTTTATTTTGAGGAGAGATAAATCTCTATTTTTGTTGGATGTGTTACAATGTTCAAAAGACATTCAACTTTATTGTCTCGTCGTTGGTTACTTGGATTAAAAAAATACTTCGTTGCAGTTTTTCAATTTATTTCGATAAAATATTTTTTTTTGTGACGATTAGAAAAAAATGGATGTCAGTGACAACAATAAGACTATTTTATGGTTTAATTCTCGTTGAACAATAATTAAAAAAAAATAGATAGGAATCATAATTTGAATATTTTTTAGTAGGTATGTAAATGTTGACGGCATTATTGTAGAGGTCCATTATCTTATTTTCATTGAAAGGCATATCGTTTCGGCTGATTAGACCCTTATCAACTATACAGGGTGTCCCAAAAAGTATGGTTAATCGGTAAACCAGGGATAGAGGACCCCTAGGGCTATCCAAAAACCTCAATGTATGTTCTACGATTTTTTGTCGTTTTCGAGTTGTAATTTTTTTTCGAATTTTTTCCAAAAACTCCGACTGTCACGACATAATTGGTCACAGAGACGCTATTTATTGAGATACACCCTTCATTATTTTTTTAAAAATTGTTGAATAGTGTGCGTTTTAGATGTAATAATTTTCTTTATCCAATCTGATACCATATCTTAAAAAAAATCTTGTATCTCAAAAAAAGTCAAATCAGAAAATTGACAAAAATGTTTGAGGGCGATTTAAAAATAGAAGGTCAAATAAAAAAAAATTCCCAAAAATTTTTCAAAAACTTCCTTATTTTATCTTGTATCTACCCTGTAAATTTCATTTTCCTATTCCTATGGGATCATACTTAAAATGGTTTGAAAGTACGAGAGGTAGATTCTTACGTAGTGAAATTTTGATACATTAAATTTATCATTCTAATACATGTATTCCTCGTAGAATAATAAATGATTATTTTTGTATGGAAATGTATGTATTTCATTACGTGAGATATCGCCATCTCGTATTTTAAAACCGTTTTTAAGTATGATCCCCTAGAAATAGGATCATGAAATTTACAGGGTAGATACTAGATGAAATAAGGAAGTTTATTAAAAATGTTTGGGAAATTTTTTTTATGAGACCTACTATTTTTAAATCGACCTCAAACATTTTTGCTAATTTTCTGATTTGACTATTTTTGAGATACAACATTTTTTTTGAAGGTATTATATCAAATTGGATAAAACAAATTATTACATCTAAAATTTACACTATTCAACAATTTTGAAAAAAAATAATGAAGGGTGTATCTAAATAAATTGCGTCTCTGTGACCAATTATGTCCTGACAGTCGGAGTTTTTCGAAAAAATTCGAAAAAAAATTATAACTCGAAAACGACAAAAAATCGTAGAACATACATTGAGGTTTTAGGATAGCCCTAGGGGTCCTCTATCCCTGGTTTACCAATTATCCATACTTTTTGGGACACCCTGTATATATCAATAATTAAAAAAACAATTTTCAATGTTGAAAATGAGACAACCAATCGACAAAGTCGTCATGTCAAAGAAGTAAATCTATGTGAAACAAACAATAAATTATTGATCAAATATAGGTATTTGTAGTTATATAGCATATACCCAAACAATGGATTTTTTTCTCTGTCGGGAGTCAGTGATGTTTTCATGTCAAATTTTTAATATATCAATGGAGAACATAATTGGTGAACGTTGCGTAATCGTACAAAGTAATCACGCAAACCAGCCGATGACAGGTCGTAAGCCCTGTAAGTACCTTGATTTCTTGGTTCTCCCTCCTATAATATTCCAACTTTGTCTTTATGGAGATATAAAAAATGTCATAAAATCAAATTTGTTAAATAAAACTCTAACTTGTCTTATAAGACTAAAATTATTCAACTGGAACACAAACTTGACTCAATAATCATGTTGCCATTTCAAATGATGATAAGTTTGCATAATTGAATAGTCAGCATTTATCGAACTACATTAGGCATTGTTTGAAATAAATCAAAACAATATAAATAAATAAATAATTTAAACATGTACCTATATTAGAGCGATAAGTGGCCCAATCGATTTATACATATGTCAGCAAAGAATCTACATGTTATGAAATATACATATTATTTTAAATATTATTATATATGTTTATTGAAAAAAATATAATCTGTTGAATAAATATTTCAATGGTATTTTTCCACGAATGTATCATGGATTTATAATTCTTTTGAATCACTCTATTTTGAACAAAAAACAAGAAGCCAGATAAATATTATAAAAACGTGAAATTCCCAGAATTCGGTATTACTTGAAAGATTGCCATGTACGAAGAAAAACAAATCTCAATACAAATAATAAAATCTACGAAAATGTCGATAAAGATATGAGAAAGAAAACTCATTTACCTTAGAAGCGATCTTACATAAGATATTCAATTTATTTCAAGGTCAAATAGAAGCATTTGTCGATATTATGTAGGAAAAATGATTAATTGTAGACCAATATACTATCACTTAGGAAAAGAATAAAAATATTTTTGATAATACGTCTGTAAAACTCTTATGAAATTAAAAAAAAATAATCAATCAAAATTTTGTACTTATAAAAAAGAGATTTATTGAGAAATTGGAATTACACTGATACAATATTTTTTGCCAATATTATTAATGTTATATGACTACCGAAAATGTATTAATAATTCTAAATAAATAGCTTTATTTTCCAATAAATTCGGAAGCATAATAGAACCTTACGCGAACTCATTATAAAGTGATTGATACAATCTCTCGATGCTTTTTTTGGAAATATGTATTTCGGACATATTTGATCAGGTTGCCTTTATTTATAAGAAAATTTTGTCATCCTTAAAAAGTATGTTGGTATATGGTACTTCGAAAAACAAATAATCTTTTCAAGAAACCTTCAAGAATCGAATGCACAATTTAAAATGTCCGTAGATATCATAAAATGTGTAGGTAAAATAATGTTAATATTCTTATTTGAATTTCGCATAAACATACAATTCGTTGGGCGTCCCGAGTCATGATATTTGTATAAAAACTGAGACAAATCATCTTAACACCCTTTCCTTATTGTCGCGAGGAGTGGCAGTCTTCTGAAAATGCTAATATTTAAAAATTTATTTCCCTGTTTTCAAGAATCGCTCCCTTTTGTTGAATGCTTTGTTATTGTTGTGTAATTTATTGATCTATTCTCATATTTGGACTCCAAAATGAGCGGCAAATAAAAATAATTGAGATGGATTGAAAAACGTACAATTAAATAACAAAACAGGAAATGTAATTTAGTTGTTACCTTTGTAATATTAAACATCGCATTAAAATGCACTATTCGTTCATTTAGTTTTTATAAATGAATAATATTTTGAATTTCAAATCTTCTTTATCTTCAAGTGCGGAGGTTGGTGACCAGAAGGGTTATCTCCAACAAATGTATATGGGGAATTCAAATAGGACGTATGAAACTTAAAATGCTTTTAAAATTTAAATGTAGGTATTGAAAGACCCTATGGAATAGATCATTTGTACTGGTGTGCAAATAAAGAGCGGATAATATGAACAACTTATTATTGATGATAATTGTAAAACTTTCATAATAATATTATATTATATTACTGAGAGATTCACAGAAATAATGCAAATTTGAATTTACGAAAGCGCTTAGCCACAATTAAAGCAAAAACTTTAAATGAATGGTGTAGACTCCAGACATACGAAACTTCATAACTAATGTTAAATTCTTTGCACTATAATGGCAGTGAAAATAGTTTCAGAATAATTTTGTTGATGGTACAATATGTTAACATACAATTTTTAATCGATCACAAGTCTTTGTATAGACACAGTACATTATTACAATTTCAGAATTTCAATTATTGAATAATTAAGAGCAATTTGATGATTTTAATTGCTGTCTTGGTAGGAGGTAGATGTCTTAACTGAGAAACATATGGGGATGAACTGGAATTCATAGAATGGAGGAGCTGTTCTGTTAACTTAGGACAGGAACCTAAATGAGAAGAATAGAACAAGAAATGAGTTAATTGATTCAAAATCTAATGATAATAATTTTGAATTTAACGATGCAAAAGAGAAGAGTTCATTTCTCCCTGTTAACCTTAATAGGGTAAGGGAGTGATGGCATGAATAGCAATTTCCGATTTTATAGCATTGTTATTTCATATCTTTTTTGTTGATTTTTTGTTACTTACTCATCAAAGTTCAGGAAATTAAGTAAGATTAAATCATGCCATGTCGGGAAAATTTATTTGGTAGGTAAATAATAATGCTGATTTATATTTCTTCACGATTCTTATTCAACTGTCTTTCGATTTTAAATAGCTCTCCATTTAAAACAAGGATTTTAGATTTGATTTATACATATATGTCATCTACCCAAATGTATATAAAATGAATCGATAGTGTAAAGAATTTCTGTCCGTTTGTTAATTTATAAGCTCGATTATTCTGAAACAAAATTATAAATGTACTCTTATAAAATAAAACTAGTTGCATGTAACACATGAGATCCAACTGTCGATAGCGATAGTATGTACAGTTGAAGAATAAGAATCAAACTATAAACCCATAAATCCAAATTATTGAAAATTTAAACACATGTTGGTATGTATGTCAAGATTTTACTACCCGGAATATGAAAACAGCATGATGGTTCTGTATGTATGTTTGGAGATGATGTATCAAACTATTAAGTCTTCTTACATATTGTGTATAGACGTCTGTTGAAAGTTGATTACCCGTGACTGAAACAAAAATTCAAAAAGCCGAAACACCCCAACTAGATAATTTAATTTTCTATAAAAAATATAAACATTGTAGTAGTATATCTTAATTTTTTTTAAATAATTTTTATAAAAATTTAATTTAGTGACGACATCGCTTCATACAATTTGTATGGCAGTCGCCTATACACAATATCTAAGAAGACTTAGTAGTTTGATACTTCATCTCCAAACATACATATATACAGTGGCGGCTGGTGACCTTAAATCTTGAAGGGCTCAAAATAATAATTCTACCTAGAACAGAAATTAACTCACTACAGGAATCAGAAAGCAGATATGTGACACAATATTATTTTCGTATATTAAAATTATCTTAACAGATTTTTAATTATCTCAATAGAGACGAAGTTGGAATATTTACTGTAGGAGAACCGGGAAATCAAGGCACCTACAGGGCTTACGACCTGTCATCGGCTGGTTTACGTGATCACTTTATGCGCTTGCGCAACGTTCACCAATTATGCCTTTTTTAATGAGATCCCTATCAATTCAATTTTGAAACATCTATATATTGTAATACTGAAATTCTTTTCGCTTGAAAATAAGGAATTTTTACTACAGCCATCTATGGGTGAAATTATGAACAACAATATTATTATTTTTTTATTAATTTTGTTGTAACGCCATCTATTGAGAGAATTGGTATTTTGTAAATAATGAAAGCTACAATTCTTATATGTGAGGTGACAATGCATTTTTCGCATAGAAGTCACCCCTGAATTGCGCCAGACTTATAAGGTCATTTTTGTCTTATTTACCTACTTGTACCAATGTGTAAGTAATCGAATATATTTTTATTATTGCATATGCGCAAACATTGGATTTTTTTCCTGTCGGGAGTCAAAGATATTTTTTAACAGATTTTTAATTATCTCAATAGAGACGAAGTTGGAATATTTACTGTAGGAGAACCGGGAAATCAAGGCACCTACAGGGCTTACGACCTGTCATCGGCTGGTTTACGTGATCACTTTATGCGCTTGCGCAACGTTCACCAATTATGCCTTTTTTAATGAGATCCCTATCAATTCAATTTTGAAACATCTATATATTGTAATACTGAAATTCTTTTCGCTTGAAAATAAGGAATTTTTACTACAGCCATCTATGGGTGAAATTATGAACAACAATATTATTATTTTTTTATTAATTTTGTTGTAACGCCATCTATTGAGAGAATTGGTATTATTGGTATTGCGCATAAAGTGATCACGTAAACCAGCCGATGACAGGTCGTAAGCCCTGTAGGTGCCTTGATTTCCCGGTTCTCCTACAGTAAATATTCCAACTTCGTCTCTATTGAGATAATTAAAAATCTGTTAAAAAATATCTTTGACTCCCGACAGGGAAAAAAATCCAATGTTTGCGCATATGCAATAATAAAAATATATTCGATTAAAATTATCAGTGTTTTTCATAATCCTTTTGTTTATCGGAAATTAAATCGTGAACCTGATCGTTTATGCTGTATTTTTGTAATAAAATATTACCAACAACCGCGCGCAATTGGCATTCATCGATGTCTGTGTGAAGTTAAATATATCCGGTAGGGGGTCAAGACTGTTGTAATAGTTTAAGCATCTGTTTACATAATTATTCTGTGCGTAATTTGTTCAGCAGTATTGTGTATAGAAAAGGTGATTTTGGCGTGATGTTTTCATGGGGCAGTTGAAAGAAATTTTTTGAAGTAGGTAAGAGCTGTCTACAAGGTTATTAAGTATTTTATAAAGCAGATCGGATATCTTTCTTCTTTTCTCAAGTGATATAAACCCATGTAATTCTAAAGATTTGGTCATAATTATAGCGTTAAATTTTTTTCTAAAATTGAGCGTTATCATAATTTTTTTCTGAAACCTCTCAGTTCTGTCGATGTGAACATTGTAACTAGGGCTCCATACGGTTGATGCAAACTCTAAATGACTTCTAACAAAGGCATTGAATAGAAGAACAAGCGAGGTTGTTTCTTTGAAGGATTTGGTCATTCTTTGTATTTTATTTATTTATTTATTATTGACAATAAAAAGAGGAAGATACAAATGCAATTACAAATACAATTACACACTAGAGCTAGAAATTAAGTGCGCGTGTACATATGTGTGTGCGCGTGCGCATTTATTGATAAATCTTGTAATTGATAAGATACAATGAACACCTACATTAGGTATGTATATAGATAGTACCTTATGTATATAGTTTTTGTATGAAATTATACATTAAATAATATTTGAGAAAAAAATGTGAAATTTAATTATATTTGATTGGGTGTAATTATGTTATTGATTTGTTCTGAACCGGTGCTGTATATCCATGCTGTTATGTGTTTTTGTATTTTTGTGACGATGTGTTTTGTGGTAGCAGTTTTAATGATGTTGGTAGGCGATTATGTAGTTTGATGGCATAGTATTTAAAGTGTCTTTGTCCATGGGTAGTTTGTAACTTCGGGATATTTATTGTGTTTGTGATAGAGAATCTTGTTGTTCTTGGAGGTTGTGTATTGTGAATAGTGGGTATGTTGTGTTTGAAATGGTATAGAAGTGCAGAACTTGCGTATAGTCGACGAAGTGTCATAACTTCACGAGTCTTGAAAATTACTCTGGAGCTTGTTCTGTATGGCACATTCAGTATGCTTTTTATTATTGATTTTTGTGCCTTGCTAACCGAGTCTATTGCAATATTTGTTGTACCTCCCCAGGCCAGCAAACCATAGGAAATGATTGATTGGCATATTGCAAAGTAAATTTATCGCAATGTCTGACGTGGGAAGATGTTTTTTATGTTGTTTATTAGATACAGCACTTTTTAAAGTTTATTTGTAATATATTCAGAATGTGTTGACCATCGTAGATTTTTATCAATTAAAATACCCAAATATTTAATATCTTTTATTCTTTCAATACAATCACATTGACAAATGTTCAAGTTTTGTGAGCAAGTGTGTGATTTAATATTTTTTGGTGCATGGGGTTGTCCTCTTTCTGTCATATCATGTGTAATGTATTTAGTTTTTGATGTGTTAAGTGTTAGGGTGTTTTCATTTAACCATTTATTAACGATGTTTAGCCCTTTGTCTGCTTTTTTATACACAGTGTGCCAGGTATCGGCATGAAAAAGTAATGCTGTATCGTCAGCGAAAGTCACAATGTCACCATCAATATCCAACTTACATAGATCATTTACGTAGATAAGGAATAGGAGTGGTCCGAGAATACTACCTTGAGGAACGCCGTATTTAATTGGAAGCTGATTACTCAACCTCCCACCGATACTTACCTGCTGAAGTCTTTCTGTATAAAACCCAAGTTTCTGTAGCTTTTATGTATTTATGACAGAATCAATATGAGGAATAAATGAAAGTTTGTTATCAAGGATAACGCCTAGGTCTCTTGCTTCAAGTTTTTGCGATAAGATAGTATTGTTAATAGTGTAGTGAAATTTAATTACATTTCTGCTTCTACTGAAACTTATTGAGAAACATTTATTTATATTTATATATAATAGATTTTTTTCACAGTAGCAAAAAAGGTTATTTAAATCTTTTTGTAGCAGTGAGCAGTCATGTGTAGATGAGATTTGTTTATATAATTTACTGTCGTCGGCAAAGATAATTATTTCAGATGTAGCTATGCATTGTGTTATGTCGTTAATGTAGATCAGAAAAAGCAAGGGACCCAGATACTCCGGAAGGAATTAATACTTCTTTTTAAATAACATCTAAATTTATTATGCGAATTATTTATTTTACATTATCTTAATCGCTCCAGTCTAGTTAGAAGCGAATTCATTCAATTAAAAAAAAATAAGGCGAGAGTTAAAAGGATATAGGTATTTTGAATTATTTTCTCTATAATTGTGTTTTGTTAATATGTTGAACCTATTCATTAAGTAGGGGAGAGTGGGGATCATTGGGCAGTAGGGAGGATTGGCCACCCTTAAGTATCTAAAAATATATAGAGTTAATGGCAATTTTTTCACTCGTTTTCATTATTTTATTCACTAGCAACACCAACAAACGTCAAATCAACTATCAGTTATGTTACATAAAAACGCTACAAGTCGTTGCATGTTTTCGTGTTAAAAAACGAAATATTTTACGAGTTTTTGTTACAATTTTTACGTAGGATTTTATAAAGATGTACGTATTTTAATTGTATTATTTGAATAATTAACCATTTAAGTTCTTTATTGTAAATAAATTATATTAATAATTCCTAACCTAAAAAAATAACGAGGGTATATTTCAAATAATGAGTGATAGGGATCATTGGGCACTGTGTTTTGAGGGAGGATTAGGCATGCCCAAAGCTCCCTCTCTTATATTTTGTTTTTTTTTAGAAAATGCCGTTTCAATATAAAAATATGGGGAAAAGGCAAATGATACAGAAAACGGTTATTGATAGAGCTGTGAAAGAAGTAAAAACAGGGGCTAAAATTAAACCAACAGCCATTAAATATAATATTCCTAGATCAACTCTACAAAGATATTTAAAAAAGGGAGATGTAAATAAAGGTTTTCCTAATAAATATACATCTTAACAAATTTTCAACACAGAGGAGGAAATCAAAATAGAAGAATATATTTCAATATCATCCAAATTAAATTACGGTCTTTCTAAGATACAAGCCCGTGAATTAGCGTACAGTTATGCTATTGCTTTGAAAAAAAAATACCCGAGAACTGGGCGAAAAACAACTTATACTGGTATTATTTTATTGGTAGGTACAAACATAGTTGTGAGAACTGCTACCAATTAGATGATGATTCTGAGAGTGTCAATTCGGAGGAGCTATTTGATTTAGTTAAAAACTCTATTTAGATATAAATAATTTTTCATGATATTTTTCACTACCCGTCTCGAAGGATCATAATTTTATTTGTGTCGCTGGTTTTTCCCAGTGACTGGAAGGTGGAAAAGAAAGGATATTTGCCTACCTTTTCTGTGGTCAAAAACAAAAGATTTCTCTGATTAAAAAAAAAAATCATTGGTATTTTTTTTTATTTTGACTTAATCTAGGAATAAATATTTTTTTATAGTTATGTCAATCATTTTATCTTTTTATATAGCTTTTTACTTGCAAATAAATAATTATTTTCCTATGGTTTGTGTGTTTATCACATTCCTTAACAATTACAATAATATATGTACAAATGTGTTGCTTAAAAGAAGGTTTAGTGTGCATGGTGCCCAAACCTCCCTATGGTGTGCCCAAACATCCCTACCCCAGGGAGGTTTGGGCACTTTTGAATTGCTTTGGAAAAATGATAATAACTTTTAAATAAAAGAAGATGTTTACATACTGTCTTCATGGAAATACTAGCTAAAGGCGTGGACTAATGACTAAAAGAAAAATATTTCAGTTATTCATAAAAGTAAAAATTCTAAAATTCAAAATGTAAAAACGTGCCCAATGATCCCCACCCTCCCCTACATTTGATTTGAAAAATTGTTTCATGACTTAAAGAACTTTTACCAGGCCGTATTGAGGTACTTATTTATTGTAAATTATGTCCCTGGACTGTTGTTTTCATCGATTGAGTTGAAAAACTTTATCTCAGTATGTGAATCCCAAACAGTTATGTTAATAGGCATCTAGAAAGCAACTGCTTCGGCAATCGTATTTTCCATTCGACATTTATTGTGAAATGTAGATTTTGGATATCGCTGTGACATTTACGAAAACAAGGAATAATGTTTCCTATGCCCCTTTGTAATAAAAGCAATAATTGTGAAGTGAAACGTCGGAAGCGAGTTGTATGTAAAGGTCGACCAAGGCTTTCCGATAGATATTTGCAAAGTTCAAGGATACTTCACTAACAATTTTTACATACACATCTAAATACAATATTCATAGGTATAAGGTACTGTAATATACCTATCTATGCACACAATATCAAATAAACATTTTACT
This sequence comes from Molanna angustata, assembly GCA_963576475.1. Lineage (NCBI taxonomy): Eukaryota > Metazoa > Arthropoda > Insecta > Trichoptera > Molannidae > Molanna > Molanna angustata. The sequence continues at coordinate 14,591,964 of OY754971.1, read as the reverse complement.
GCGTCAGCAAAGTTTATAAACGTATATTATGGTTGTAAACGAATGGTTAATATTAGAATGAATTAATTTGCATACAATTCTAATTGATATTATTTAATTTATAAAAAATATCACCAAGATTGTTATTGTAGGTATAGTAAGTACCAATGCAATAATGGACAGACCTTTTCTAGTTTACAAAATAAAAGTAATTTTATATAATCGACTCCGAAAATATATACAATGAAAACGATGTAAATCTACTAAAAAGTATAAAATAATTGACTAATTGTAAAGTACTTTGATTTTACCTCAAACATAACTCATATGACTAAAAACATAGATTGCAAAATATTTATTTACATCAAATCACTTTTTGAAGTCGGCGGCAAACAAACATTTTATGGAATTTACTCGACGGATCGTAGTTAAGTTTATATTTGGCGCCGACTTCGAAAAGTGATTGGATACAAATAAATATTTTGCAATCTATATTTTTTTAGTTATATGTGTAGTGTTCGATGTAAAATTAAAGTGCCTTTATTAAATTTGACTTATTTTAAGTTTTTAGTGTAATTTTTGTGGTTCCTACTTGACTTTGACGATTTTAAAATATCACGCCATATAGATTTAGATTTCGCGAGTGTGAATTCTGACGCCCCTTATAAGATACCTATAACAAATACTTAAAAATCGAAAACACTAACTTTTCATAAAAATTATCTCTATGTAAGACCGCCTTTCATAGAAGCATATCCCGGTCATGAGGTCAAGGAAGAAGATGAAATTACTCCTTTCCAATGTAAAAATCGAAATAGGTTGACGTGGTAAATGATCATTTGCTCATATAATCGGTACATTCGGTAAATTCTTTTAATTTTAATCTGCCCTAAGCCATTCTGCATGGCAGCCTTTTTTAGTTACAATTCCTTCATATTCTTTTGGTGCCCTGTCAATAACCCTTGACGTTGGCTATCACTCTGGGAAATTCTTGTTATGTACTGCCCGGAATATCTTCTCCACATTACTGAAGCCCATCCATTCCCTAATATTACTCAGCCAGGACATTTGTCTCCTTTCAGTGCCTCGGCGACCTTCTATATTGAGGATTCCTATATATGTAGGTAAATTCGAATAAGGTACCTACTCGGAATAGTATTTTTCATTTTACTTTATTTATATAGGTAATACAACATATTCAAAATACACCATTACAAGATTCACAATAAAAAAATAACATTTTGTTCATAACCAGAGTATACACACTCAAGTACAGAAGACATTTGAAAAAAAAAATTATCTACAGAATTATTGCTATACAAAATGAAATTAATATAATATATAAATCAGTCAATATTTGATTACCATATGATTTTATTTTCTATATTAGGTATTTTGAGATTATGAAATTCAGTTGCAAGTCTCAAATCTGTTAAGAGTTGATTGAACCACACCACATTGTAAATGTAGTAGTGTTGTGCAAAACTTGTACCTGTGTTTACGGGGTGCACAATTGACTCACTATATTACTCTCTACACGTACAAAGGCATGGCGTGATATGTTTTTATGCATTTGAAGTAACACATTTTTTTAAATATTTTTGAAAGACGGCACTTGAATATTATGAAATATATGCATAATAATTCATGTATTATGCCATTATGTATTAGTACCGTAACCATAAAGTCAATAGAATGAGATACTTTGCCTTTGAGTTACTGAAGCGAAACAGTGTAAGTTATAATGTCACGAACTGCTGGGTAAACCGAGGAAAATGTCACTAGACTGACAGACCGAAGCTTCTATTACCTTATCTTTATAGGTGACAAAGTATAGTAGGTATAAAGACAATGAAATCAAGCAAGTGTAAACAAATTAATATTTATTTCATGAGCATAAATGAATTGAGATATATAAAAACAAGTGTGGAAAAGTAATTTTTTTTTATTTTAAAATATTTTTTTGAGTAATATTTGTTACGTGTCAATATTTATATTTATTTTGGTATTTATATGAAAGAAAACGACACCAGGTAAACCATAAGGCTGCCTGTCCATTGACGCGGAGCGAGGCAGCGGAGCGGAGAAACGAAGAAATATTAACCAATAGGATTACATATTTTTTTATTGATGGAGCGGAGCAGAGATTTTATGCAATCCTATTGGTTAATATTTCTTCGTTTCTCCGCTCCGCTGCCTCGCTCCGCGTCAATGGACAGGCAGCCTTACGCTAGTGGTATTTCAAGCCAGGATTTTAAATCACTATTCGGAGACACGCGACTACCCAAAATTGTCTCCAAGAGGGTCCAGGAGGGTCGCAGAGCAAGGGGGAGACCAGCAAAAAGATGGAGTGACAGCTGGACATCCAGATCACAAGAGGCAGTCTCCGACTGAAAAAACAGGCCCTCGGCCTAAAACCAGAGGAAGAAGAAGAAGAAGATTTAAGAAAGTGACTGCTGTCAACGTACCTATTTTTTCAATTTGAATTTTCATCAATACTACAAAACGAATCATTTTGAAAAAAAATAACCTAGTTGCGATGTAACGTTGCATTAATGCATCAGGTTAAGTTAATAAACCAAAAAAACTTTTATTTCGCAATGTCGCTGAATGGAAAATAAATGTTTTTTAGGTTTATTTACTAAACTTGAAGCATTAATGCAACATCACATCATGTTTTCTAGATATTTTTGTCTTCTTTAATTTAAAAAAAATATATGTTAAACTACGCCTTATATTTTATTAAAAAACTAAGATGAACGTTGAAAATCTGGCTATGCCATTATTTCTCTACAAGAATTTATACAGAACATTATCAAAAAGTTGAGATACATTTTTCTTTATTAATACCAAAACTATCAAAATTATTTTTTTCAAAACGATTTGATAAGAAATAATGATGGTACATCAAATTGAAAAAATAGGTACGTTGGCAGCAGTCCCCCCCCCCCTTTATAAATTAAATTAATTTTATTTTAAAAAATCAATAGTTTAAATATCAACATTAATGTTTACAAACAATATATTTTCCATACATTATAACTCTACGCAACCCAACTGCAATTATTTGTCTCAAGGAAAAACTGTCTTTCAATATGGAATTATTCATTCAACTCATGATTTTTTGTAAATAAAAACATTGGATATTTTAAAGAAATATCCGTTCAGTTTATCTGGATGGAAGGAAGTAATTTTATTGATTTTTTGTTTACAAATCATCGATCGAAAGAGCACTCAGTTCTATCAGTACCGATTCATCATAAATTTTATAATTCTTAATCAATTAATTTACCTAAGACTGCAATTTTTGTATTGTTATAAATTATTCGATAAGTATCTACGTCGAAAAAATTTTTATGGTATGAATTAGATATGTTCCTACGTCAAAACAATTTTTATGTTATAAATTAGATAACTACCTACATCGAAACAATTTTTATGTTATAAATTAGATAACTACCTACGTCGAAACAATTTTTATGTTATAAATTAGATAACTACCTACCTACGTCGAAACAATTTGTATGTTATAAATTAGATAACTACCTACGTCGAAACAATTTTTATGTTATAAATTAGATAACTACCTACATCGAAACAATTTTTATGTTATAAATTAGATAACTACCTACGTCGAAACAATTTTTATGTTATAAATTAGATAACTACCTACGTCGAAACAATTTGTATGTTATAAATTAGATAACTACCTACGTCGAAACAATTTGTATGTTATAAATTAGATAACTACGTCGAAACAATTTTTATGTTATAAACATAGAATTATAAATTCTATGGTTATAAATTAGTTAAGTTCCTACGTCGAAACAATTTTTACAGCGATTTCTGATTTTATACGTGTGAATCGCAGTGTCACAACTTTTTGAATATACTTTTACGTTATGGAAAATAATTTTTCAATTTTTATTTAAAAAATGCATACGGTAAAAAGAGCTCCTACGATAAATTCAGAGAAAATCGCACAATCAGTGTAGTATATTTAACTATAGCCGATGGCTTTTTAATAGTTTAAAAAAATATATAAACAAATTTTAAAGCGGTTGTGTTATCTACTAATTAAAAAACCCCTAGAGCTCGCGAAGCGAAAGAGTACGACCTTACCTGCGCACATACCGAGTAGTAGTATAGGGATATACTCTGATTTGAATCAACCAATAAAATCAGTTGACGTTTGACGTTGTGTATAGCGTATTGCGTGCCACTTTTGCCTGGATATTTGCTATGATACTTTCACCCGCAATCTCGCATTTGTCGATCTCTAACTAAGTAAGTATTATAAAATATTGCATGGCGCCATCTTTGTCGGCTTCCTCTTGACCTTCTTGTGTGGAGGTGTATATTTTTGATTGTTGCTTAATTTGATTTCAATTCAATATCAATAAATACATCATATATTTTTGTTCGAGATCTCAATGCGCAAATATATATTATTTATAATATAAGTATGTACACATACTTTCACATAATATAACACCGCCAGACGGCCCGTTATAGACAGTGCATAATACTTCATATATAGTTCAGTCCATTGATGCGGTTCAGATAGGTACTAAATTGATTTATTTTCAATGCGTAGGTATTAACAAATAACACAAATAATTAAAAGAATGAACGGTTCAATAAATAAATATACAAAGGTGTAATAGACAGAGTGTATAGCAGAGGTCGCGTTAAGAAAGGGATGGTAGACCATGATATGAAGGATATTTCAAATGAATGAAATATAAGAACCACGAACAGTAATTATTGGCGAGTATGTGTGAGGAGATGCATAAATGTAAAGAAAGTCATGAATGCTAGTGAAGATAGTAGTGTAAAGCTCTCGTTTCTCTCCGTCTAACTTGTTGGTTGACTGTTCTAATGAACATCTGGTCGTTTCAATAACTCTCTCGTAGTTTAAGACATTGTCGATCGACAAACTAAACTTAAATAAAATTGATTTAAAATGTGCCACAAGTAATCTATGAAAATTATACTATTTTTGACTGTTTTGACTTAGTACGATTTTTTAAACTTTTTATTAGAAACCTAGAATCTTGTTAATTATAGAGATCCAGCGCACTCCAACTAATAAAATATAGTTCATTTGATCGTCACAAGTAAAATTGAGTTGGCTGTTGTTAATATACTAATTTGTGAAAATCGTTTACTGTGTATTAACAGTGAAATATAATATACGAGTAAAGTAACTCGCTATCGCGTGTTGCGATAAAATAACAAAGCCTTATCGATCATTAGTGTAAATTGTATTCGTCTGTTTTATATTCAATATTGTTAATGGTATTATATATTATAATGTTGTATATATGTCTATTTAGTACATTTTCAAGTATTTAACGCCTCACTAACCCAAGGGGATATAGTGGGGAGTTATGATTTCGCAATTTTTAAGGCTATTTTTTTATTGCAGATTATCAACTAGTATCATGCTGAAATTGTATTCTGATCGTTTCATCACAATGTTATCTGTGTTTTTGTGCTATGTACGGCGTGTTTATTTTACTTTATCGATTATAGACTAAAGTACTCATTCGATTCTTTTCGATTGGTAAAAAGGCACATCACTTTCATAAAATGGCATTGACGAATGCACATCACTGGCACATCACTTTCATAGTACTTCTCTTTTTTTTACTATCAAATATTTCAAAGTAATTTAAAATTTAAAATTTTTATTACCAAATTGGTAAGAAGGCACATCCCTTTCATAAAATGGCATTGAAAAATTATCAAGTTTTCATAATAAAATATTTAAATAAAAAAATAATTGAACAAAATCATTTCAGGAAAATGCTGAATATTTTCCATACAAAATTTGAATACTTTATAACTTGTAAGTGAAGAGTTTAGCGTTGGCCACAACCCACTCGTTTATTAATGTATATATTTTTTTATTCTTATTTATTACTCACGACCTAGAATAAATATTTTATTATTATCATTATTAATAATAAGTACAAACCAATAAAAAGTTTCATTGAGTTCACATATTTGATAAATATTACTGAATAATTGAAAATAAATAATAAGATCAAATATTCGAAAAAGATTGAGTAATAGTGAAACAGTTAACCCTTACTAGGGACATAATATCTGGCGACTTTTATTTCTTGGCAATGTTGTCAGTATTTCTGCTGACTTTGGAAAACTCTCTTAACAAATAAGGACATAACATAATTCAAACAATACTTTGTGCAATATGTGCATCAGTTAAAAATACCATCTCTCAAAAACACGTATATTTATGTCTGGTGAAATTTCTCTCGCGAGATTTAAGTACCTTATTTACTGTGAGAAGTATTTTTTTAATGTATTATTTATTCTGTCTGTATTTATTAAACAGTGAGCAGTGGCCAATTTCGCGAAAATTGAGGGACTAGAAATAATATAAAATATCATGCCATATCCATATTGGGCCAAACTGAGAGAACCAGCCCCCTTATAAACGTGTCATTTAGCTCAAGAAAGGAATCAAGAAAAGATAACTCAATGTATGGAAGTGACAGTTGTCAGTCACGTGACAACTGTCTCTTCCGTACATTAAGTTATCTTTTCTTGTTCCTTTTCTTGAGTTAAATGACACATTGTCTAGGGGGCAGAAGCCATATACTTATATTTTCTTGGGTATTTTGACAATTCTTCAAATTTCACTTGAATACGGTTACATTGGTGCCTACAAAAATTGCATTATGACTGACAATTTAGGCTTATTTTTATCAGACATCAATACAACTCTTTTTTCGAAATCTTTAGTTAGGTTAGTTTTCCATTTTGTTTAAAAATTCTCCTCAAATGTAAAAAAAATCATCTTCATAAGATTCGTTGGTATCTTCATGGAAATTCGTTTTATCCAAAGACCTTATATATTATACTAAAGTACATTATTATAAGGTCTTTGGTTTTATCGAAAAAATAATAATTTGAATATAATTGTTCGATTTTGTTAACTTGTTCTATTTAACATTTAAACTTTTAACCCTTTCAAACATCATTAGTTAAATATCTTGAGTCGTTTCGCCGAAAAGGGGTTTGATTTGCACTTATACCAACGAAGCAAAGAGACAAATTTGGGCTCTGCGCACCCGGAAGCCAGGTTCAAGATATTTAGGAATATTTAAACAATTTACTGTTATCATCTTCAAAAGTTATGGTGTGTTATTTAAATTAGGTATTGTTAGCTCAAATATAAATTATGGACTAGCATTATTTTGTGTTCTTGATTGTATGGTTTGGTGTGTAACTAATACTCGTATATTTTGGCACTCGTCTCTAGCTTAAACCAAAAATAGACCGGCGAGTAAAGTTTGACGTAAAGAAAATATATTTTAATGGTATATATGATTGATTTTCCCAAGTATTCATTTTATTTTAATGCATATCCAAATTAAAATAATATTTTCTTTTGGTCGTTAACCTGTTGAGACTGTTTATTTCTTTAATGATTCGACTAAATATATTGAATGTCACTACTATATTTTTAACATAATATTCTTATAAAAAAAACCTTCATGAAGTCTATATCTATTTATTTGTAACTTATTGTTTATTTAATTTGTACATCGGCGGGCTTATTTTCAAATGGAAATTTCTACCAATAAAGTTAATGTTAAATATACAATACAATATGCACTATGGCAATGGGGTGACGACATGACTAAATTAAGCAAAAAATAAAAATTATAAAGATTTCAGAAGAAAAGTACAAATGAAATAGACAAAAAAGATTGAATATAAGAACAGTTGAAATCAATGATAGGAAAACCAAAGGGTAGGGAGAAGAAGAGGAAACGAAGAAAAAATCAGGTTTAATCAGATAGATATAAGTTATATAATAAAAATGAACTCCATTCTTAGAAGGAGGTTTGGTCTAGTTGGAAGCATAATTGATGAAAGATGATATTCATTATACTCTGTTTAATTATTTTTATTTCATTAATGTGTATATACAGAGAGAGATGGAGTTCATTGGAGGAGGCCTACATCCAGCAGTGGAGAGATGGCTGAAAAAGAAGAAGAAGAATATTATTTTAATATAATAATGAATGCGTTGTTAGCCAGAAGATATAAAACACAGTGAAAAACTGAATCTTTACCGGGAACCCAACCCACGATCTTTGGATCAAAAGCTTGAACTCTCAGAAGTTATGTAACTAACTGAGGCATAAAGGCTGATAAGATTTTTTTTGTATTTTTAATTTAATCACATTTCGTTTTAACACGGCAGTATTTTTATGATATTAAATTTTTTTAAGGAATGAATGCAAAATGCTATAAGAGTATAAAAAATGTTGTTTGAATTAGTATAATAATTATTTTTTTATATACTATGACGCGTGTGTCCGCTCCATCATAACAAATGGGTTAGAGGTAAGAGACGACTCCAACAGAACATAAAGCGGTCTTAGAGTGACTGAAATGAAGACCCTACTCTCCATTGCAGGAAGAACGCTCATCGACCGCATCAAAAATGAGACGATAAAGAAGTAGCTGAAGAAGCATCTAGAGAGACCACGTCGAACGCATGGACGATGGTGGAATAATCAAGATTGTAATGACGGAAGTACACAACAACAGAAGACTGCCATGCGAAGAAATGAAAGGACAGATGAATCTTCTCCTCACAGGACAGTCCACCTTCACAAACAGGTCAAATGACCTAATTCACGATAAAGAAGAAGAACTATTCAAATTATTCGGGACAGTAATTTATTTTTATTTTATTTATTTTATTTATTTTTATATTAATATTACCCATCAAAGTATTCAAAGTTCCAAGTTAATTTATTTCTTAGTCTTTTTATTGGATTTGTTATTTATCGGAAAGAGCTTTTTTGTGGAAAACGAATGAGAGAATTACTATAAATTTAATTGTTGTTTATCAAAGTGTTTTAGTTTACTACATGGATTATGTCTTTTGTTTCATTTAAAAACAATTGCTTAGCGAGTCCATAAATTTTATGTTAAAGAAGAAATTATTTCATATCTAAATTGAAACGTGAAACAAGATCTAAGTAGTTAAAATATATAGCAAAATATTGAAAAATTTAATGCAAAAATATCATGCAATTACTCATCTGTGAGTTGCACTTACCTAATATTGCGTAAATAAACAAATAAGTAAAGTCTTGTAAAAATTAAAGCAAAACAGGAAAATAATATTCGCTATTTCCACCACCATCCACTCTGCGTGGGGACTGTGAACAACTCCTTCAAAGAACGCTAAGTGAGCGAGAAGAAAAAAAATGCATTGCACATTTATATTGTTTGTAAATTTAATTAATCAGAATAATTGCGAGATTGTGACGTAATATGTAGTTGAATTGATTGTTAAATAGTTTATTGTGAAACATTATAATTATTAAAATATATATATATTCATTAGCAATTTTGGAAAAAAAATAATATATAAAATGATTAGATTTAATTTTTTTATCGAAAATTTTTGATGGAATTTCATTAAATTTCTTAAATTTTTTAATAAACATTAAAAATAAAAAAAAACGTTTATAACTTAATTTCACTGTTTATTTAGACTACAACCTATTGCTAAGCACATTTCCAAGTAGTAAATACTTTATTTACTACTTGAAAATGTGCTTAGCACGAAATAGGTTGTAGGTTATAGTCTAAATAAACAGTGGAATAAAACGTTTATAAACTTTTTTTTTATTTTTAATGTTAATTAAAATTTTTAAGAAAAAACATGTATATTTTTATATAATATTTAATTGTTAAATGAAAAAATTTTGTAAATAAATTTGTACATAATATATAAATATATATAATAGAATAAACTTTCAAATAGCTACTCTAAAATATAAAAAAAATATTTTTGTATTTCATTATTAAAATGCAAAATTTTAGGCTTGGTACTAGTTTAATTATTTAAAACGAAACTAAATACCTGATCGATTCCAATGAAATATTATATAAATAATCGATTAAATGCAAAAGAAAACACAATTTAAAAATAATTTTGAAAATATCTGTGGTACTAATTAAAAATGGATAAATTCTAATAAGTAATAACAATGAAGGAACTAATCAAAGTATTGTATGGTCGTTAGAAATTAGAAATTTGTGTGTTAGATTAAAGATTCAAAGAAAGATATATATCAGAGTTGGTAGGCGAAAAATAGTATTTCACTATACAGTAACTAACTATTTAATGGAGAGTTCAGTGTTGGTCATAGCCCACTCTGGCTATGTATTTCTTACTGCCCACCCTGATCATCGAGATGACATCACCGAGCCGCATCAGGAAGAAAGTGAATGTTTTTGTATAGTTCGTTAGTTAGTTAGTAGTTTTACCACTTTACTATAAGTACGTTTTGTGCGTAGGATAAAATAATATATACTTATAAAATTTGCCAAAACGTTTATGGTGTTTGTAAGAGGTGGTCATTGGTAGTGCGCGGGAGTTGATGTTGGGTGACATATTATGTTTATATTATGTATGTACCTCAACACGTGTCGAAGTCTGCGCATCTACATTGGCATTGAATCTATTTTAAAAATAATTCTTTTTTACCTGATATTGTATAGACAAGTCAGCAACGGAAAATACGTGAAGCAAGATTTTAATAAATTGCCAAAAATATATTGTTCGACGCGGGACCAAACTTGGTGAATGATGACATAGAATTGAAACGATTGGTCGATATTGGTTAACGCAGTAAAACTAAAACAAGTGTTAAATTATATGTAACTAGTTTTTACATATCGAATGTGATGCAAAACCAAATAGTAGAATAGAATAGAATAGAATAGAATAGAACAGAATAGAACAGAATAGAACAGAATAGAACAGAATAGAACAGAATAGTACTGAATAGAACAGGAAAGAATAGAATAGAACAGAATAGAACAGAATAGAACAGAATAGAACAGAATAGAACAGAATAGAACAGAATAGAACAGAATAGAACATAATAGAACAGAATAGAACAGAATAGAACAGATTAGAACAGAATACAACAATACAACAGAATAGACCATAATAGAACAGAATAGAACAGAATATAACAGAAGAGAACAGAATAGAACAGAATAGAACAGAATAGAACAGAATAGAACAGAATAGAACAGAATAGAACAGAATAGAATAGAATAGAATAGAATAGAATAGAATAGAATAGAACTGAATAGAACAGAATAGAACAGAATAGAACAGAATAGAACAGAATAGAATAGAATAGAACACAATTGAACTGAAAATAAAAGTAAAGTAAAGTAAAGTACAGTAAATTAAAGTAAAGTAAAGTAAAGTAATGTAAAGTAAAGTAAAGTAAAGGAAAGGGAAGGGAAGTGAAGTGAAGTGAAGTGAATTAAAGTGAAGTGAAGTGAAGTGAAGTGAAGTGAAGTGAAGTGAAGTGAAGTGAAGTGAAGTGAAGTGAAGTGAAGTGAAGTGAAGTGAAGTGAAGTGAAGTGAAGTGAAGTGAAGTGAAGTGAAGTGAAGTGAAGTAAAGTAAAGTAAAGTAAAGTACAGTAAAGTAAAGTAAAGTAATGTAAAGTAAAGTAAAGTAAAGTAAAGGAAAGGGAAGGGAAGTGAAGTGAAGTGAAGTGAATTAAAGTGAAGTGAAGTGAAGTGAAGTGAAGTGAAGTGAAGTGAAGTGAAGTGAACTGAAGTGAAGTAAAGAAATGATATGAAATGAAATGAGATGAAATGAAATGAAAATAAAATAAAAAATAAAATATATTTTTTAATATTGCAATTCCCGAATGTCCTTTTCAGGGGCCACGTTAGTCAGGATAATTGTTAATTGTTTTGCTACCAGCAGTGAGTACATGAAACATGAAATCAAAGGTGGGCTGATTAAGTTACAATTACTTAAGTTTTTTTTAAATTTTTTTATTGCCTTTTCACCTTTATGAGGTGATCTTAGGCATTAAAGACCTCAACGTCAGCATCGATACTCAATCGTAAATATGGTAGATTTTCGTTAATTTATAATGTTTAAAAAATGATATAATGAGACCGCGCAATGCGTGAACTACGGCTCGCTCGCTCGCCGCTTTCTTGTACCTACATACATAGTGCATAGGTAGCTAGTTGTGTGGGATCTAACCCTTTAAGCGTTACATGAATATTTTTTGTTCTTTTATGAATTTGGAAAAAATGTTTAAAGTATTGTGATCTATATTGATAAGTAATGTTTCTATTCTGGTTGGGAGGGGATTTATCGAAGCTACTGAGAAATAAAATTCTTGAGGGGTACCTTTCACAATTAAAGAAAACGTGGTTCAACGTTTCCTCCTCTAATCTGCAGTCACAAGTGGCTTCCTCTACAATATTTAATTTTAGTAAATGTTTTTTGATGCAACAGTGCCCAATGCGCATACGACATATTGATGAAATGATATACTTGCTGGATTTGACCTCTTTAAACCACGGAACTTTTGGGATCGAATTCTGTATTGATGAGTAATGTTTTCCCTTAACTTTGGAAGAGATATTCCAATATTCTTGCCAATCAATGAATAGATTCTGTTTGGGTGTTGACAAAATGTCAGAAATCGGTATTGGATAGTTATTATTGATATCGCTTTGGTGTTCTGAAGCTGTTTTTGCTAGTGAATCGACTTTTTCATAGCCTACTATTCCGCAATGGCTTGGAATCCAAGCTAAGATAATTTGTTGATTATTAACGTATAGTTGATAAAGAATTTTTCGAATATTTAAAGAAATTTCGTTTTCTGGTGAGGAGAAAGGTGATGAATGAGTTTTTTGTAAAATACTTAGACAGTCAGAAAAAATTATGGCTTTATGGTGTGCTTAGATTTTGCAAGTATTAGTGCTTCTAGAATTGCAATGGATTCCGCTGTAAACACAGAACATTGCTTTTGTAATGAAAGACTATGTTCAATTGAGTATTTAGAGTTGTATACCGCCGCACCTGTGTATGAAGAAGAGGGGGATTTTGAGCCATCTGTAAAGAATAGATCCCAATCTTTCCATTCAGAGTCAATCAGATTTTGAAAATATTTGTTTGCGTTGGGACCTTTTTCAACACCGAAAGAAAATAAAATTTTTGGGCTAAATGTCAAAAATTCAAACTGTGTATTATATAATGGTATAATTTTTATTTTATTTTTATTTTTATTTTTATTTTTGATTAGGAAACGAAACAGGAGTACAGATAGAAAAGTACATGATAATTATAAAAGAAGTATACAACAATCTGTACACCCAATAACATTGTTTCACATAATAATAGAATGGTAAGTAGTACAAACTATCCACATGAATACAAAATAAAGAAAACAAAAGAATATGCATATTTAAAAATAACAAACAATTTCAATAAAAAAAAAACAACGTTAGAATAAGCATATTTTGTTATAAAAAAAAACATATTTTGTTATAAAAAGTGGGAACAGGAAATATGGAAAGGGAGAGGACGGACAGGGAGAGCAAATCTCATATACCTACATATGTAGAAATAATGTTGAAAAATACGAAACCACTATTCACTGCCGCAAATTACACGCATTACCTCGTGGCGAAACTGATTAATAGATGAATCAAAGATATCAGCATGCATCGAAAATAATGCATTAAATCTACGACAGATGCGTGGGATCGTAGCATTCATCCGCAAATTGGTTCTACAGTGTGGAACATGTAAGATGTTTGAATGGCGAACTGACCTTCCCGGGACCCGAATATTCACAAAACTGACAAGCTCAGGCGAGTCCATAGCATCGTTCAAAATTTTATGAAGCATTAATTGGTCGAATAAGGTTCTTCTGGATTCTAGGGTATCATATTTGTGGTATTTAATTGAATCACGATAGCTATCAAAGTTAAGTCGTAATTTGTAATTTAAAAAGTTAAAAAATTTGCGTTGAATTCTCTCGATTCTAGCTATGTGGACGCCATAGAAGGGGGACCATATCTGTGTGCAGAATTCGAGTTGAGGACGTATATATGCTGAGTAGAGTGTATAAAAAGTTTTACTGTTTCTGAAAGGTTTTGATATTCTAATTATAAATCCAAGCATTTTGTTGGCTTTTGATATTACATGATTAATATGTTGGATGAAATTTAATTTAGAATCTAATATAACTCCCAAATCACGGATATGATCTACTTCCTTTATTCCCGAACTATTAAAAGTGTAAGTATAGTTGATTTTATTAATATTTCGAGTAAAAGTTATTTTGTTACACTTGGCTATGTTGAGTACAAGTTTGTTTGATTGACAGTATGCAAATAATCTGTTAAGGTCTTGTTGTAGGTTATTACAGTCAGTTGTAGATTTAATAGTCAAGTAAATTTTCATATCATCGGCAAATGCAAGATAATGAGAAAAAATAAAACATTTATAAATATCATAGGTATAGATATTAAAGAGTAAGGGGCCTAGGTGAGATCCTTGAGGGACCCCTGAGGGTGGATTGAAGAAGTCAGATTTGAACCCTTCGACCAACACCGACTGCAGTCTGTTCCGAACATATGAATCGAACCACCTGAGCAAGTCACCGTGAAAACCTATATGTTGCAATTTCGAAATGAGAATATTATGATCGACCTTGTCGAATGCCTTTGCATAGTCAGTATAGATAACATCCACTTGAGATCGTTCATCCATATTACTTGTGATGTATTCGGTGAAAATTGTTAAGTTCGAAAGAACTGAGCGATGACGTAGAAATCCGTGTTGTTGGTTTTGAATATTGAGTTTAACGGTTGAATAAATTTGATCATAAATAATACGTTCAAAAATTTTGCTAAAAACTGGAAGAATCGATATTGGACGATAATTTTGAATTTCATTAATTGGACCAGATTTATGAATTGGTATGACCAGCGCCTCTTTGAATTTCATCGGAAATTTACCCTTAGAAATTGACATCTTGAACAATAAACTAAGTGGGAAGGAGAGAGTGGTAGCGCATTGTTTTACAAAGAATGGTGATATGCCATCGTTGCCCGCCCCCTTCCTACTGTCAATGGCGTGTAAATATTTAAAAACTAAAGCATCATTAATATTGATATTTCCTAATCCATCAAACGAAGAATCAGTTATGAGATCAGTAGGCACAGATAAATTTTGGTTACTATAATCAATTACATATGTTGATTGAAAATGTTTGCTAAATAAATGACAAATTTTCTCACCCCCAGTACATGATTCATCATTTAAATGCATATTGATGACAACATGGTAATATCTCCTTGTATTTCTGCAAACTATTTATTAAGAGAGGGTTACATCTGTCTCCCAATTTGTTACTAATATTTAATCAATTCATTCGTCAATTGCTCTAATAAATTTATAAGAGGGTGGTCAGTAAGTGAGAAACATTTCAGGAAAAATTTGTCCGCATTGAGCTGTCTTTTTAGGTACGGGGGAGGGTCGACCACTTCTAACTGAAGTGCAATTATTGGCGAAGATTTCATTTATTTATTTATTTTTCACACCTTTATCACAAAAACTATTATGAAGATTACTGCTGCCCAACTAGGTAACCCTGTTCTAGGGCTAACAGTTTATAATTTTACCAAGTCAAATATTTGACATTTTGGTTATACATAGTTACATAGAGCGGACACCAGACATCACAACACAGTAAATTACAATATTACATAGTTACCAATATCTTAAACAATATTTCATTGCTCCCACTATCAACCTGAGAGCTTGGGCTTGAATACGATCAATTCGGGCAGTATTTTTTTTTTGATGTTGGTTCTATTATGAATGAAGCGTAATCAAAAAGACTTCTTATGTATGCATTATAAAATAATTTTTAAATACATGGGTGGCACCCCCACCAAACCCGAGAAACAGTCCTCATCATATTGAGTCCCCCCTGAGCTTTAGAAACTAGAACTTCAATATAATCATTCCATGACATTTTTGTATCGAATACAAAACCGAGAAATTTAATTGAGTCGTAAAAATGTATAAACTGATTTTTAATCTGAATTGGGATATGTGGGATAGAACGTTTTTTGGTAAATATTATGGCTTTACTTTTGGTTGTTGATAGTTCCAACCCCTGTGATAGTAACCACGAAGCTACATGATTTAAAGCTTGTGTTATTTTTTCCACTGAGTATTCTAAATCTTGGCTAGATAAGTAAAGGAATATATCGTCAGCAAAACAGAGAATTTTAATATCGGGGGGTATATGATGGAAAATATCGCTTAGAAATATGTTAAATAGTAGGGGGCTAAGGGAAGACCCTTGTGGAAATCCTTTAAAAACTTTTCTAATTATAGGTGTGGTATCATATGAGTCTAATTCCCTATCAATTAACAGATTAATTATAAAATATGAAAGTTTTGAAGGCATCCCAATTTTTAAAAGCTTCTGTTTTAATATCGGAAGAAATACATGGTCATATGCACCTTGTATGTCAAGACTAACTCCAATTAAAAACTCCCTTTTCAATTTGGCTATATGTATTTCTGTTGCTAAAATGGAAATGCTTTCTAAAGTTGAATGTTTCTTTCGAAAACCGAATTGAAATTTTGATAGGATTTGCTCGCTCTCCGTAAACCAATCGAGTCTATTTTTTATCATCCACCGTTTTAAGGGGAGTAGACGACAACGCTATCGGACGATAGGAAGAGCCAGAGTTTGGATTACATTTTGGATTTAAAATAGGAATAATTATTTGTTGTTTCCATTCTTTTGGTACAAGGCCTGTGCTGAAAAAAATATTAACTAATTCAAGCAATTATGTTTTCGAAAATTCGCCCAATTTCTTTATGAAACTATAAGGGATATTATCTAAACCTGGTGCTGTATATGACACAGAATCTAGAGATTCATTTAATTCTTCAATTGTAAATGGAGTGTCTAGCCAATTGTCCTCTTTCAAATTGAAGTTTGGGCTGAGTTCTTCATTGGATGGGACATAAGGAGGAGATATTTTATTAATGAATTCAGAAATACATTCATGTGAACTTGGAAAGGCATAAGTTTGTTTAGTATTGCTTCGAAAGCTTTTTATCGTTTTCCAGATATACGTTGCAGGAGTTTCTGGTGATAAAGAATCGCAAAAGCTTTTCCAGCCTTCTCTTTTCTTATTCTTAAGAGTTCTTTTAGTATTACTGAAGTTGCTATTCTTATAAAATAAATTATTTTAAAAAAATATTATTGTGCGTTGCAAATTTGTTTCAAATAAACAAATAAAAACGAAAGTACGTGTATTTTTTTAGAAAATGAATAATTTATAAATGCATAACCATCGTATTTGTTTGCCAAATATGGTTAGTTTCAGAAAGTTTTATCTTCTTTATCTAAACGAATCGGAAAAATACAAAAACTTTTCAGATGTTACCCTCTAAGGGATCACCATATTATGAAAGTTGGACGGTATAATTTTATTTCAACATTTTACCACTTTCAACAAGGGTTTGCAATTATCTTAATGTTGTCTTGAAATTGTGTAATACTTTGGTAATGTCCGTTTTATCGCATATGTCCTATCGCAATGACATGTCTCGCGTAAACTTTTTGTTGCGAACAATAAGTATGGCAAGTTGTCTGATACAGATATAATCACGATATAAAAACAAACATGGAGTACAATATAGACAAAACCTATTACAGAGGAAAAGTCGCAGTCACCTACCTCACTCCATAGGGAACGTTATAGAACTAAGTGTTCTGTTCATCCCCGGAGCGGCTGCTCGTCGGATGAAAATACAGCTACCAATTTACTGAAGTTTATACATAATGTGTTATAATTTTGTATGTGATTATACGTTCTTCGTGATGATATTAGGCATATTATAAGCCTAGTATGAACTTGACCTGACTTACCCAAAGTTATATGTGTCGATGGCAGAGTGGTCGAATCGCTGGGTAAGTAATCCAGCGAACCGACATGGTTTTAAACCTTACTTTACATAGATTCAATATATTTTGTTAACTTTTGCCTACTATGCCAAAACGTATTTCGGCATTAACACTAGATAACACCAAATATATTTTTATATTTTTATTATTTGTCAGCCACATGAATTCCTTTAATACAAATATATGACAATTTTTAATTGTATGAATGTTGTACATTTGACACACATGTATATGAGATGCAATATGATATAAACTAAAATAAAAAAAAAATGTAAAACTGTACATCATAGATATACAGTTTTTTTAATTGATAGGAATTTCCGCAGACGATCTGTTAAATAAAAAAATATTATCGTAGAAATTCATATTACCTCTTTGTATTAACCAATAAAGCAATAATTGTTCACATAATGTGGAAATGTACATAATAAACTGTTAACATCTTAAACAACGACCAATTTATAGAGGTAATTTAGTTTTATGGGTGATTCTCGGTTGTGAGTTATTGGAAAAATAACTTGAATATAAGAAATATGTCTTCAGGTAGGTAGGGTACTTACGTTGAAATTATAGAGACAAATACATATAACTACAATAACGAATAAATTTCATTTGAATAATCCTGAGTTCGATTTCTTTTAGGAGAAAAGTTTATCCTACACTCTCATCATCATTATCAAGTATCTTCCTCATCTGGGGGGGCAAGTCTCGTCAACCGTCGGAATCAAAACCATCCATGTTTACCCATATCATGGATATAATTATGTTACGGAGTTCCATAACATCTTAAGATATTATAGAACTCCATAAGATAATTATATCCATGATATGGGGAAACAGGTATGGTTTTGATACGTTATTCTTTTAAGTCCCATACTCCGTCTTCCCTCTATATTTCCATATTTATCACCACGGAATATGTGTCTAAAGTAAACGCTTTGCGTCTCTTGACAATGATCAGCAACTTTCTCTCTTTCTCCATCATATTTAAAACTCTTTCATTGGAGACTCTATTGACTCTGAAAGGTTATTAGGCTTGAGTAGAGAGGAGTTGTGTTAGTTATAGTCATATTATCTTTTATTTGATTTATTTTTTTATTTTTTTTTTATTTCATATAAAGTACAAAACACATACATATATACACAAACACAAAGATACACATATATACCAACACACACATAGATACACATACACACCAACATATTCAGACATATATGCACTATAACAAACAAAAGAAAACAAAATACAAGTGATACATACTACCCTTTTTAATATTTGTTTTAAAATGTTGTTTTATTTTATTTATGAGTTGTTTAGAGTCAGTTGTTTTTCTTATATCTAGAGGAAGTTTATTAAAACACTTTTCTCCCAGGAGTGTTTTATATATATTATATATACAAATTAATTTAATTTTTGCTGGAAATTATTCGTATTATGAATAAAATTAACAGTTTATTTTTGAAAATAATGTTTTTGTTGCGTACGTTAACGTTAAGATATGTAATGTTCCGTTTTCATTGTCACACTTACAATGTTAGTTGAAAAGTGTTATATGTTATACTAGTGTCATAAAATATACCATTTGGCATCGAAAATATCGGAGGTGCGCAGTAATTGCCACATAAATATAATATGAAAGCAAAAAGGTGTATTAGTTTGTTGATAGCATTGTAGGATGGCAGGCAGGCAATGCTATTATTCATTTCTCGTACAATCTCAGCATAAAAGGTCTGTAAAGCACGCGGTAATCATATACTGATATGTCAAATGAACAAAATGTTGTAGAAGCATATTGGGTCGCCACTTTGTCTAGAATAGGGCGTCTTGAGCCGCGTCGCGACGCCAAACACCATCGCCGCCGGCGTTCCTTATACACAGACGACCAGAAAAACTTTCATTAATTTATTTTGTCATTAAAAGTGATGAATAGTGGGTTATCGATTTCGTTATTGTTTTGGGCGAAAGAAATTTGACACAGTTTGTGTTTTTGGAATAAATTAAAGATACCCATACTAATATTTCCAAAGATTTTCTTAGCGTCATTTATCGTTTTGTTTTATATAAGGCGTTCTGAACATTGTTTTTGTAAGTTTTATTTTATTATTGGCATAAAAAGAATGATCTTTACAATATCATTTTACATTTAAAAAGATTTAAACGATGTATGTCACATTAACTACCAACTTATATGATATTAACATTTTTTTTTAAGTTTTGGAACAATTACTTAAACGCCCTCATATATTTCATTCTTTAAGTAAGGTGGGAGAAGCGCATTTACCGTTGAGATAATACACCATCTTAGAGAGTTATTGTATATTTCTTAATCCACAATGACATATTTTGACGACTATTTTTGTAGGATTGAGTGTATGAAAAATGTTTTTGTTTTTGACAATAAGAATTGCAAGACAAAATATTTGTCCCTCCGGATTTTGTTAAACAAATTTATAAGTGAATGGGTTGGATCTGTGTTATCGAATGTTTGAATATCTTCTGAATAAATATTGTACACTGTACATACTTGCAATTTAGTATACGCATCATTATGAAGAATACCATTATTTTATATGATGTAATCAAATAATCTCAAATTTTTACTGGCAGATATGAACAATTTCTTTAATTTGTCATACATATATCGAGGACAGTGAAAAGCATTAAGTATCAGTTTGGTTGGTATGTGATTTTTCTCGAATGTTTTAATGTTGTAATAATTGTGGTTATGTTCAGATAACATTTTGATGTTGCCATTTTTCCAGTAAGGCCACATTTCCATATATTGTGTCATTATATGTATACGGTTATAGTTAAACCTTTAACGGGTCATTTTATGATCAACGAGGAAAAATATCGTTATCTTGCTTTTTTTTCAAGGCAAATGCATATTTTTATTTCCCAAGTTTTATTACATTTTTACTGCTAATCTCAAATATTCCCATGGAATGTAATGATAAAAATAATAAACGTATATTTTTGAAGCAATTACACGATTAAATTTTGTTTTCTTGAATATGAATCTTACTTTATTTATTTTAATTAGAAACTTTACAGCCTTTTTTCCTATTATTAATATATTTATATAGTTCAATGAAAATAATTTGCCTATAAAGATAAATGTTATGCTGAATTTAACTTATACGACAGTAAATTTTGCTTTGCTTATACTGTTATAGAAATTTTGAATGAATAAAAAATACAGGTGTTTACGTAGGTAATCCATTTATTGTAAAATTGTTGATCTGATTAACATACACAGAAAAAAAAGTTATGTTAAAATTAACCGATCTATAGTGGCTACAAAACAATTCGTTTTGTGCTACTAAATATTTTGTGTGTTTAACCAAACAGTACAGTCATAAAAAGACAAACTTTTATTACTAATAACAAAGGTATGGCTTAAAACGCAGGTAGCCAGTTCTGTGGTCACAATTATTTTTTTCAGTGTAATCGAAAAGTATGTAGGTATATGTTTTGATAAACGAAAGGAAAAGTTATATATCAATATTTTACATAAAAATGACGGAATATTGAAACATAAAAGTACGTAAGCCATAATGATATATAAGCATTATTTGTATATAAGTACCTAATGTACATACTTATTTTAATAAATTTATTTTTATAATTTCCAGAAATGTTAATTTTTGTAGGACTTCTTATCCATAGAAAAAATGAGCCCTTTAAAATAAATGTTTCAATGAGAAAAATAATAAAAATTATACACAGAAAAAATAGAATTAGAAATTCAACTACATTTTTAATCTAAATGTACCTTTGAGAAATATACACCAGTTACACAAATACAATGTGTTTCGGAAAAACTTTTCTGAAAAATATTTTCCGTATCCTATCGGTTCATAAAAGAATTTGTAAAAAATGTCTGTCATAATAGTTCGTCTCTTTTCCGCCTTAAACGAATTTTTTCCAAGTTTTCAAGAGCTTCATAAAAAACCTTTTATAGAATTTCCACAGATAGTACCTAAAAGGCGGTGCCTCCTTTCATTAAGCAAAGTTTCAAACCTAACTGCGTTCTGGTTTTTGTCTGATGTTCAAAAAGTTGGTGTTATAAGTTCGAAACTTCCACAATAACGAAAAGGAAACAAATTATTTATATTCAAAAGATGGCAGTAATTCCACATACATATGTTTTTTTTTTGCTGATTTCATTTTGAAAAGTACATAGGTATGCACAATATAATATATTAGTGATAGGTAATTAATTACTGCGAGATTGTGAGTCGTCATATTTAAAAATATATATATATATATATATATATTCATTTACGATTTTGGGATAAAATAATATATAAACTATTTCAAAATAATTTTAATTTGTAAAAATGAAAAAAATTGGTCAACATATTTTTACTTCACTTCTCAAAAACACAAAAAAAAATATTTTTACCACTTAACTTAGTAAAAATATTTTTTGTTCTTGATTTTTAAATGATGCAAAATTAGTAGGTACTAGTTTAATTATTCAAAACGAAACTAAATACCTTATCGATTCCAATGAAATATAACATGAAGAATTGTCGATTTATTATTTTTGTAAAATATTTCATTTGGCGTCACTTGCATTGGGCTTGCGCGGCGGGGCGCGGCACAGAAAAGCTTTCTCCCACTTGAGACTCGGATTTTATGGATATTGAAGAAGGTTTCATGAAACAGGGAAATGTATTTCAAGTGCCTCCGTTCGCTGCCCTTGCTATGGCAACCGGGATCAGTTGCTCCTACAAACATCCAACAATGCACTTAAAAACTCGAAATTAAATATCGATTAGGTTTTTTATTTCTAAAGAAAATATTTAATCTCAAAACGTCTAAAAATAAGCTTGAAATGAAACTTATATATTAAGTTAAGTATTTTCTTTAAATGGCTTATATTTGATTCAAATTATGGTTTGTATTAGATTAAAATACACTTTTGTAGTTATCACCAAATAAAAATTAACCCTAGCACATGGACCACAAATGTACCAGAATAAAACTTATACAATATACCTACCTATAAGAAATAAAACTGATTAAATAAATTAAAATCTCTAATGATCGGATTATGGTGTAAAACCAATGCATGGTGTAGTTGGCTCAGAATTCATAATAGACTACATAATCGTCTACAGTAATCGTCACAGGTACCCAACTGTACATAGCTATAGCTTAGTATATATTATAGCTCTGGATTCATTGTGTATGTTGGTTTTTTGTATTTTATTAATTTATGTTTCATTTTCTTATGGTTTATTATTTTTCATAAACCATATATTTTATGGTTTATATTTTTTTATTTTTGCTATACTACTTACTTACTTTCCGTGTCCGGAACACCATCATATTCTTTGCCCCCAATATTCGGCCACTCGGATTCCACTAGTGTTTGCTATCTATGTACTGTGTCTTGGTGCGTGCATGTCGCTCCTATCATGGGACATGACAGTAGGTGCACGTTGTCCTGTCTGGCGCCACACTCGGATTCCACTAGTGTTTGCTATCACTGTGTCTTGGTGCGTGCATGTCGCTCCTATCATGGGACATGACAGTAGGTGCACGTTGTCCTGTCTGGCGCCACACTCGGATTCCACTAGTGTTTGCTATCTATGTACTGTGTCTTGGTGCGTGCATGTCGCTCCTATCATGGGACATGACAGTAGGTGCACGTTGTCCTGTCTGGCGCCACACTCGGATTCCACTAGTGTTTGCTATCTATGTACTGTGTCTTGGTGCGTGCATGTCGCTCCTATCATGGGACATGACAGTAGGTGCACGTTGTCCTGTCTGGCGCCACACTCGGATTCCACTAGTGTTTGCTATCACTGTGTCTTGGTGCGTGCATGTCGCTCCTATCATGGGACATGACAGTAGGTGCACGTTGTCCTGTCTGGCGCCACACTCGGATTCCACTAGTGTTTGCTATCTATGTACTGTGTCTTGGTGCGTGCATTGTCGCTCCTATCATGGGACATGACAGTAGGTGCACGTTGTCCTGTCTGGCGCCACACTCGCAGATGTCTTCTTCTTTGCTATACTTTTATTGTATGTTATATACTATTTTTTATTAATGATTTATTATAAGTACCTACTGTCTTTACTATTTATGTAAAATTATCGACTTCAATACAGGCCAGCCCTAGTGAGGTCGATTATTGTATATTATCTTTGTGACATGTAAATGTAAAGATATATAAAATAAATAAATAAATAATAACTCCTTCGTATTAGTAAGCTTGCATTGTTGACAATTTAGCGAATTTAGTTCGACAGAGTTAATGACATTTTAAATATTTCGCTACTCTGTAAATTTACGAAGACTTTGCTTTTGTAAATAAATTTTAAATTCAATTATTTGTTTTTGGGGGTAAGTCAAAAAATAACTTTTATTATTCTTACTTTGTGACGAATACTATATACCTACAGAATCATTATGTACATCTAACAACATTAAAAAATCTTACACGCAAAATGATAACAGAAACGCACTATATAAGTAAATTAGGAGCAACTGTATTAAATAATTATAGATCTGTCTAAGTATAATTGTCCATCATAACTTTTATTTAATCATGGATGTATTACGTTATCTGACAGAAGCAGTGGTCCTCATTCCACACGATTTCTTGTCAGTTATTCCCCCGTTTGATAGTGTGATAAGTATTAGTTCACGTTGCAGTAATGATCACCCTCAAGCCGCTAGTCAAATAACACGTCTCAATACTTACTCTGTACGTTTGTTTGATTTCCTCCAGTTGACTTGATAGTCCCGTGAGAGGAGTTGGAAAGGATCAGAGTGACTGATGAGACTGTTCCAATGTTGACAGGAAGGATGGACTCGGCACCTTGTTTCAGGTGTTTGCATTGAGGGACTGCTTTACCGAACATTTGTTGAATCGTTCGTCCATTAAATTTTATCAATATATTGACTCAAATGATTGCAATAAATAAAAAATATCAACAATTTATTGATTCATTGAAAATACACGTTACACAAACTAATCAATACTCTTTGACAAATGTGTTATAAAAAATATTTTTATTTATTTTTTCTCTTCTGTACAGTGGCGGTTTATTTCCATGAGGCAATTTCTTCCAACCACCTAAAATTAGGTGAGGTCGAAAATAGTGTAGTGGTTGGTAGTTTGAATTTATAAAAAAAAAAAACAGTAAGGCAATCACATAACGTTATAAAATGTAAAATCACAAGAAAGGAAGGAGAATGAATCTTTTTTTAAAAGTTGAATAGATTGAGACGTCGTAATATCATCACTTAAGATGTTCCATAGCCTTGCTGATGTATAAATATTTGAAGAATAAAAGATTTAAAATGATTATATGATGGCATAGAGCCTATAACACACAGAAACAATGAAAAATTAACGTTTTTTTAAACAAAGTTTATTACTAGACTAAAAATTATGAAATAGGCTAATGAAATATGAAACCAAGAACATACTATCACGACCATATAAAAATATATGGTTATAAGAATGAAAGATCTTGCATGATACGATGCATTCATGTGATTGAATGAAGTTATTCTATTACAACGAAAAGTCATTAAAAAACGAAAGAATAAAATTTAAATTCATTGGTATTTTTTTTTTACCATAATATTTTATTTATTTTCTGTGACTATAATGCTGACTATTGTGCCTTGAAGCAAAATAAGTTAAACTATTTGCAGAATTTCGGTGGTAGGTGTAAAGAAAAAAAAATAGTCTGGTAATATCTTGAAAAGATGATTACACCTGGAAGAGGATTAGAGCAATCGGTTTTATCTTTTCAAGCAATGACGTGGTAGGTGAGTATTAGAGAAAATTTAATGCTTTTTCTCTGGAAGCGTGCAAAACTAAAGATAAGAGAAAATCTCTAATTTGTAGCATTTCTATCATGAGACTACCTATTCCACTCGATTTTATTATAATTTATAACAGTACTCTTAAAGGTCACGCAAAGTCAGATTCAGGGAATTTTCAAGTTAAATGGATATTATTTGAGTTATAAATTTTATGAATATCAGAAATATAAATTTATATTGACTAAATAATTATATAAACGGAATAAAAGTATGTTTTTATAAAAATAAAATTTTCCTCTTTGTTCAAATAAAAATTATGTTCAATGTTACATTAAAAATTTATATAAAATATTTTTTCCAAAGATGATACAAAATATATTGCTATGTAGGTACAAAAGTTTTTTATTCATGAAAAAAGGATTTTAAGAATCTATTAAATATTAAAGCGAACTTACAGTTTGTGAAAATAAAATGCTCAAATTATGAAGATGAATGATTCAATGATAAGTCGTTATAAACATATTATTTAAATATTTTATCCAACAATATTTTTTAAAGCTCCGCTACTTGTGATGATCATCATCATCATCATCATCGGCCCTACAGCCCGTTGTCGCCATTCTTCCCTGCACTCTGCGGTTCTCTTCCATTTGGTAAGGCCCAGCGCTCGTACATCAGCCTCCACATCGTCCAGCCATCTCATTTTTGGTCTGCTTCTGCTTCTGCTTCTTCTTCCGTCTGGTGTAGTGTTTAAAAGCTTGTTGGGAGTATGTGGAAATGGCCCAACCATTGCAGTCTTCTTATTTTAATGAACTGTACAATTTTTGGTTCGCCATACAGTGCCTCTAATGCGTGATTGAATCGTCTCCTCCACACTCCATTTTCGTTGACAGGACCAAATATCTTTCTGAGGACTTTTCTTTAAAATATCAGAAGTGTGTTTTCATCTCTTTTGGTCAATACCCAGCATTCGGCGCCATATGCAATGACTGGACGGAGGAGCGTTTTATTAAAGGTTGTTTTGGTTTTTCTACCGAGCAATTTGGACGCAGATGCTTATACAACCCATAATAGCATATGTTTGCTGCTGATAGCCGTGCTCTAATTTCGACACTGTAGTTATTATCGTGGGTGATTTCAGTACCCAAGTATTTGAAGGAGTTGACGCTTTCTATGTGGTGTGACCCTATGTCTAATGGTGGATGTGTATGGTTTGCCTGTGACTTGCTTGCCACAGCATGTATTTGGTTTTGGAAGCATTTACTCTACTCCTGAATCTCTAATGGATTTTTCTAGGGCAATGTTGAACAACAGACATGCCAGTGCATCGCCCGGTCTTTGACCGTTGTATGTCAAGAATGGTTCTGATTTGCTATTTTGCACTTTTACCAAGCACTGTGTTTTTGTCATTGTCATCTTGGTGAGTCTTATTAGTTTTTTGGGGATACCCAGTTCAGTCATTGCCTCGTACAGTTTGGTCCTCTTGATGCTATCATATGCTACCTTGAAGTCGATGAACATGTGGTGTGTTTCAATATTATATTCAAGCACCTTCTCCAGTATGATCCTCAGTGAAAATATTTGATCAATTGTAGATCTGTCCGGTCTGAAGCCACTTTGGTATTGCCCCACAATATTCTCAGTGTATGGGAGAAGTCTTCCAAACAAGGTTCCAGCAAAGACTTTGTATGCTGTGTCTAGCAGAGTGATACCTCTGTAGTTGTCAAAATTAATGGCATGTCACTCTTTATGTAAGGGGCATATACTTGTGATGATACTTGATGTATTTTTCATAAAAATGTGATACATAATATTATATTATACGTTGTAAACATTTTGTATTACCAAGAGTCGCTTCTTTGTTTATGATTTTTTTTAAGAACGAATATGTCTACATAAATTTTAGCAAATATGTTGTAATTAATAAAAGATATTTTAGATTAGACAAAAAATAATATTATTGTGTTTGTATATTGTATAATTTAATACCAACTAAATGATTGACGGATGTTTGAAAAGGTGAAATTGAAATAATTTGGATTTAAACAATAAATGCAGAACGCCTTTGGCTTATAAAGGGTGAGTACCAACATTGCTTAAGGAGGGTAAACATTTTAAAGGGGGTGGAAGAATAGGGTAGTTGCACAATTTATGATACAAAATTAAACATTCAAACGAAGAATATGCTCTTTGCATATATTTAAACTATTCAAATAATTAAGATTTAACATTACATATATTAAATATTTAGATTGTAAATGTTGTTGTATTTATAGATATGTAACCAATTTGATTTTCTTACAAATTCAATAATGTTGTTGTATGCAACAGATATGCAACATATGTAGATATTCAACCAATTTAATTTTCTTAGTTATTATTATTTATCGTATGGTACTAGTGAATCAAATGTTTAAAGTTAAAATGAACAAAACACAGCAATGACAGCAATCAAACACAAAACAGCAGGATATGTCAATCACACATTCACGTCGAGGGCTCCGAGCCAATCCACAAATGCTGGTGTCAATTCGCAAATGTCCGAATTTGGGCCTTCATATGCATGGACGCTGCATTCTTCCAATATGTGTTGCATTGTTTGAAAGGGGTGACCGCAATCGCATTGTGCGGATGGAACAATGCCCCACTTTGCCATAAGATAGTTGCAGCGTCCATGTCCAGTGCGGATCCTATTCAGGGAGGTCCACAGCCTTCTTGGCAGCTCGAAGCCTGGAGGTATCTTCGTTGGAGTTTCCATGTACCTATAGACATACGGTACATATGATCCCTATCATGATAGGGATCTCATTAAAAGGCATAATTGGTGAACGTTGCGCAAGCGCATAAAGTGATCACGTAAACCAGCCGATGACAGGTCGTAAGCCCTGTAGGTGCCTTGATTTCCCGGTTCTCCTACAATAAATATTCCAACTTCGTCTCTATTGAGATAATTAAAAATCTGTTAAAAAATGTTATTGTAATAATATTAACTGCCAATACTAGGAATATCACCCTCTTACCAATGGATACTATGTATAATGAGGGAACGAAATGGCCTCGGGACAAAAGCGTCAATCAGGATATTAGCGAATCCGGTAAATTCATAAGTTACATACTTTCTATGGTGGTCTCCATGCCCTTATTATTCTTACGTACATTCATTAAAACATATATAATTTATATTTTTTCATATTATTTTTATAGAATGCAGAATCAAACAACCCACTTATAAAACATACGAAACAGTTTTATATTAAATTGATGAATAAATAATTATATCCATCGCTTTCTATATTTTTCTTCACCACTATCCATTTTACTTATGGATAATGAAAATGGCCCCAGGCAGAATTATCATAAAAAATACATTAAAAGATTCAGTACCTATAACACAAGCAAAACTTGCAGGTGCGGTACTTCTTGGTGCCCTGATTATCTATCAGTTTGGATTGGGTAAGCTTAAGAATCATCAAATTTACTTATAATTTTGAAGCAGGTCGAAAATAAATAAAAAATATAATTGAGCTTTTTTCGTATATCTTTTTTAACTTAATTATTGATTAAGAAATACAAAATAGCAAGCGCATAGAATGTAATTGAAATATGTAAATGTTTTTGAGATAACTGGTATTAATACCACATGTGTCAGCATTCACAATTTGTTAATTTAAGTGCTATTTGTTTACCAGATCCTCCCTAAACGTTTGAAAAATGTTTACCAACTCCTCGTACCTTTCATCCTCTCCTACATTACCCCTCGCCCATTGCTCGAGATGAATATTCATTACAGCGATTGAATCGCAACCGTGAAATGAAGTGTGATACTGATGAAAGCGTGGGAGCCACGGGGGTGAGATTTACCCCTCTTTGGAGATTTCCCAGGGGGTATGTTATACCCCTTCTCAATAACTTTTAAGCTACATGGTTTTTCCGTGGTTACGATTCAAATGTAATTGCGGTGATGGACGATATATCTGTGAAAGCTATATCCCTTATTTTGTATCATATGGAAATGTCGACGGAACCTACCTATGTATTCAAAAACAAGATATAATGAAATTATATTTCATTCATAAATACATAGAATAAAAGTTCATATAATTAACTAAATAGAACAGCCGTTTTTTGTAGCCGTTCAGGGGGGCAAGTCTGGTCTAACTGGCGAAATCAAAAACCTCGTGATTAACCATATCATGGATAAAATTATCATATGGGGTTCTATGACATCTAAAGATATTATTGAACTCCATATAAAAATTATATACATGATATGGGTAATCGTGAGGGTTTTGATTTTGCCGGTTGGACCTGACTTGCTCCCTAGATTGAATCATTTGTTATGAGGCTAAAAAATAATATTAACTCAAAAGAATCAAGAATTAAGTTAAAAAAATGAAAAATAGTTATTTCTCGGTTGAAAAAAATACGGATAAAATAAAATCAGAATGATAAATGGTACCTATTATTTTTACTATGTAATGTTACATACAACACAGAAAGAATTAGATCGATATAAATATACCTAGTTTTCAAACAAAAATATTGATAGAGTCATAGAATAATTGAATAAAAAAAATACTGATTTGTGTCCATTGTAGATTAAATATGTTATATCGTTGCATATAAAAGTTTCTTATATTTGTTGGCAAAAGGAAAAAGACTGCTTTAAAAGTTTTTCTTTCTATTGAAAAGATTCCCTTATGGGTTTTTAGTTGCCTCTCTTGAAGTGAGAAAGGGGAGAAAACGTCTCATGACTGTTGAACCAAGGCAAAGTCTGACCCCAGCATCAATCACACGTCCATAGGACCATTTATATTGGTTTGCCTTCCTTGGAGTATAAGTGGCGGAAACTACTTCACCATTCTTCTGCGGTAAACTGATACATCTGGCGACATAGGAACTGCATTTGTGAAGCATTTTTCTTTACCTTCAATAAATCTTCCGTGATAGAGTGATTTTTCACAAAAGCTATCGGTACTTAAAGGTAAATAAAATGACAATTAAAGTGTACCGTCGTAGCTGAGTAATAATTGTTTACTATCAAGTTTTTGTAAAATTTTATATTGCATTCACCTTTATTATTAAAAAATGCGATTAAACTTATGAAAATATTTTTATACTTGTTATTGAATCACAATAACAAGTATAAACATATTTAAATAAAATGAATTCACGAGAATAAATAACTTAATTTTTTTATTTAATCTTGTTCATTGATGTATAAAATTAAATAATTAACTTAAAATATTATCACAGTTCTTCTTAAAATATTAAATTTTTAACCGAATTCTTATTCATTCGCCGAAGTTTGATAAAAAAAACATAGGTTAGTTTATTATTATTATTTATTTGAAACAAAGTTATGTGTATTTGTCATAACAATGTTGACAGTTCCAATGTCGTCTATGTATTCGACGTAGTCTCTCCAGAAGCATTTTCTGCTACTTGCCATCTTGTTATGTCCTCGCATATAGATAGACCTGATAGTTTCATTTCTGATGCGGTTCCTGAAGGTTCTTCCAGCAATGGAGCGCAGGGTCTTCATTTCAGCCATTCTAATAAACTATTGATTTGATATTTTGTACTGCGCATGGGTAGGTATTTTATGAGTAAGTAGGTATTTTTTTTAAGTAAACGATAGTAATCTATCAATTTGCTTTCAAACTTTGGTTATTATTGATCCGTTCACTTGATTATATAGTTATTGCATTCTTAACAGAGGCAAATATCTGTTCCTATAAAAAGCTTCAGCGATATATCTTTCTTTAAAAGTGTAATTAAATAAGAAGAGGTGTTCTTCGTTTTCATTCTGTTTCAGAGTAAGTTTAAATTAAACTAAGAGATCTCGGGCGGATACAAGGAAATTGAAATTTACGGAGGGGGTAAGTCGCAAAGAAGTTCGTTTCAAGAAGAATGCGAGAATTATACGGAGATAATACTATAGATAACATTATTACTTTATTGCAGCCCTTTGTCTATTTTATTTTTCAATTATATACTATACATACATGGCTATCAAAATATATCTGATATAGTGAAAGGATATGGCAAAAAAAATCTAATTCACATACGCTCAAGAAAGCTTTTACAAAAAAATATATAAAAATATATACATATTGTATGCACAAAATAGAAAAAATCATTTTTTTATACTTAAAAAACCATGTACACCTATTATTTTGTAAAAAAAGGCTCAGACTAGATTTAGTTGTAAACGTCATTTAAAATCAATTCTATGCAATTACTTTATTCATCGAAATCAACTTTATGTTGATGATCGACTTACTTACAAAATATATAGCATTCTATTATCATAAAAATCAAGGGAAAATTCATACTATATATCACTATATCTAATTTTAGAATTTTAATAGCAAACCCAAATAGGAATTAATCGCATCTGTAATAATTTTAAGTATATTTTTATTTATTGTTTTTTGTAATGTAGGTACTTGTGATTATTTTGAACATCAATAACTGTGGACAAAAGTTATTTGTCTATCTTTTGTTAATTTCATGGAGTATTTTTCTGTTAATTATTTAAGATTGAATTTGTGACTCAAATAAATAAATAAAAAAAATTAACTAGTATTGTGTATTCATGAAATATGTAAAATGAACCATTTAATTTTGTTGTCATCTGATCAAAGAGGAAACATATTGAATTGATAAAACAACATTAAAGTGCCACCAAAAACAAATGTCAGACTCAATAAAGCATTGCATAAAGACTCTATAACCCTTAATAAAAATAAACTTCCTTCGTCCATTTATGAACCCCTGATTAAAATAGACAGATAAAAAGATCAGGACTGACTCACAGAGATGGGCCTTTTATACATTATCGTGTTGCATGTTTCCTGTCATGCTTTTTAAAATCACAATAATAAACATTGCTTGTACCCCGCGCAAGTGAAGAGTTTATTGCCATTAACTTAAACAAATTTAACTTCTTCTGGGGTTTGATTACAAGCCGCCCAAACAAAAGCTAAACGGCTCACCAACTGAGCCATGACGGTCATTAGAGTCATTGAGATAATAATCTAATAAGTTAAACTTGAAAAAATATATTATTGTTTCTAATTCTAATTCCATGGATAGATTTTCGAGATCAAAAGAATCATTGAAAATAAATAATCATTCAAATATGTATTTTCCCGCTTATTATTGTTAGTCTCTTCGCTAGTTTGGTTGCTAATTCTAGAATGCCTTTTTCTGAAAAAAATATCATTTGTTTCATAATGATATATTTTGATTTTCTCGAAGTCTTCGTCCTTTGGTGAAGTCCGAATAGGGGAGTCCTCAATACCAACACAAAAATAGACAGGATGTAGTGAATTATAATGAATATTTGAATTTCCCCCAAGCGTTTATGTGGACGTTGCAGTATGCAAAGTATCTACAAGTAGCACGCTAATAAATGCAGGAAGCTCTTTATTAGGGGATCATTTCAAATAGAGTATTACCCCGAAAAATATACATAAACACTGAGATTATCATTATTATGGGGAAGTACATACTTAAAAGGGGTGGGATTTTGTAATTATTTTGAGATTAGTTGACTATGGATTTTGAAGTCATGTCCAATTAGTGGATCTTTTAATTTTGAGGATTATGAATATGGGAACAAAGTATATATTTAATGATTTAAAAATCTAGGTATAATTTATATATTTTTTTTTACATTGTAAATAAAAAGCAAAAAATTCAAAATAAACTATATTGGTCATAATGATACAAAGAATATAATGCAGAACATGTCCTTACCAAAATAATCCTTCAAATCAGTGAATGGGGTCAACATAGAAAATAGTGTATAGAAAAACAAACACTTGTGTATATGGCAGATTTAAGAAATTACTGTATTTGTGGCCAGGTATAATATTTCCCAGGAAAACAGATCTCTAGGGTGTCCTACAAGATACAGAATAACAACATGTTAACAGGCCTAGAAAAAGAGAATGAAGAAGAATATTATATACCTTTTGAACCTAAAAATAATAAATCGATTATCAGTGATAAGTATTAGAATTTTTCTGCAAAATAGGCAAACTACTTAGTTTTCATTCCCTCAAATAAGTTGTATTATACATAGACATTATTTAAAGATAATTTTGTTCATTTTTTATGGTTCTTGGTTTTATTTTACAGTACTGCGGTGAGTGACAAAAGACTAAGAGTAGGGAGAGGTTGGGTGATGAACTGGGGGCTGCCAGTAGGTAGGTACCTATTTTCCTTTTTGTAAGGGAGAAAAATATATATATAATGTCCCTTCTCTTGAAATTTGAATATCAGCTTTGATGCAAACATAAATGAAAAATTCCTTTCACTTCATTTTCCTATTTTGTCGTTGGAGAGAATTTATTGTTTACATGTTTCAATTCAGAATATTTTTTATTTATTTTGAAAAAAAAATATATTTAAATCTTTTCTACAAAATGGTATTGAAAAATAATTATTGCATGATTCTTTTGGTAACTGTGCTCTTTTCATTACAACGATTGATTGGTGGGGGGAAATTCTAATCAATTTTTGAAATATACGATTTCGAAATATAATAAAAAAAAATATTATGGTAATAAACACTTCCTTGGAACCTACGCAGGTGGTAAGTTTATTGCCGTTTGGCAATTTCTTCGACTAAGTAGTGTCTTCAGCCCAGAGAAGCAATGTTTGCTAGAGAAATGAATTTAAATAAATTTCTGGACGCCCGCACAGAAACCGAACGGCTTACTAACTGTGCCACGGTGGTATACGAAAACTTTAAAATACTGAAAATTTTCCATACAAAAATTGAATACTTTGTGGAGTGCCTTGGTAGTGAAGAGTAAAGCGTTGGCCACAATCCACTCGTGTTAGTATAATTACTTCATATTACTGTAATATGTACAAAAAATAATGGAAATAAATAATTTTATTTCACTTGTATACAAAGAGTTATTTGCAAGAATAATCGGTCGATTAAGTAATCGGATAAATCTCATTTTTATATGAGATTTTCTTTGTTATTATCTTATTTCTTTGTTATAAACAAATTTATAGACCATATATTTACATGGCTTACCAATTGTGCCACGGTGGTTGGCAATTATTATGAACAATTATCTGATATTAAGATTCTTCAACAATAATGTTTTATAGTTACTTTTGAAAATTGCGTAGTAAAATTGTATAACAGAAATTAGTCAAGTAAGATACGCATTTTATTTTGTAGGCTATTATGAAAACATATTTGAGGAGTTCACATGATCTTCGAAGTCTGGTTAATTGAACTGGTTAGTTAAAGATTTTAGTGTCTTTATTGTATTGTGAGGGTGTTTTTTGACTATTCCAGCGCTGCATTTTCTCGTTCGTTGTTACCGAGTAAATGCGAGCATTGCACCCATAATTTATACATTTCAGTTTCCTGTAAAGCCCGTCACAGTTTGCCTCGGATTCTTGTCACGTTTGTGGCGTTATGTCGCCCTTGTATAACTAACTAATGCTCATCTTCTAGTATCGTCACGTAGGGATATTCCACCATCGCCACACTGTAAGACAAAAAATTACCACTTAGGGCAATTTTAACGGCGCAGCCTTGAAAAGCACGTGGCCGCTGCACTCAAACACTTGGACACGTCGGTCGGTCTATAGGGAAACTTTTCTTCAAGAACAACACGATGCTAATAGACTAAAGAGATATAAAGGACCACTTTGCATAGTATGAAGACACACTTCTTCTTTTGTATAGTCGCGTGGTTATAGTAGAGTATACGAAAGTTGATATATAACGAGTAGAACTATCTCAAAACTTTCACAGTATATAATGCCTGAGTCATTGAAGAATTTCTGATTTATATACAAAATTATGATAGGAATACGTTTGAAATATTTTTAATGCATGAAAACTGTATGTTATTACTAATCAAATTTATTTCCATTTATGATAATTATTCAATGAATAATGATTTGGTTCCTACATAATAATTATATTTATTTACATCTCGCTTACTTTATTGTTTGATAAATTTATAGCTTATTTTTAACAGAGATCTTGGTCACACTTATGATGTTTTAAATTCAAAAAGACCTGAAGAAAATGACAGTCCACGAGTGTGAATCTTCTATTTACATTCGAGCAACTTTTGAGCTACTTTTCGTGCGATACATTTTGTTTATCCATTTGTAAAGGGACCGTCTACAGTCCGGTTGGTTGGTAAAAAAAAAACACTAAAAACATTAATAATTAGTTATATTGTGCCACTTAAATACATTTATGTGTCACAAAATTGAATATGAATAAAGATTTTAGATGAAGACTATCAACTCAGCGGCATAAACAGATGTAAAGATCTACACAAAGGAAGAAGAAGTATTTTACCTATACAGGAAGTTTTTTAGCAAAACTTTTCAATACCGTTTTGAGCTGACATATTTGTATTTAACGACATAATTTTAATGGTGGCAGATATTTCGCGAGCGTTTTCCTTCGGCAAGTGTGTGTTAAGTCAATAAATTGGAATCATCCCTCTAGAATACAAAAGATCTCGTAAACATAATAGTATCGATTTTCATCTGGATGACGTATCATTTCCTGTAGCAAGTTATATCTACCGACGGCGCCTGGTTCGTGTCGTTTGTATGCGGCGGGGAACGTCGCGACGCTTCTTACCAGAGGCGCCTTGCTGTCTGTCGACGCACTCTTGCATCTACGGATCCCCTAACTTTTTTTATAAATAGACAAACTCTATCACCCTTGTTATGAAAATCTATTGTTATGTTATATCTTGTGTTATGGTATGTTTTGTGTTGTTTTTTTATCATCGCTATAATTAGATAAAAACATAGCTTAATTACAGTTTACTTTAAATATTATTACTTTGTTATGACAATTTTTGAGTAAAAAAAACATCAATGAATGTTATTCAAATACAATAAATAAAAAATATTTTTTATAAGTGTTAAAAAGGAATGTATAACAAAAGTAAAATGTTATTGTCATAGTAATGTAAAACATTGAACAATATACAACACTTTCGTCATGGTCATGGATGCTATTATTTTGATGAAATATGTATTTAAAAATATATTCCTATTTTTAAATTATTAAATTTAATAAATGTTTCCAAAATTTCACACATAAATAAATAAATTATTGTGATATGACAAATTATTGTGATATGATTTATGACAAAAAAGTGTAATATCCTTTCCGTTGAATATGTTAATATATTTTTTCCGAGATTTGAGTTTTTTTCGATTATTATCACACGGTCTGCTGTATCCGACTTTTTTCTGATTTGAAAACTCTAAATCATAAATCAAATACTTGACAGACAAAGTGACGCCATTAAAATTTACCAAATTTCGAAGTAGAAATCTACTTGAATAGCAAAATATTGCCATCGGATTTTATCACATGTAGATAAAACAATGAATATTTTATCACATGTAGATAAAACAATGAATATTTTATCACTTGTAGATAAAACAATGAATATTTTATCACATGTAGATAAAACAATGAATATTTTGCCAATTAACATAATTTTATTGTAGGTATTTTACTATTGATATAATTTATCAATTTTAAGTGAAATAATTTATTACATATGAAAATGAAGTAATTCCATCTTTGTTATACAAATCTTCATTCGAAGTACCTTAAGTAGTGTAAGAAATGAATTTTCTTCAATATGATCAGTGTTATCTTAGCAATAAATAATTATTAATTATAACGAGTTTCAGATAAATGATCATGATTATGATTGTCCCTGATTTTTTTACTGACGTAACAAATTATATGAATATGAATAATTATAACATTATTTTTGAATAAGAAAACATATAAAATACTTTCAAGTGACGTCATTATAGCCGTTTTCTTTATGGCTTTGTGTCTTGGAGAAATAATTATGTAATGAAAGAAGTGACATTTGCTGACGACAGTCATAAGTCTTCATTATATTTCCCCTGCGTCAGAACAGATTCAACTTTCTCGTCAGCTTCCCTCTTACTTCATAGTACCTACCTATATTCAACTTCTGTCACTTGTCGCTTAATACTGGACCAATCAATTTTCATGCACTGTTCAATAATGGTTTAAATTTTGACATATTTTTCCTTTGAATTATTCCGTGAAAAATTTGTTACATAGTAAAATAGTTACCAATAAATAAAATAAATGTACCAATAATGTAACTAATAAAAAATGAAACTAATATTTAATTATTTGTTTGTTCTTTCATCTCCCCAAACAATGAATCTATGGGGAAGAAGCTCGTTGAGCCTTTGGGATAGTAATTTTATTTTATTTTATAAAATGCAACAATACAACATAAATTTAAAGAAGAATGGTCAGTAGATACAAGGGTGATAAAATTGTTCATATAGGCCAAAGGTATCCGAATTTTATTTTATTTTATATTACTTCTCGGGCAACTAAACATTAATTTAACACGCACCCTATAACAAGTTGCCACATTCTGCCATGTCCTGGTTAGCATCAACCCTTAAGAATTGTCCGAAATGTCGCTAAAGACATATGAGGTCTCCAAGAATATAAGACTATGGATGAACCTAACGAAAACAAAAGTAATGGGTACAAAAGACTTGCAGATTTGGGTTGAGGGCAGCAACATACATAGACTGTGTCCAAATACCTGTGGCATTCGACTGGATAAAGAAAACCTGTCTGTTGAACTCAAAGGAAGGATTGTAAAATATTTTTCTTATTCATTTTATTTGATTCTAAACGCCCTAAGTGGGCTTTTACATACCTGTATTATCAACATATAGATTTATAAACCACGAAGTAAAATATATAAGTACACTAAAAATATAGCAAGAAAAAATTAAACAATGCAAAAAATAAAAACAAATTAAAAGATAAAAAATAAAGAAAGAAATAAACGACCCAATAGTTCATCGATATTTTTTTAAATGCATATAATATGCACACATTGAATATTTTTCCCTGTCATCTCAATAGAGACGAAGTTGGAATATTATATAAGAACCAGGAACTCAAGGCACCTATAGGGCTTACGACCTGTCTTTGGCTGGTTTACGTGATCACTTTATGCGTTTGCGTAATGTTAATCAATTATGTCTTCATATTGAGTTCCCTTATTAATGAAATTTTTGAAAGATCTATATAAATGAATAATGAGTAACAGGTCATCAGAAAATAGAAAATTCTTACTATTGCCATCTATAAAGTAACGAATAAACCTTTTCGTAACGCTCTATTAAGAAGTTGATTTTTTGTAAATAATGAAAGCAAGTCCTTATAAATGAGGTGCCAGTGTTCTCGCATAGATGTCACCCCTGAATTGCGCCAGGAATATTATTTCATTTTTGGCTTAATTAAATACTTGTACCAATGTGTATGTAAATCGAATATTTTAAAAGCAAACAATTTCATAGCCATTTTTAATATTCTCTTAAAGCGATTCATATTCGATGGATGGGTACACTGAAAATTATACAGTTTCTTTAAATTACTATTTCCCACAGTTTTTATTGCAAATTCGTGAGAATTGAGTAGGTATTTTTAAGGCGTTATTAAATAAAAAGTAATAACATCAACATAATTTGAATAAAAAATAATCAAATAAAATTTAAGTGACAAAAACAAGATATTATTAATTTTTATAAAATTAAAATTTAAATCAAACCTTTATTCTTGAAATGAAATTTATTGATATTAATGATATTTGAATCCTTGTAAAAATATTATTATCATACTGACATTAAATAAAAAGTGACATAATCGATTTCAAATTGTTATCAGACTGTTATTATTAAAGTGACATTAAACAAAACGTGTCATTAATGGTTTTAACAATATCAGAAACAATTAATATTAAAGTGACACTAAACATAAAATGTCATTGTACATAATATTAAAAGGAGAAAAACTTACCAATTTTTTAAAGCAAAACTGTTTCTAAACAAAACATGTCACTATGCAACACAAACAACCTTCCAAGTCAAGAAATTGCACAACACTAAACTAAATTTGTCATTGTACCGATAACAAATGTTACCAAATTTGAAAAATACAAATCGCAATAAGGCCCTAGATCAAAACCCTAGTGATTACCCATATCATGGATATAATTATCTTATGGAGTTCTATGACATCTAAAGATATTGTAGAACTCCATTTAATAATTATATCCACGATATGGGTAAACAAGGAGGGTTTTCATTTCGACGGTCAACCAGACTTGCCCCACTGGTGTTTCTGTTTTCAATTTAATAGCGCTCATCTAAAATAGCTGATATTAATAATTAAAAATCACAAATTTTTGTATTGTGTCACTATGAAAATAAAGGTGCGTATGTTGAATAGTAAAAATGGTATTGTAATATAGTGCCTGATAACAAATGTGGGTACAGCTTTCTTCTAATAAATTGAGAAATATGTAGTATATGTAACTGCGCAGAGTGCAAATTTAGGTGTTTTACTCGATTGGTGTATGAGCAAACCATTCCCCTGTACGGTAAAAGTTCTTAAGTTACTGTCGGAAACTTAATGTAACTTAATGAATTAAATCAGGTGATAGTGATAGTGACATTATACATAATACAGCGCTAAGTACCTCTAAGAACAACAAAATAAATCTTAAAATCATAGTGATTATTATAATTTATCGTATATTGACGATTGGTAACAAATATTTAGGTGTTATTTCTTATGTGCTTCATTTTTTTGTAAGAACCACAAATTAAATTGACCCAATAAAACATGTAAGTATAATGCGAGTAAGTGATTATTGACACAAAAGTGTTGAAAAAAATTATATGATCGAGCCCTATTTTTAAAAACTCAGTATATAAGTATTGAAAATATGATTTTTATTTGAATAGTAATGAAAATATGCTCATGAAACATTCCGACATATTGGAATCACTCGCTGTTTGTACAATTTTGAAACAGATCCATAAAAATCGAAACAACAGTGTATTTGCGGCAGTAAAAATTGCAAAAAGAAAACGTGCCTACATTGGAACGTGACGGTTTGAGTATTTGAGTGTTGACATAGGCACAGAGAGAGAATCAAAAGGATTTTCACAAAGCTCGGAGTTGGGTATTACTGAATGTGAAAAATACAAATAATATGATATTCAGGAACAACGAATAACTGCCAACGAAATAAAAGAACCTACGAAAATTCAACTATATTCTTTACTAAACTCAAAAACAAATAACACATGCATACAATCATTCATATTCTACATTTTATAGTTTATTAGATAATTTTATCCAACTGTCGATTTGTTCAAGAGAATTTCTCTTAACCTATCGACAAAGTTTCAACCCAAGATACGCAAGATTTGTATACAGGATCTATATTTTTCACGGCTAATCCAACTTTGAAGTCAAAAAACACTAACTTAGAGGCTTTGCAGTATAACTATATGTTCTATAAACGTAGATATTTAGTCAGAATTCGGAGTAGAATATTTAGTGTGTCTGTATGATTTCAGAATATATAAACAGTTATAGGCCTACAAAACTTTTTTACTCAGAATTTTGAATTTTTGTTTCCGCCAGGGGTTATTAACTTTTGAATTTTAACTTTATTTTTCCATTTATCTCAGAAACCATAATAGCTAGAACGCTGAAAATCGGTATAAATATAGACAAACATAAAATCTCAAATCGTTTTTTTTTCAAAAAATTCCAGAAATTCTCAAAAATTTTTTACTAAGAAATTTTTTTTTTATGATAAATTTATGTGTTTAACTGCCTATATTTCCAAAGTTTTTAAAAATATCGATTATTTAATTTTCTAATTAGATTATTTAATTTTCTATATATGAAATAAAATGAAATAAAATTGTAGTAGTACACCTCAATTTTTTTTAACATTTTTAATAAAAATTGAATTTAGTGACGACATCGCTTCATACAATTTGTATGGCAGTCGCCTATACACACTATCTTAATAGTTTGATAGTGAATCTCCAAAAATACCATCATGATGTTTTCATATTCTGGGTAGAAAAAAGGACTCACCTCCATACTGTCCTATCTTGACATACATACCTACATCTGTTGTATAGAAAACAAAATATCTTAAAATATTCAATAATTTGTATTTATGGGATTATAGTTAGGTACGAATTCTTCAACTATACATACTATCGCTATCGACAGTTGTATCTCATGTATTACAAGCACCTAGTAATATCCAAACATTCTAAGTTATTTTTTTCAAAGCGATTCCACTATTACTAGATAGTAATATAAAATTGAAAAATAGGTACGCAAGCAGCAGGCGCCCTTTTCACGGTGGATATTTATATTATAACTTATTCTTCACGGGCCTTTACTAATATGGGATTGTGATTGAAAATTGTAATATTATGTAAACAGTTGTCCTGCAACAGATATATCATAAACAAGCTTTTCAACCCCTTGTGAGATACACAATCAGATGCGATTGAAATTCAAAACGACGAAATACTCAATTTTACATTTTTATTGAACAGAAACAAAGAATCTGATTTTGTAAATTCAATAACTGATTCAATAAAAAAACATGCTGCAAAGAAACATTATTGGTATTGTAGAAGTCGAAAAATTCTTTTCGTCGCAAAACATTTTGTTTTATGACAATATTTATGGATTAAAAAAGGGGCTGAAAAATAAAAACAAATTAAATTAAAATAAATTGTATTGTATAATATGTATATCTTGTGCAAAAAAAAGACTAAGGAAAGAAAATCGAACCGCGGAACTATAACCAGGGCGAATAGTTCTAAGTAGGGCTCTTTATTTTTATTTATTTATTGGTTGATAGTGAGTAATACAGGTTACACCATTTATAAACCAGACAATGTTGCATTGCTTTATTAGCGGACCAGTGAAAATTCCATGCATTATTTAATTGAATAATTTATATTAATTATAAAAAAAAATTCTAATAAAATTAATAAATTTCGTAAGTTGAAGTAGGTCCATGGAAATAGGGAGATGCCCTCGAGCTTGAAACCTAAAATTTACGACTTGCCAATACGGTGCGGCCTTGAAACTATATCCTTCACTGCTAAAAGTTTACACAAAATAAAATGCGTTCAGCGAGCAATGGAAAGGCGAATGTTGGGCGTCAGTTTCCGAGATCGAATCAGAAACGTTAAGATTAGACGTCGAACAAAGGTTGCCGCCATTGCAGAGAGAGAGCATCAAGGATGAAATTGCAGTTGGCGGGGCAAGTGCCTATGCAAGACAGTGTCAAATGGTCACCTAGATGAGTTTTGAAGTGGAGGCCATAGACCAATAAAAGGAGGGTAGGAAGACCACTTAGTAAAAGTTGGACAGATGACAATGTCCGGCATGCGAGTCGCGCATGGTAGCAAACAGCTCAAGATAGAAATAAGTGGAAAATTTTAGAAGAGGCCATTATCCAAACAGTGGATGAACATGGCAGAAAATTTTATTTAATATCGTAAGTTTTTGGGAAAATATGTTAGAGGAATGAATTATTTGGTGATAATTTTTTTATCCTCGATTAATACC
This sequence comes from Molanna angustata, assembly GCA_963576475.1. Lineage (NCBI taxonomy): Eukaryota > Metazoa > Arthropoda > Insecta > Trichoptera > Molannidae > Molanna > Molanna angustata. The sequence continues at coordinate 14,548,833 of OY754971.1, read as the reverse complement.
TAATACTTTCTCTTATGAGAATTTTTTCGATTAAAAATTTGTTAATTTTCATGAAAATCGGTTTGTAATTTGGTTGTTATTATACATCTTTCAAAATTGTTTATTTTAAACAACAATAATTTTTATCTCGAATTATTTTGGTGGCGATTTATTAGGGTGGCGAGGGATAGGGAAGCATGGAGGTTGAAAGGGGAGGCCTATGTCCAACACTGAACGAATAATGGCTGATGATGATGATGATGATTTTTTTTCCTTCAACTTGCTATTTACTTTTCTCATTTGTAATGAATTGTTTAAATATTACTTAACATACATTTGAATAATATTTTAATGAATCCGATGATTGACTTATTAAGTATGCTTAACAATAAAATTACGTGATCTTTTTTAATGTTATCGTATATTGAAGTTGCAATAAAAATATCACTATGACGAGTTATATAGACACATTACATCACGGATGAACTGAACAGGCATCGGTTGCCAATCCTCCAGCTTAACGAGATTTCCCCTGAGGTTTGTATTGTATGTCGCATGGCTATTAATGATGACATTCAAACATTTTTCCAATTATATGAAGAAAAAAAAACATACATATCATTTTAGCAAATATAAAAAATTAACACCATGATTTTTTTTGTGAAGTCTATCAAAATAGATCCACTGGTGCAATTCCTTTTTCTGAAATAAATAGTTTTTAAATATATTGACATTCGTAATAAAATACTTTTTTGCTCGAAATTTTCTGTATTTTCAATTTTCTGTGAAAATGTATATCGAAGAATCATATAAGTAGTACAGAAGTCAACTAAGGTATTTTTACAAAAAAATAGCCTGAATATAGTATATATACATAATAGCACTTTTCAATTATGGATTTATGAATTAAATTTTTGCAGCAAAACAATTATTAAGTTTATGTGTGAACAAAATCGACTAAAGTGGGTAATTTAGTGAGATTGTTAATAGACAATGTAGTTTTACACAGATATAATGATCTATAATTTACAACTTATTTACATGATGATAAGATTTATTATTATTTTGAAAAATCAATATTTTGATTTTTCCAAAACTGGTTATTATCATTCGAAATACCTAATTGTCCATTTTGTAATGCAATTGTTATCATTTTGTAATGGTGGAGATACTTATTATGATAATCGATTAGAGTTAGTGAATTTAAATCATTGTGTTATAATCTTATTAATGAAATATTTCATATATTTTTTTAATTAATTAATCTCTTTAATTATTTTTTTTAGATAAAAAAAAAACAGAATATAACGTACAATACGCCTCAGCGTTTGAAAAAGATTCAAGTATTTTATAGTTAAATTGATTCACTATATTATAACATACGCCGATTTTGTCCAAAGAGATTATAACAATCTTTCGATTCAAGTTCACACCGCGTTACTTTCCTTCTCTACGAAAGCTCTACGAAGCTCACTCGCTTCTTGGGTGGGGGGGTGAAAGGAGGAATGGGGTTGGGAAGTTAGGGGTAGGACGCCAGGCAGGAACAACTGAAGGTAAACAATCCGCTCTCGTTGTCAGTGCGCGCGAGACACGTGACTTGGTCGCGCGGCAAGGCGGACGCTTTCAAAATTATCACGCGTTCTACGCCAAACTATACAGGCTTATGATAAACAACGGTACAAAAGTTTCATTATAGAAAAATAAATCACTAACAAAATTCGAATTGAAAAGCACCTTTGAATTTGTAGTTTTTAAAATGGCGTCCAACAGAAATATTTTTGAATTTTTCAAAAAGTTTTTTTTTTTTTAAATTAAATTTTTTTGATAAACACTATTGTAAATCATGTTTATTGCAGTAATTAAAAAAATGTATTTGAAATAAATTTCGAAATACGTTTTATTTTTCATACACAATGTTTGCTATTTGTTTGTTTAAATATGTCAACAAATGAGATATTGAGTTAATTTATAATTATTTATTGTTTTGCAAACTTTTATATTTCGCGCGGTCAATGAGTTCAAGATGGCTGACGTTGTTTTTATGTTTTTGTCTATGTCTTTACAGATGTCAGATTCGCAGATGTTTTGAAAGTGTCCGTTTTGCCGCCAATTTAATTTTAAGTAACACATACATACATATATATCAAACAACTTTTAAGAATATCAATCTATTACATATCAAGTAACAGATTTAATCTTACATAAATTAGATTAGTGTAATCGTAATATAAGTGTTTTTGTTTTTTTTTAAATTCTATAATGTGAAGTTTACCAGCAAGTCACAGAGAAAAGGTAAGTCAATTTATGTTTTAGAGTGTTTCGAATGTTTTTTTTTTTTAATGTAATTTTTTTGACTTTATGTAAACCACAAAGTTAGTAGGTAATACAGTTATTTTTTTAAACTAGTTATATGTAACACATGAGATCCAACTGTCGATTGCGATAGTACGTATAATTGAAAAATATGTACCAAAATATAAATACTTAAATATAAATTAATAAATATTGTGAGATATTTTGTTTTCTATAAAAAAACATGTATGTATGTATGTATGTCCGAATAGGATAGTATGGAGGTCAGTCTGTTTTACCTACCCAGAATATGAAATTAACATGGTGGTATGTATTTATGTTTGGAGATTAAGTAGGTATCAAACTATTGAGTGAGATATTGTGTAGTGTATACTGTCTTGTATGTAACGATTTCGTCACTAAATTGGGGTGTTTCGGCTTTGTTCGATATTTTTAAAGAATTGGAAAATAAAGACAGTTGAAGACATATTATAAATGTATCATAAAAAATGAGTTTGTTTCAGCATGAAATTTTTGTAAACCCAAAACTATCTATATTTTGAAATTTTGGGCTCTGTTTTTTGAGCGGATCAAAATTTATGAGGGGGGGGGAGGACAGACACACACACACACACACACACACTTAATGTTGTACTCTTGAGTTCTGGTAAATCCGTCATATATGCTGCGAAGCCTCTAAGTTGGTGTTTTTTGACTTCAAAATTATATAAACCCTGAAAAACATAGCCTCTGCATACAAATCTCGCGTATCTTGGCTTGATACTTTGTCGATATGTTAATTCTCTTAATTCTCTTGAACAAATCGACAAGTGGATTAAAATGTACCACAAAGTCGATATTTGAGAATATTGTTTTCTATTGATTTTAATTTGTGAGTACCTAATTAAATTCAAATTTTAAAATGGTTAATTTATAAACTTATTTCATATTTTTAGGAACTATTTATATTTTTTCCAATATAAGCTAAAAAATATGTAAATACATACATATATAGTACTATGATTATATAGATTATAGATAAAAGTTTTCATTGTTTTGTTCGTTTGTGTATTAATAAACTAGACATTGAATATGTGTACAAAAAGAGTAAAAATAAAACAAAGAGAAAAAATACATATTTTTTCTGTCGATTCTTTTTGTGTCAAATCTTATTGATAAAAATCCTCTTGTTGTTTAGTTTGGAAATAATAAAGATAATAAACATTCAGAACTTGATTTTTTATTTTTATAAAAAAAACAGATTTGTTTATAAAAAGAGAACAGCGATGGAATTAGAAAAAGATAATCAATTATTAAAAAAAAAAATCGCGTTTGAATCTGTTTTTGCGCCCTTGAGGTGAGAGGTTATCACAAAAACAGCGCTATACAAATCTTCTTAATTTAGTATTGAAATAATTTGATAATTATATAATAATTTAAAATAAACGGCTTTTGATTTGTACAAAAATAACAAAAAAAATATGTTTAGAGTATTGGTGCATCATTGGTGCAAAGACAAAAAAGTTTTGATATTGAAACCAGAATTCCGTTTAAACCTCTCAGTTATTTGAATGCATAAAATTGTAATGCAAATGATGAATGACACCAAGCAATGGTGTAGATTTTCAGGTCATGAAGGCAATGAGTAGTGAATTATGTTAGGATATTAAGCAGTATAAAACTGATTGTAATGATATGATATTTATAAGTCAAAATAAAATACAACATGGTGTTCAATAAATCAAGTATGATTTCATTTCAATTTTATTTATTTATTTATTTTTAATATATTTTATAATACAAATCAATATATAAATTCACTAGTAATAATATTCTTACATATTTTTCCCTGCAGTACCTCATCAAAAATATTACAATCTTGTGCTTGATGAGGGAAGCACTTAAAAAAAATATATCAATACAAAGCAAAGTCAACATAAAAGTAAAAGTAATTAAATCAAATCATACATGAACAAAAAAAAAATCAAATAAACATCAAAAAAAGGTTGAAAATAAATGAAAAAGAAGAATACTCAAATGAGAAAACATATCAGAATACATATTCAAACCAAAAAAAAGAAAAACATGAAAATAGTTGAAAAATGAGTAATATAGAATTATAGACGATTCAAATATATTAAAAAAAAACTTAATTTCAAGATTAAAAATTTAATTAATTTCAAGATTAAAATTAAAAATTTAATTTTAAGATACATCCTACATATTATTTTAGCAAGATAAACTTACAAGATACTTACCCGGCGTTGCTTGAGAAGGTAAATGTGAAACAATTTGCTGACGTAACAAGAAAATAATTTTCGTAATTTTGAACTTTTCATTTGTTATGAGTAAAAAATATCCAAGACAATAAATAAAAATTCAAGTACACAAGTGAGTTAAAAAACAGTTCCGTTCGTTTCATTTCAATGCTTTCCGTTTCATTGCGTTCTGTTTCATTGCGTTCAATTTCGTTATGTTCTGTTTCGTTGCGTTCCGTTTCATTGTCTTCCATTTCGTTGCGTTCCGTTTCGTGGCGTTCTATTTCACTGCGTTCCGTTTCATTGTGTTCCATTTTGTTTCTTCTGTTCCGTTGCGTTCCATTTCGATTTGTTCCTTTCTGTTTTATTGCGTTCCATTGGCAACGATAGTCAACATAATGTTTCTTTACATTTTTCATGAAAGAATGACGACATTTTCACAGAAAATACTTACTTTAAAATTATGAACACATTAAAATTAACGAAATAATCACCATGTTTTTCACTCAAAGTTATACTTGAAAATATATTTTATACGTCTAAATTATGAACCCCTGATATTTGCATAAACAAATATTTGTTCATGAAAAAGTTTGTTTTTTGACATTGAACAAATACTTTTCTAGAGGGAATAAATAAGTACTTTCTGATTCCCGTTAGATTATGCTAGTAGTTACATAGTTCAATCTATTTGTTCATATATAAAATGGCGAATTCATTATAAAGTTTTTAATTTTAATATATAAGATAAAGAGTAAATAAAATAATCACAATGTTTTTCACTCAATCGCGAAGTTATACTTGAAAATATATGTTACTCATGTAAAAACGCACTTTTGACATTTAAGTAAACAAATATTTGCTTACGAAAAAGGATATACATTGATCTTTCATTCGTGATAAAACTTGTAGGAAAATTTATGAACGAATTTAATAACACAACAAAAAATTAAAAAAAATAGGTTTTTTTTATTTGCCAAGGTTACTCACTGGTCGTAAGAAAGCGATAAGCATTATGTTTCACCTTTTAATTATTATAGTTTTTGATTGAAAAGCTGTCTAAAAAAATAATAATAATAAACCGTTTATTTGTTGCCATTATTGTTACATCACATAAAAAGAAAAAAATATAGACACTTTTGAACTACAATTTATAGACAACAAACCTGTTAGTGTTAGTAACAGGTATCCCTGGAGTGCTGCTGGTTTTCAGCAAAGCTTTTAGTCAACACAAAACATTGAGACAGACCACATGTCATAAACTATAAAAATTTAATAAGGTATTTCTTCCTTCTCTTTTTTTTACTGTTGGCACCCTTGTTGGTTTAATAACCATATCTTGCAGTGTTTCTTAAAACTCTGCAAAGAAGTCATCTCACGTATGTTCTGCGGCAACTCATTCCAGTACTTTGAGGAAGCATATCTAAAACTATCCTCGAATGCGGAGGTTCGATGTCTGAGGAGAACGAGCGAATGGTCTCTCTGTCGCGTTGAGTGGACGTGCAAGTCACGTGACCACTGTAGTCTGTCAAACAGATTGGAAGGAGAACGTTTCCCTAACACACTATGTAGTTGACAAAGAAAGTGCAGCTTCCTTCTGTTAGACATTTTCAGAATACCGTGCCGATTAAGATAAAGTGATATTTGTGTTCGTCTAGGTATATTGAAGCAAAATCGGGCACATGCATTCTGTACGCGTTGCACTTGTTTTTGTGTTTTTTTTTAACAGAGACGTACCATATATCGAATCCCCATAGTCCAATATTGAGAGAACCAAACTATCTGTAAGCAGCCTGCATACACCCGTTGCATTGTAAGGACGGATCTCATACAAAAGACGCAACCTCGAAAAGCACCATTGCGTTTTGCACCATTATGATGCCAATATTCCGGGCCGATTTGACAAAAGGGATGATGTTACCATTTAGATGAATCTTGTTGCTGCTGTTTTTTACAGCATTGATTTTATGCAGTGAGCCGATTATTATTGCAAGAGTTTTTTTGGGGTTAAGATCTTGTGCATGGTCTTGTGTCCATGTCAGAATTATTTCCAGGTCACTTTTCAACATACCCACAGCAGACCCCGCATTGCGCTCCTCAAAAGATAAATACAATTGTGTATCATCTGCGTACATACGTGATTTGCAGAATTTGAGAGCATTCATCATGTCCGATGTGTATATATGGCAAACAGCAATGGCCCATGTATAGAACCCTGCATGAGGAACTCCACGGGTCAGTTTTTTTTTTTTTTTTTAAATATTAGGCAACCCACCCTTATAAGAGTGATTTGTGCCAAATGGAAGAAAAGATAAAAAATAAGTTATTGAATGTTACGATTTACAGATTAATACAATTGATAAGGATAAATTTGGATATTGCGGAATAAATAGCAAGAGAGTTTAGTGATAAGAGATGCGACATGTTGACTGGTAGAGGGACTTTTAAGTTGGGATAGATGTCATATTCGTAGTGCATCGGGCATTCAAAGAACACGTGATCGAGTGATTCCAATTCTGCCCCGCATGCACAAGAAGGGTTTTCTTTTATATTTATTTTATAAAGGTGAGAGGCAATTGAGCAATGACCCAATCTCATTCTCGAGATATTAGAGATCTCTCTTTTGGACATTTTTTTTTTATGAAACCATGGAAAAGATGGAATGTTTAATTGGATATTATAGTAGTATGTTCCTTTGGTTTCAGAAGTTATTTTCCACAGGTCTTGCCATTTATTTTTGGCAATGTTACAATGAGAACGAATTGTGTCTTGGATGGAAAGGGAATTGTTAAAATAAGAGGCATCAGAACTGGAGGCTTGTTTTGCTAATTTATCCGCGATCTCGTTCCCATTTATACCTACGTGGGAAGGGATCCATGCTAGTATAATTTCATAGTCTTTTTCTATAAGACTACACATGAGATATCTGATAGAGCAAAGAAGTTCGTTGTCTGGAAATTTAGAGAGATCGTTGGATAAGGATTTGAGGGAACTTAAGCAATCAGAAAGGATCAGAATTTTTGAATGGGGAAGAGAGTCTAGAAGTTTTAATGCTTCTCTTATCGCCAAACACTCCGCTGAATAGACAGATGACCCAGGGGGAAGCTTAAAGAGAAGTTCAGTATTTAAGGAAGGAATGTACACTGCGGAGCCACATGGTCCATTTGGATACATTTTTGACCCATCAGTATAAATTTTAAGATGTGACGGCCATTTAGAATTTACTATGTTATTGAAGATTTTGTTAATGGTGTGGGGGGGTAATTGAGTCGATTTGTTGATGCCAATATTTTCAATTATATTGGGAATAATGAAATTAACCTTAAAGGGAGTTTGGTAGTATGGCAGGCAAGAATAGTTAGGAGAATCGGTTATTCTATCACGGAGCTTTAAATATGCTAAGCATAAGTGAGGATATGGTTTTTTGGCCCAGAATCTAGTGGATTGACATAGACATAGCAAGGATGATAGTTTACGCATGATGGGGTGTGTATTAATATTTATGCGCTTTGTGAGAAATTTGACTGCCAATAATTCTCTACGAAGATTAAGAGGCATGTCTAGTGCCTCCACTTGAAGAGCATTAATGGGTGTTGAACGCATAGCGCCGAGAACCAGTCTCAGGCCCTTTGATTGAATTCTTTCAAGTTTAAGTTGAAGAAATGAAGGGATCGGGTCCCAAAGAAAGCTACCAAAATCAAGGACACCACGAACCAGAGAATTGTAAAGGATTTTCATGCATGATGGGTGAGAACCCCACCACACTCGGGAAACGGCTCGAAGAGGGTTTAAATTTCTTTCGCATTTGGCAATAGCATGCTCAATGTGAGGTTTCCATGACATTTTTCTGTCTAAAATTAAGCCCAGAAATTTAACTTGATTTAACACAGGAATTTGAATATTGTCAATAATTATGTTTACTGTGGGAGTTTTGTGTTTACGAGTAAAAATTACAACCTTACTTTTTTGAGGGGAAACCTGGAGACCATTTTTAAGAGCCCATTTGTTTATTATTTTGATAGCCATAGTTAAATCTTTTACGGATATATCAATAAATTTATTTGAAACATATATGCTAATATCGTCAGCATAATTAACAAAGGAAACCTTATCAGGGAGTTTCGATTCGAGATCTGAACAGTAGACATTAAATAAAATAGGACTTAATACGGAGCCCTGAGGTAATCCTTTCCATATGGTTCTTGATATATTTATATTATTTCTATTGATATTAATAGTGCGTTCGGAAAATATGTTATGAATGAGACGACACAGTTGATCCGGAATACCTATTGAAGATAATTTATTTTTCAGTACAGGAAGCTGAACGTTATCATATGCGCCAGATATATCTAAAAAGGCTGCTGCAGTAGATTCTTGTTTAGAGAAAGCAGTCCGAATGTCAGTTGTTAAAATACTCAGGTTATCAAGACAAGATTTTGATTTTCGGAAACCAAATTGTGAAGTCGAAAGAAGGTTATTATGTTCTATATACCAATCTAATCGTTTTTTCAACATACGCTCTAATAATTTTAAGAAACAAGATGAAAGTGCAATAGGTCTATAGGAAGAACCAAGTTTTGCATCTTTACCCGGTTTCAAAATTGGAATAACTATCTGGGTCTTCCATTCTGAAGGTACGAATCCTATTTGTAAAATTAGGTTGTACATATCTAAAAGGTATGACAGAAGATTAGCAGGAAATTTTTGAAAAAATATATTTGAAATACCATCAACTCCTGGAGCCGTATTACATAATGACTGAATTTGAATTAATAATTCTTCTATTTTAAATGGAGAGGTTAGCCAGGAGGCGGGCTGTGAATTATGAGAAGAGTTGCATACCTCTTCAAAGCTTGGAACGTAGGCAGGGGCCAAATTATCGGTAAATGACATTATCCAGTCATCCTGGGAGTTAGTATATGTAGGAGAATATGATGCACGAAATCTATGAATTTTATTCCAGATTTGAGAAGAAGAAGATTCTGGAGAAAGGGAATTACAGAAGTCATACCAGCCTTGACGTTTTTTTTTTTCTTAAAGTTTTCTTAGTTAATGCTTGAATATTTTTTGCATTAAGAAAATTGGACTGTGACATATTTTTCCTGTATTTTTTCATGGCTTTTTTTCTCTCTAGAATGAGTTCTGAGCATTCGTCGTCCCACCATGGCGGGAGAGTTTTAGATTTTTTCGATTTTTTTGTTTTTGGAATGCAAGACTCGGCAGCTGATTTAATAACTGATAATAGTTTAGAGAAAATTGTATTTAAATCCGCTGGAAACATAAGAGGTGGAAGAGTGCTAACGGATTCTTCTAAGATTTTATGGAAGTTATACCAATCTGCTAAATTCAATTTGAATATACTGACTTTTGTATATGTTGTTGAAAACGATGGACTAGGAGAATAGTTTAGAATTATTGGGAAATGGTCACTAGAAAAGGTGTCATCCATGACGGTCCAGGAAGTGGAGGTAGCAAGATTGGTAGAACACAAGGAAAGGTCAACTGCACTTTGATTTTGTGATGGTGAAGTAAATCTAGTTGGTGAGCCATTGTTCAAGATACACATATTATTATCATCGCAAAACGTCAAAATTGAGTCGCCTGAACTGTCTTGAGAAACACATCCCCAGGAAGGCGAGTGGGCATTAAAGTCACCTAATATAAATATTTGAGAGGAACATAATGATATCAATAAATTCCAGTAGTTAGGATCAAAAAAAGTGTTAGGTGGACAGTAAGTTGAGATATAACTTATATTATTTATGTTAGCAGCAACTATTTGGATATTAGAATGTGAGGGGATATTTATTACATTATATGGCAATGAAGATTTAAATATTAACGCAGCTCCTCCATGAGCATCATATCGATCGTCTCGTAAAATCGTGTAACCGGGGATAAAAAAATCGGATCCTGGTTTAAGCCAGGTCTCTGATACCGCAGCAATATTAATATTGTATGTTTTTAAAATATAGCAAAAGTCTATTTTATTCGAAACTAGACTTCTGCTGTTCCATTGTAATATGCAGATTGAGTTATTATTCTTTGTTTTTGGATGTGGAGCCATTATATTGCACTAGATCGTTGAGGAATGGAAGAGAGTTGGCAGCGTAGGACGGTAAGTTATCGATGTCAGAAAATAAAGAAATTAGGATTTGGGCTATCATGGGGATGATTGACGTCAGGTCGTTGGATTTGTTGAAAGGTTCTGGGTTGCAACGCATGGCGCAGCCGTCACTAGGCATTGTAGCTTGGCCATTTGTGTATGAAAGAAGATTTTCATGACTGGCTTTGTCAAAATGTGGAGAAACTTTAGGTCTTTGTTCTTTCGGAATGTTTTTAAGAGTCATTTTAAAGGATTGATTACGTGAAGGAATGGAAATAGGCGTGGAGGAAGAAGCCGATGTAGCTTCTGTGTAACTCATTTTACTTGTTGGGTATAATTTTGACGCTTCTACGTAAGAAATGTTTTCGGAGGCCATTGAATGTTTAATGTTTTTTTGTCTCGAAAATTCGGGACAAAAGAGACTAGAAGCAGGATGAGCACCGGAACAATTAATACAAACAGGTTTTGTTGATGCACAGGTTTCCCCCAAATGGGATTCCCCACATTTGAAGCATCGAGGCTGAGAACGGCATTGGGATTTAGTGTGACCGTAACGGCAACATCGGAAACAAAGAACTGTTGGGAATGTATATAGCTCAACTGGCAAAGAGTTATAGTAGAGGTAGACGTTCTTCGGAAGAGTCTGACCTTCAAAGGTCAAAACAACCGTTTGAGAGGGTTTCCATTCGATAGATCCAGACGAGGAATCTTTATAATTCAAACGTCTGGCTTTGATTATTTTTCCAAATTGGGATGGCACAGACACATTTTCTATAATGTCATCATTTGACAGTTCGGTGGAGATGCCTCTTACTAAGCCCATTTTTGTAAGTTTAAAAGATGGAATATATGCTTTAAGGTTATTAGAGGTAAGAATTGAAGAATCTACAAAGGAATTAGCAGCATTGGGATTTGTGAAGGAGACGGAAATCTTGTTTCTTCCCTCGGCTTTGACACCGCCGGGAGAGACATTAACAATTTTGTTTTTGTAGAGGATTTGGCCGAATTTCATAGGGTGCAGAGAAGCATCATTGTCCACATTCTGGACATAAACCAAAAAGGGAGGGAGAGAGTTACTGCTGTACTTCAGATTTAAGGGACTAGCGTGAGAAGCTTCAGATACATCAGGATACTTGGAAGTAGGGGAAGAAGGAGAAGGAAAATCGTTTCCTTCGCGTCTTCTTTTATTAGGTTTTGCGGCAGAGGAATTCGGTTGGATTGTTATGTCGTCAGGAGGGTCAGGAGGTTTATGGATTTCTTCCATTATGACAAGATCGAAACAAAAATAAAAATTTCACTAACAAAAAGAATAACAAAGTTAAATAAGATAGGAATGCACCTATATATGTATATAAATAAACGAAAATTCGTTACCACGAACGGAATAAATAAATCAAAATAAAAATCAAAAGATAAATAAGTAATATACATAGGTATAGAATAACTGAAAAAGAATAAATTTTACATAGAAATGAGAAAGAAAAACATCAAACAACAATACGATTATAAAGAAAAAATCACTTCCCTTGAGCGATTCCAACACCAGAAAATCACGGAACAATAATATCACTTAACGGCGAGTGTGGCGGCGAGTGAGCATACTAACACAACCTCCCTTCGCGGTGGCAGCGATACAACTGCACGGGTCAGTTCAACAGCAATAATTTCGCCGCATGCTGTGCTCTGCGGTCTGTACCGAATAGCTTTGAAACCATTCGACAGTCTCACATACATATAAATAAATATACAAAAATATAACTTTTAAATATATTATAGGGGGTATTAATATTTAACATTAATATTTACTAATATAAATATAAATAAATACTAATTTGAGTTTGACGCTTATCGAATAACATTTTTATCAATAAATGCAACATTGAAATTAAACATCCTTAAATAAAAAGATAGATGGGTGGTGGCAGGGGGGGTTAGCGTGCTGGGTTAGTGATCCAGTTCGAATCCTGCCACGATCGATTTCTTTATTAGGATGTATATGTACTTATTTCAAGGACATGTTAATAATTAAAAAAAATAATGTACTGAATGTGATATTATTTTGAATATATTGTTTTTATGTAATGAGTAATTTTGTATAACCTGTATGCTCTCCAACACCATTCATAAGATTACGATGAAACTGGTGATTTGTTCAACGCACTCCCGGAATAGTTTAAATGTTTTTATTTATTTGTTTCTTTATGGAATTTGTCAAAATTACCCACATTTTTCTATATTGTCCACATTGTCTATTGTCCATTTTTCCTTCACGCACACATAAATATTTAAAAATTCACAGGAAAATCTATATCAGACATTATGAGACGAAAGATGTAGTGATAAAAGAGACAAATTGGATGGATGGGACGGACGGGACAGAAGGAATGGGCCCAAACAAAAATACACGACACAATTTTTTTTGAGTTGCATCGCAACGCATGCCGAATAGTCGCTAGTAAAACATTATAATAATTTTTCTCCAAAAACCTTTTGACATTATTTTTTGTTTATAAAGTACATGGTAAATTTATGATACAATTGAATCATACAAATGAAACAATTCAATATTATTGCCCCATTGAAGGTGTGGACACTTGTGTATGGGGCAAGAATACCATTTAAATCTTATTAGTTACATGTATCACATGAGATCCAACTGTCGATGGCGATAGTATGTATAATTGAAGAATACGTATCAAACTATAAACACTCAAACACAAATTTATAAAATTTTTTAGATATTTTGATTTTTTATGTAGGCATGGATGTCAGCATAGAATAGTATGGAGGTCAGTCTGTTATTCCTACCCAGAGTATGAAAACAGCATGATGGTGTATATGTATTGGATATTAAGTATCAAACTATTGAGTCCCCGTAGATATTGTGTAGTGTATACTGCCTTCAGTGGCGGCTCCTCCAAAGGGGCTCCCGGGCTCAGCCCTCCCAAAAAATTTGTTCGAAATATTCCACAAATATATGCTATTAAATCCTGTAAATTCATTATTTTTTTTCAAATAAATATGTTTCCACCTTACGGTTGTAATACAATATCCGCGATAGTATGTTTCATACAGCGAGATTCTATGAAAAATTTCGTTCCGCGGGCACAATGTACTTGTGCCCGAAGAACTGTATAGAAAGTCATAGAATTGATGTACACGCCACACTACAATTTAATGCCAAATGTATGGAGCTCTCGGGCACGTTCCTAGGTGTGTTCATTATTTACCGGCAGACGAATGCTAGACGAAAGGGTAAAATTATATTATGCTATCCGTAGGCACTAGCAGTTATAGGACGCTGTATAAATATCTAATTTATTAAATATTTAAAAAATGACGACTAGGAAAAAGGATAAGAAATTCAAAAATACATAAGTCTACGTTAAAATTATCATAAAAGTATCTGTATAGTGAATAGTTTGATACCTGCAAATGTTTTTTTTAATGTACAGAATATCGATTGAGAAATTACCATTGATAATTCGATGCCAAATAAGCATATTTAATATGAATAATTCTTATAAGTTTTTATTTCTTCTTCACTAATTTCATAACACATAAAAATATATAGTAAAAAACATAAATAAATAAGTGTTTAAGTAAGGGATTGGTTATTATTTAGAAAAAAATATTTAGAATAGTATAATAATTCTTATGTAAGTTTAGGACATAAGAATATAAAATGTAGATAAGAAAAGAAGATAACAAAAATTATATGAAGAAAAAAATTATCTAGATAAGTTTAGTGAAATTAACATAAATATTCAAATAAGTAACAAACCCAAAATTATAAAGGAGAGCAAAGAAATATTGAACAGTAACATTATAAATTACACATTACCCATTTGAACTGTTTACTATATTTTTTGTAGAGTTTAATGTTAAAGGCAAACATAAACAAAAAATAAAAATATCTCTAATAAGTGAATAAAAACTGAAGTACCAACAACTATACTACATACTCCTGTTTGGTGGAAACGATTAATTTGTATGGGTGCATTTATGATCATGACTTATTAAAAACTTCAGCGTTTTGACGCTAGATGTCGTTGTTCAAGAGTGACGAGTTATATATTTTTTAATGATACATTTTTGACTTTTAACAATAGTTCACAATGAATAGCGTACAAAATTTACTTTCGCGTTCTCTTAATAACGACGATCGTGTGAATGTAAAAACTTAGGGCCTCCACGGCCAATCATCTCATTATCTCAAATAAATACTAGAAGTGACAAAATATTACTTTCATACATAGGTATGCATGGTCAGTGTTAATCATCATTCTGTCAATATTTCACAAGTGTTTTCTGACTCCTTATAAATGCGAATTTCCTCTCAAGAAAAAAATGAGCCCCTCTAATATTTTAGGTCTTCGGCCGCCACTGACTGCCTTACAAATTGTATGCAACAATGTCATCACTTATTCAATTTTTATAAATAATGTTAAAAAAGGGATATACCTACTACAATGTTAATTTTTTAATATAAACTTTGGAAATTAAGACAGTAAAACACTTACATTTATAAACATTTTTTTTATAAAAAATTTTTGAGAAACGGTGGAACTTTTTATTTTTTTTTTTTAAATTTGTATTTGTCTATATTTGCACCATTTTTCAGCGTTCTAGCTTTTATGGTTTTTGAGATACCTATATGAAAAAATAAAATAAAAATTCCAAAGTTGATAACCCCTGATTGCAACAAAAATTTAAAATTCTGAGTATAGGTATAAGTTTAATAGGCCTATAGCTTTCTATATTTTCTGGAATCACCCCATATTTGTAGAATATGCCGTGATGGTATGTATGCGCTTTAAAATTTACTATGCTTGATATAAACCAGGTTTATGTGTTGTTTTTTGTTTAATGAATTTCCACAATGTCAATGCCTAGAAAATTAAATTATTTTATTAAATTAAATTAAGTAGATTGTTTGACTTATGACAAATTCTACCCCAAATTAAAGCACTTAAAATTATAAAAAAACAATTATATTTGACAATGTATCTGCGAGTTTAGTAATTCATCTGGCATAAGTAGGTACCTATCTATGAATGTAGGTAGGTAGTGAATGTTTAATATGGTATATATCATGAGCTTCAGCTACCTGTGTACGATGTATTGACGTGGTGTTACGTAGGTGAGGTGAGGTTGAAGTCAGGTGGTAGTATGGGGCCGCCTAGTATCAGCCCTATGGGGCTTCAGTATTCCATTATATCCGGGCTATGGGCGTACCCGCCTCACGTAGCGCCGCCTACTATTTCCGCTTCAATTGTTTTCTTCAACGCCATACTTATTGGGAAGTGTCACCTAAATTTAATTGAATCATTATTTTAAATAATTTGACATTTATATCTATCATTATCAACGTGACGGGATTTGTAAAATAGAAGAGTCTATTTGGATCATAGGCACTTGCTGATGGATGCATAGTTTTTTTTTTTCAAAAATGAAACATTTTTCGAACAACAATTTCGTTTCGTCCATCGAATATATGTAAATACAGCAAGTGCACAAATGCGAGTTTATAGTCAAAAGGAAATATCTTCCAACCAACCCGAGCAACATAAAGTCTTGAAAATAAATTCAGTTTTCTCCTAATATCTTGAACCAAGTTCCGGGTGCGCAGAGTGCAAATTTGTGTCTTTTTGCTTCGTTGGTGTACGTGCAAATCGCCCCCCCTTTTCGGCGACAAACAACTATAGGCACAGTAAAATAGCATTTAGTACCTAAGAAAAACAAAAAAACATACAGACTGATGATTGCAATGAGGAAAGTAAGAAGAAAATAGAAGTACACAGATGAAAGAATATTAATAAGTTTTTTGTATTTTTTAATGGATTGAGATGTTTAGTACCTACGTAAATAATAAATAAAGATGATATTCTTTTTTATTGACAATAACATCTCAATAGAGACGAAGTTGGGATATTATAGAAGAACCAGGAACTCAGGCACCTACAGGGCTTACGAACTGTCATCGGCTGGTTTACGTGATCACTTTATGCGCTTGCGCAACTTTCACCAATTATGCCTTTTTATTGAGTTCCCTTATCAATGTAATTTTTGAATGTTCTATATATTTGAATAAGTGTAAACATTTCACCTGAATAATACGGAATTATACTATTGCCATCTATGAGGTAACGAAGAAACCTTTTTGTAACGCCATCTATTGAGAAGTTGTAAAAAATATCATTTGACTCCCGACAGGGAAAAAATTCAATGTTTGCGTATATGCAATTAAAAAAATATATATTCGATGATATTCTTCTTGAGGAAACCAATGATCCAATTTATTATATACCATGTAAAATGTACACGATAAATTATATTTTGAATTCATGCACATAAACATCCAGAAAAGTCTGTGCTTTGATTACCTGACTTTTAATCTGAACTATACAATTATTTATTAAGGGTTGTATCAAGACTCTGAAGAGTGAAGTTTTATTGAAAAATGATTTGTATTGTAAATAAATACATGACGATTCGAAGGAAAAAATATATAAAAACAAATCCTTAAAACATTAAGTAAAATCTTGTTAATTATACGCATGGATCTTTTTAAGTTATTCTAACGCTAAGAATGTTTTTGCTCCGCAAAACATAAAAGGATGCGACTGTACACTGATTCTGTCTGGAATATATTTCCCAGATTTGCATGAATTGAATATCAATTGTCTGTCTGAATATTGATCAGGACGAAAAATGGAAACAATGGTTTTATTCTTTAATCTAGATACTTTATAAAGTTTTGTTTTGTGCTTTGAAGGTATTAGTTATATTTCAAATTTCAAAACTTTGGAGTTGGTTTGGAGAGTTTATTATTTATATACACGTGTAAAAAATATTTGGTGAATTTGTACTGTATGGATATTTTTTTCTATGTTGTTTTAAAGTTGTAATATTGTTTGTGTAAGTAACTAAATGAAAAAAGGATATATAAAAATATATTTACAAAGTCCTTATTAATAATGACTCTGGAATGCCATTATAAATTATTTGTAATAACTAACTATTCAAAGAATATTCAAAACTTTCTATAGTATTACTTTGTTGTTACAACGTTGCTACTTAAACATTGCTGATGATGGATGAAAGTCTTAAACGTTCCAATTATTTTTTTGAAAGTTAATTGTTAAAAGTTTGTGGAAGTGAAACTATAGTGTTTCGAATATTCTTTGAATAGTTAGTCAATATAAATAATAAAAAAATATGGATTATATAAAAACTGAAATTCAATACACCATTAGATTTTTATTATTGGTATGTATTTTTTAGAAAAAAATATTGCATATAATTTTTTTTTATGTAGCTTCTGGGGCAACGTAGAGGTATTGTGTCAAAGAATTATTTAATACGCACCCAGCAAAAAATTGCCACATTCTGGAGACTTATAATATTAGTTATCTCACAGATCCAGACTGAAAACATAATTAAAAACAGTGTCTCCACCGGATATCGAACCCGGGACCCTTGGATCAGCAGTCAGATACCTAACCAACTTAGCCACGAAGGCCGACTATCGATAATGAATTAATGATACTATTGTAAAGGGCGCTATTTTTATAAGATTAAGAAAACAGATCTAAAATAATCAATAAAATATAAATTATTTAATGTAATTTCTAAAAAAAAAACATAAAAAAAGTGCAGTAAATGGTTACTAATCAGGCTTAGCTCCATACATAAATATACACCTAAGCTTAATACATAAATAAACATCTTCATATCTTGCATATCATCCCTTTAACTTTATTTTTTTATGCATATAAATGTAACAATACGTTTAATTGTAACTGCAATGCCCGATTTGTCAAATAAACTGCAGGGAAATAGCATTTTTAAATAATGTTATTGTAAATTGAGTAAATTTAATGAAAACAGAGGAGGAATTTATGTAAATGAATTTTTTAGCGCAAATATTGATCCCTGGGCAGGGAACATTGGTTATTTGGAAGAAATTGTCATATGGCAATAAACTCGCCACTTGCCCAGTGTGCTTGAATTTTTATTATTATTTTAAATATTAAAAAGAAATGAGCATACGATAAACGCATGGATAAAAGTACTATAGGCATTATGAAATTCCGAGTTTCTTTTAATATTAAGTAACCTAAATATCGTTTTTCTAAACTTGAATTAAAATTCACTGACAGCGAAAATGCTTCTTTATCTGAATCAAAAACAATAGCTTGGTATCTGATACTTCATCACACATCTCCTCTCGATAGCGAAAATTCTCAATGGCACTTTATAGCCTGTTTATTTTTATTGAAGTACTCAAGGTATTTACAACCCTGTTAATATAGAATAGTTACTTTATTACCGTCTTTAACTTATACACGAAAATGTATAATTAATTATGAGATAATAGTTTTTGACTAAGAATTTAATGACGCAAATCAGAATTTTCCAACTGTCGATTTGTAGAAGAGAATTTATTTCTCTCAACATATCGACAAAGTATCAAGCCAAGATACGCGAGATTTGTATGCAAAGTCTGTATTTTTCTCGTTTTTTTAAATTCAAAAAACACAAACTTAGAGGTTTCGCAGCATGTATGTTTCCTGCATGGATTTACTCAGAATTTGGAGTAGAACCTTTAGTGTGTCAGGGTGTATCCGTGTGTCTGTCTGTGTGTCCCCCCCTTATAACTTTTGAAGCGCTTAATGTAAAGAGCCTAAAAATTCAGAATATATAGAGAGTTATAGGCCTACAAAACTATTATACTCAGAATTTTGAATTTTTGTTTCAGTCAGGCGTTATCAACTTTTGAATTTTCTTCATTTTTCTATACAACTTCGACGTTATAAACTTTTGAATTTTCTTTATTTTTCTATACATCTCAAAAACCATAAAAGCTAGAACGCTGAAAATTGATATTAATATAGACAAATACAAAATCTCAAATTATTTTTTTTTCTTCATAAAAAATGAGTTTCTCAAACATTTTTTATTAAGAAAAACAGTCGATCACGTGTTCTTTGAATGTCTGATGCTCTACGAATATGATATAGGTATACATATACCAAATTAAATGTTCCGCTACAAGTTAACATATCTCATCTCTTATCGCTTAACTCTCTTCCTGTTTATTCCACAATAAACAAATTCATCTTAATTAATGGTATTACATACACTAATATTTTTTTAGTTTTTCTTCCGTTTGGCACAAATAGCTCTTCTAAGGATGGGTTTTTTTACATGTCTACGTAGGGAACACCAGCTATTAGGATTTGGGTCCATTTTACTCTTTCGAAGAAGCGCACTACGTAGCATTGGGAGGGGTTTGCAATCTAGAAAAGAGTTTATTAATTCGGATTTTAAAAAGACCCGGGTTGTACGAAGGTGGAAACACAGAATTCGGAAGATCGTTCCACTGTCGGGCTGCTGTATTAATGAAGGAGTTCGAGAAGCGACTTGTTTGTATATGTTGAAGGTCCACTGTGAATGGGTGCTGCGATTGAGTAAAGCGAGTGACTCTGTTGCGAGTGGGTGGAGGAAGGACCAAAGATGCAAGTTCTTCTGAGCAATTCCCGTGGTGGTATCTATAGAATAAACTTAAAATACCGAATTTGCGTCTGTGTTCTAGTGATTGCAATCCATCAGTCAGTGATGGATCATCAAACAGACGTATAGCACGCCTTTGGACAGGCCGCCACTCCAGAGGTGACTACCATATATATTCAATAATTGGACGTATTTGCGCTTTGTAGAGTATACAGATCTGGGTCTTAGTAAAATATCTATGCGCTCTATATAGTACGCTCATTTTTTTGGAGGCGAGTTTCATCTTAGCTTCGATGCAGCCCCTGTAGTGTAGTTGGTTCGTTATAGATACTCCAAGCAGGTCGATAGATCTGCTGTTAGGTAGGGTGCTTCCGTTGAAAGGCACTTGCAATTCATTGGGGTTTCTCTTCGCAGAAATTAGACAGGCTTGGGTTTTTGAGACGTTAAATGAAACAAGATTACTTTCACTCCAGGTATTGATTGAGTGGAGGTAGCTATTTATTTTTAGATGAAGGTCTTTCCGAGCTTCTGATATTTCTCTCTGTTTAGGAGGTTTGTCAAAAGAGAAATTGTCATGGACTGTGCTGTCATCAGCGTAACAGTGGATGGGGGCGCGTAAGAGTAAGTCATTAATATGAAGAAGGAATAGGGTTGGAGATAGAATGGACCCTTGAGGGACTCCCACATTGATGGAGTGGGGAGAAGAAGAGCAACCGTCCACTACAGTTATGACTTCGCAATATTTTAAAGACCTCGGTGCCAAACTCGGTTGAAAGCTTTAGAGATGTCAAGGGCGTCAGTTTGAGCTTCTCCAAAGCGTTCCATAACTCGACCCCAAACGGATGTCACGTACGCGAGTAGTTCGCCACAAGATCGATTTCCACGAAATCCATATTGGCGGTCGCTTAAAATTTTGTTTGCTTCGAGGTTTGTGATCAACTTGGTGTTTAGTACCCTTTCCATTATTTTGGAGAGTACAGAAGTTATAGAGATGGGTCGGTAGTTAGATGGGTTGGAGCGATTTTTTAGGAATTGGGTGGATGACCGCTTTTTTCCAATCATATGGGAAAATACCAGTTTTAAACGAGAGTTTGAAGAGTTTAGTGAGAACTGGGGCTAGTTCGGCGGAGCATTTTTTTAATTCAAGAACGGGAATTCCATCTGGTCCATTAGCTTTGTTTACATCCAACCCTCGGATGGAGAGTAAAACCTCAGAGAAGTTAATTCTTACTTGTTTTATTTCAAAACCACAACGTGGAACTGGTTGAGGAGTTTTTCCTCCGTCGTCAAGGGTTGAATTATCTGCAAATAATTTACCAAAAAGATTAGCTTTGTCGGTGGCAGAGTTAGCAATGGATTCGTCATGGTTCTTTAATGGTGGAAATGAAGATGTGCAAAAGTTCTGACCTATGGAGGTTGACAATGACCAGAATCTTCGGCTACCGTTAAGGCACGAGGAGAGTTTTTGATTTATATGTTGGTCATGGCGTTTTTTAGCCTGATTAATGGTATTTTTACAATTCTTTGTCATCTTGTTGTATGTTTTCTTGTTTGATCGGGTTTGAAGTTTTTGAAATTTTATTTTATTTTTATTTTATTTTACAAAGGACAGCACACAGTACATGCATACAATTATTACAAAAATACAAAAATAACATGAACCTTTTACATACTATACCTAATATCAAAATAATACAACAAAAAAGTGTGAATTATTGTGGGTGCGCGTTGAAATGTTTGAAAGCGAGATTTCTGCGCTTGACTGTTTCTCGGCATTTGGAATCAAACCAAGGTTTTGTGCCTGGTCCGCGGGTTTTGAGGGAGGAGGGAATATAGCCATCCATAGCAGAAGTGATGAGATCCCCTACCTCACGCGCACATATAGATGGGTCTTTGGTTCTAAAACAGACTTCATTCTATTCAAGTGTATTCGCAGTGCATTCCAATCTGCTGACTTGTATTGCCAAATTTTCCTTTTAGGTTTTTCCGGTGAAAGGTCCGGGATGAAGTGGATGGCCGTTTGCACAAGGCAATGGTCTGAAGAGCCCAGTGGGGCTGTGACTTTCGGTGTGTATCCCGTTGGCGAGGTAGTCATGAAAAGATCAAGCAGATTGGAACGATACCCAGAGACATCAGGGATGCGAGTAGGCTCTTGAACAAGTTGCTCCAGGTTATGACACAAAGCAAAGGATTCCGCCATGCGGCCAGCCGAATCGGTAGTTCCCGATTTCAGACAATCGGAGTGATGGACATTGAAATCGCCGAGAACCGCAAATTCTGCCGACATGTCAATGGTTTCTCCAGTGTATTTGAAAAGCTCGGAAGAATTATAATCACTCATATTTGGAGATCGGTGTAGGATCACTCGTAGACGAGTGGATAGCCGTAAAACAATATAGAATAGAATAGAGATCGGTAGATTCATGCATAAATTTTTATGAATTTGTTAGATTTTAAACGGACCCACATAACATTGAAGACGGGGTTCTCTAACTTCTTCAATCTGACACAGTTGATGTCTTCGCGGCTGTAGAGACACAAGCCTCCTTTGGGCACAAACATGCTTTCGAGTATGTACCCTGGGCAGTTGACGTAACCTGTGTCGGGTGGATCTTGAATTTGCGTTTCCGTGAAAAAGAGCAGGTGTACGTGGTTTTTGAGATTGTAAGTGATGGTGAACAGGATTTAAATTACTGTGGATGCCTCTGATGTTAGCGAAGTCTTCCAACAGTTCACAAATGGTGCGAGGATATGCAGTCTTGGTTGTCGCTGTAGAAACATTATTATTGAGTTTATCTGTCATGAAGGTTTTTTTGGGGGGGGGGGGTGGCATTGTGAAACGAGGAGATCAGAAGCCCTTTTTCAAGGACATTTGTTCCGGCAGCTGCTCTGCTAGGTTGAAGGAGGGAGGATATGGTCGTGGAGGACGCCTGGTGCCCCCCGCGTACAACTGCTGGGACCTCGTCCGGTCACGATCTGGCACAAAAATTGCAGCGAGATTATGCGCCGACTAATACGGCAGCCAACCCGTAGTCGTTAGTTTAGGTCGGGCCCCTGTACTATTCGGCGGCCGGCCAGCGACGAACCGTTTCACATGGATCTCCCTCGGCTCACACCTCCAACCAGACCCACCGCGCAGCTGCCGGGATAACATCATCAAGATGCCGCTGATCAACTCCAACACAAGTGCCCACCTGGGCACCAAATCAAAGGACCCCGAACATGGCGAGCCATTTTAGGGGACCATAAATGCAGTGGCTTGGTAAACTAGTATAGCATACTGACCCCAGGTCGAAGGCAGGGTTTACTTTCCAATCCCAGAGGATGGATTGAGCAAACTCACCTTCTCCCAAATAAAAGTTGCCTACTAAATAAATGGTTGGTTGGAAGATATTGCCATTTGGCAATAAGCCCGCCATTGTGCACTTGTGCTCAGAAAGTTTCAAATAAATAAATAAAATAAAAAAATGTAATCAATGATATTATTTATTTTGATTTTATTTGTGTTTGAGAAATATATATGTATTTTTTTATAAAACCAACGAAATAAAAAAAATGGTTTTGAATATTGAAATAAAAGTGGAAGATTGTTGATTCGGCTTAATCTCTAAAGATTTAGACGTAGTGGTGTTTTGTGAAGATTGTCGGTTGGAGTGTTTATTAAGGTATGGGAAGCGGTACTTAAAGCGGATTGAAGGGGGGAGGACAGATACAGATCCTTGGATTCATTCGGCTTAGGCCCTCTTTTGAACGCCGCTTATCAAATTGTAAAGATGTCTAGGAGATTATTTACTTGAAACGTTCAACGAAATTCTATCGATAGACTCAAATATAAAGATAAACAGGTTTAAATGTTTTTTTTTTAAAAGACTATTCAATTTATTAGTATTTATTTTTTTCATGTTTCAACACAACAGAAAATTCATTATATGTGCAGTAAAAAATATTTCAATAACAATATGAAGCGGAAAAAACAATGTACAGACCGTTCGAAACTTTAATAAACCTTGGTATAAGTATTAGTGCATATCGGTAATATCGAGTGTACATATACATTGTGATTGTATTAGTACAAGCGCCATTGGCCGATCGCACACACATACCGTTTGAGACTTCAAACTGATGAAAAGTATAGGGTGTTTTGCAAAATAATATTGATTTTAATAAATGTTCTTTTTTTTAATTAAACTATCATAATGTTTTTTTAGTGAAGTATACCTATAATAGTTTCTTTCAATGTGTCACAAAATACAAAATTAGGACGTGGCATACCTTTTTCCCGCCAATCCATAGAACTCATTTTTAATATGTACGAGTATTTCCGGGAACAATATAAAAACAATAATAATACAATAACTCCGTTAGAACAAACATCAAAAGCGACGTAATTATCTATTGCGACTGTAAAAAATATAATAAGGGAAAAAGATAAATTTACTCCCGATTGTTCTACTTCTTTTTCTTCTCCAAAAAAAATGGAAGTGCCTTAAAAAAATAATGTCGATAGTTTCGACAGTGTAGTTATAAGACGTTGCATATATGATTTTCATGTTACAAAAAATAAACTCCCTACACTGTCGAAATTATTAGTTGTTTTAAAATCAGGCATATAAACTTTATGGGTGGAAGAACTTCTTTGTGGCACATAGTCAAAGTACTGGGTTTCAAATGAAAAAAAAAACAGAAGACAATAGAAAATTACTAATCGAAAAAAGTGATATAGTTTTTAAAAGAATGGCATTCTTAGAAAAAATGACTAAATATCGTTCTGAAGGTAGGCCAATTGTATATACGGATGAAACCTACATTCACTCTACCCACACATCAGGAATGTCTTGGTCCGATGGTTCAAATGAAGGGTTAAAGAAACCAGTTTCGAAGGGCTCACGATATATTATTGTTCACGCGGGAGGTTGGGCAGGTTTTATTCCGAATGCTTTTCTGATGTATAAATCTCATTATAAAACTGGCGACTATCATAACGATGTGAACAATACAAATTATGAAAAATGGCTGAAAGAGAAATTAATTCCTAATCTTCAACCAAGATCTGTTCTTGTGATAGATAACCCCCCTTACCATAATAAAGTACTTAATCCTGTGCCAAATTCAAATTCTAAAAAGCAAGATCTAAAAAGCAAATTCTAAAAAGCAAGAAAAAATATCGCAAATTACCAGCAATGATTGAGTTGAACTGTGTCGACATGTCCAAAAAGAGGAAGAAAAATATAAACTAAGTGATGCTATTATGGAATATATTATGGATGAGAACACGTTTGTTGTAAATACAGGTGACAGCTCATCATCACAAAGTGAATCTGCATGAAGAGTCTGCATTATCGGGCAAAGAATGTTAGATACTAATTTGTTCTCGTCATTTTCATCTGATCACTGATCACAAAATAAAATTGAGACTTTCTGTAATTTGCATAATTTTTATAGAAAATTAAATTATCTAGTTGGTGTGTTTCGGCGTTTTTGTTTTTTTTTAATATGTATAAGTAGTTATGTTTGATTGTACCTATGTACTAAAAGTTATTGTGTATGTTTAGAATGTTGTGTAGGTAATAGATAAAATAAATATTTAAAAAATTATTTAAAAAATTATTTAAAAAAAAAAATTGTGTCCATCCTGTTACTAACACTTATGCAAGGGACTATTAAAGCTTCGCTCAATGTAAAATAACGAAAAAAAATCACATCATGGTACAAAAATATTTACATATTATTAATCATTGTTCTGCGTACTTCATTAAAAATGACAACAACGAAACATCAAAACTTAGACTTTGCATGCGAACAAGCACATACATAGATTTTACATAAAAATAAAAATAAATTGTTTTTTTTGTTTATGTTATAATGCTGATATGGCACGAAAAGAAGATGATAATGGAGTTTCAACAAGAATCGTCCGTATACAATCTTTATAAAAAATCATTAAAGTTATACATATTTATAGTATGTTGTTATATATGTACCATTACATCACTGAAAATAGATTAATTCTCGGTTGCTTTGTTATGATTGATGTTATGTTAATGTGTATTAATCGTGTACCAAATATTAAATAAATAAAATTAATTGTCATAAGAATAAAATTCTATCTAATTATCTAAGGTTTTAGTTTCCACTGTAGCATATATTTCCATTTCATAATGAAAATGCTTTCCATGCTATCATTATAAAAGCTTGTTTAAAATAATCAATTAGAAAAATAAATCAATGACTTAGATATAATATTCGCTCATAATTAATCACAATAATTCGCAACGTGTAATGAAATAAATAATTTAATATTAGGAAATAAAATTAAAAAAAAAAAAAACTATCAAAAGAGTAATTTTCCAAGATGCCGCATTCTCAAAACACCCTTGAACACTGCTCTTAGCCTTGTAAATATTTCGAAGAACTTATCTTATTGTAGGTACCTACATGGTCTGAGGCTATAGTTGACATCAATAAATTTGTTTCACTTTTAAACCAATTATTTGTTATCAATAAAGCTCAATTGTCTCTCTGACTTTCAATACTTTATGTACCGCGCCACTAATTTTAAAAAGGTTTTTTAATTATGTTTGTTAATTTTTTTTGCAGAATAATTTAGTTTTGGTCTCCTCAAGGATTAGTCTCTATTGCACCTTGTCCATTGTCCATGGCCTTTTCACTCTTATTCTGCAGGTTGGCTATCTTAAGATCTCTCGACTATCTATTAGGGTCAATTTTACAAAACTATTTTACTGTCCATTTAAATTGGATATAGAAATTCTATTTTTATATAACATGTGAGTAGGAAGCTTCATTAGCGCTTTGCGTAGCGCAGAGTGAGAGCGTGTGTATCTACGCAATTAACGTGTACGTTGTACATATTAAGAAAGGTATTCAATAAATGTAGGAATTACCATAACCAAGGATCCTGTTTAGATGTATTTATGTATAACATCAACACAGCTTTCAGGTATTAAGGTAGGTATTCGCTTTTATGAATACAAGTTATTAGCTCTTCAAAGTCCTGTCTCCTAGCAACACCCCTCCTACACTCCCTACCTCCATACAATTGGAAATTAATTCCCAAAATGTGAAGTCAATTGAAACTAATGTAGTGTAGTGCTGCTGTGGATGTTTATTGTGTTGGTTGACGACGTTTAGCACCCTCCCCATACTCTCCTACTTCCTCTCCTTACCTCACCACCTGACTGACTAAAGGAAGGGAGTTATTTAAGTATTCTGACGTCATCAATTTCCTTTTAGTCATTAATGCTTTTAATATTATCATATGAAAATGGCGCTCATTAACTATCTGTATACATAGTAAATGTTAACCATCTTATAAATAAATCTAAAATTGTTATATTCTCTAGTTTGAAGGTTTATATTTCGAGTCTTGGTTCTTTTCCTTTTGTTTAGTATCTACCTTAAAGAGTCATCTTACTAATATCCTCAAAGCCTCTCCGGTTTCAGGTTTAAACACAAAATCGGAAATAGATTTCAATTCAGTTTCTGCCAAATTCATCTTCTATATCCCACAATTCTCTTCTTTTCTCCTTCTTACCTATCTCCGACGCTACTCCAGGACTCTCTTGGTCCATCTAAATACCATCAATGTATCTAACAAGTTACTGCAGTTTATTTTTGCTATGGTCTTATTTTCCTTAATTTTCGCTGGTTTCATCGTGATGTCTTTTTATCGGACAAAAATGTGGTTGATAGGTATATTTTAAACGTAATATTAGATAAATTGAATATATATATGTAGATGCGACACGTAGGTATGTAAGTTTCAAACGAAAATTCGAAAAAATGATCGGATCGAGTATTACGGGTAAGACTGCTGAGCAACAGCATTATCATATTTGAACGGAATGAAAACTTAAAATTCATTTTTCGTTTCTATTAAAACGATTTCTTTGATTCCCAATTTGAAAATAAGCTGTCAAATTAAATTTACCTAATTAGTAGCAAATTTCTCATTCAAAATCACTTTTAGTTTTACCCGTATTTAAAACTTTCCGTAGACTGTGGACTTTTTAGTTGGCCGATAGTTTGGTCGGGCTCTTAATCAGTATGGATATGTATGCAAGTACGCACATATCTTCATACTGATTAATTCAGTAGTGTCTGTAATGCCTTTAAAATGGACTTCGAACGTAAAAGAACAAACATTTTTATTTATTTTTAAAAAAGGGCAATAAACAAATAAATTGTTTACAATATAATAAATGTAAATTACAAACATGATGTAACTTAACCAACCCATCCTTGATTTAATGTTACATGTACCTACTTTTTTTTTTTTTCTTTTTTTCTCCTTTGCGCTTTTGTCCCGTTTTCTATCGGGCAACGCTTAGACCATGATCCTGGAATTGGCGAGTCTGGTTATTACATTGAAGCGACTGCCATCTGACCTTCGCAACCCTTAGAAAGGGGAACCAGACAAATTGGATCATGGCTACACATAGCTAGTGATATAAATCCGCACATAGATTTTTTGAAAATCCAGAGGTGCGTGCCCCGCCCGGATTCGAACCGTCGACCTCACGCATGTGAGGCGACGACCTTACCGCTGGGCTATCACCGCAACCTACTGCTGGTAAAAAATCAATAAATTATTTCTATCTAATTCTTTTTCTTCTGGGTCACAATCCTAAGATTGGTCTGCACCAAACACTCGATCTTTCCACTTGACTCTATCGTCCGCCAGTCTCTTCATCTCTTTGTAGCTGCTACAGCGCACGTCACCGATTATCTGGTTTATATAGTTATTTCTGGGGCGACCTCTACAGTTACCCCCATCAATCATTTCTTCGACGATGGTAAAAAGCAGGCCTGGGTGCCGGATGTTGTGGCCTATCCAAGTTGTTCTCTGTTGGGCAATTCTTTTCATAATTTGCCTTGTCTCTCCAACCCTACTTAGTACCTCGTCGTTGCTGATGTGTTCTGACCAGTGAACTTTAGCCATGCGTCTGTAGCACCACATCTCAAACGCAGACAGACGTCCTGTTTCGCGTTAGCTGATGGTCCATGTTTCACAGCCATATAGCAATACACTCCAGACAAGAGACTTGATCAAATTTTTCCTAATTTTGATGGAAATGTTAGGGGATTCAAAAATTGTTGATCTTTTGTTGAAGGCGACTCTTGCTTGGTGGATTCTGCTTTTGATGTCTGCTGTTGAACGTCCGTCTTGAGATATTCTGCTTCCCAGATATATAAACTCTTTCACCTGCTTAATTTCGATGCCATCCAGAACAATATTTGCAGTGCATTCCTCCCTTCCAGCAACCATGCATTTTGTTTTGTCCTTATTTATCCTCATGTTATAATCAATTGTTAGGATGCTTTCCATCTTCCTGAGAGCCTCATTTAATTCTTCCTCTGTTTCTCCTAGCATTGCAATATCGTCTGCATACCTTATCCCTGAATTTTAACTATCTAATTACGCTCCTGAAAAGTGTGTAAGAATTTTTTTTTCTCTCTTTTTTAATTTTTAATACAAAATATAGTCAACCATCAAAGCTCTCAGAGTTGACAAGTTCAGTGGTCAGAAAGTTTACAATAAATATTACGATGCAGGTTCCGGCCTACGATAGCCGAGCAACCCAATGCTCCTAAAGCATATAGCTGTCGTCATCAGACCTCATCATGTACCTTTTCAACTGGGTAAAATATTTTGGGCATGTAGTGGAAGAGATTCATGTCATTTAATATTTTTGGTAGGAGATATTCCCATCTTCTCATGTCACATGCATTATTACACACATATTAAATATATTTCTTAAAATAGTTTAATTATTATCAAAGGTAGGTATTTGCTACGTCAGTTTTCTATCTTTTGATAATTGATAATCATGCTCATCTTAAATATGGCAATTTTTACTTTATGATATATAGGGAATACATTACAGTTTATAAAATACAGAATATGTCCATTTATAAAAAATATCAACATCACGTACGAATAAAATTTACATATTGTTTTTTTTTTATTTATATTTATATTCTGCTTTATCGTCAGTTTCTTTTTACTTTTGGGACGTTTTATAGAGATTATTTTTCCACCTGATTGAAGAAACCTTCTTGTGGGGTTGTTTGTAACAGAATTGCTCCCAAGGGATAACATACTAAAGCCTCGCCACAAAAGAGAACGTTTGAAATGTCGAAACTTACATTAAGCTGTTTGCTGAGATATAAATTTAAAAAAAATATACGTATTGCACTTTGCATTGCTATCTGTACCATAGAATAATTTTTACAATAAAAAAATTATCATGCATCTAGTACTCTCCGATGAATTTTTATTATGCTTCCAAGTATTTTCATTTATTTATCTTTTTGTACATAAAATAAACAAATAAAATGCACACTGGCGGGCTTATTATCATCAGGCGACTTTTTAAACAACCAGGTTACAAATTATGACAAAATTATATATTTACACCAACAAAAATTAAGAAAAACAAAGAAAAGAAACATTATACTAAGATACAGATTAAAATAAACAAAAAAAAAAACATTTCACAGCAAAATAAAGGATTGGGAAAGACAAGGAGAGGAAATCAGGAACAGGGATAAATATTAAAGTGTTCAGGGAAAAATATTTAGTTTTTTCTTGAAAATACACAAAGTGACTTGATGACTCAATATCCGGAATGAGGCTATTCCATAATCTTGCTGATTGTTCTTCGAACGACGACCTGAGATATTCTTTGTTATAGATAGGGATGGTTGTAGATATTGTACTTTCATCAGATCGGAGTGGAAGTCCATGATTGAATAAATAAGTGAATTTGTTTTTGAGGTATAGTGGCAGTTTTAGATTAGAGATAATATTGTATAATAGTGACAGAATGTCTATATTGCGCCGCTGGTTGCGGTAAAATGATATAATCAAATTTTTTCAACCCAAAGATGAATCTGATACATATATTCTGAAGACGTTCAAATTTATTGAGATGCACTTCATTTGCATGAAAATAACATACATCGGCATAATCAATCAATGGAAGAATAATTGATTGTGCTAGAGATATTTTACAGCGGAATGGAAGGAGATTTTTTGAAGTTTATTAAGTAAATAAGAAAATAGACTTGCTGAAATGCAATATCTGTTCATGCCACGAAAGGTCATCATCGAACCTCCATACTATCCTATCTTGACATACATACCTAGGTACATGTGTTGTATAGAAAACCAAATATCTTAAAATATTAAATAATTTGTATTTATGGGTTTATAGTTTGGTACTTATTGTTCAACTATACGTACTATCGCTATCGACAGTTGGATCTCATGTGTTACATGCAACTAGTAATAGAATATTCGACCATGGAGCCATACTATTATAGGCTCTTTGTAACGAAAAAAATATGTAACGAAGTACGTGAGAAACGGTGAGGAAAAATAGGAAAAAATGTTATGTTTCATCAATATAATACCCCGGCTCACATGTCCGCCTTTGCTATGGCTGCAATTCGAGATGCTGGCTTCGAAATACTTGAGCATCCTCCAAATTCACCCGATCTTACCCCTAGTGATATATTTTCAGGTCGAAGAAGTATCTGAGAGGACAGAAATTTGTAGATGATGAAACAGAAGTCGCTGGAGTACAGATATTATAGAACTCCACTAGATAATTATATCCATGATATGGGTAAACATTGTTGGATTTGATTCCGCCGGCACATCAGACTTGTTCCCAGGATTTTTTAGGTGATCAGGAAGGAAGAGTTTTTAAGAAAGAAATTTTAAGCTGAAAAATAAAATAACATTTTATAAAAGTTAACGGTAACATACCGATTCTCACTATTTATTGAACTCCTCTCGTCCTACTGTTTTATACATTTTTCATATAAATATGCAAAACCTCATTTAATATTATTTTCTTAAAATGTTTTCAATCTCTGAATACATTTGAAGGGTGTATTTTTATTGTATCAAAAAATTCAAACAAAATAAGAAATTTTCCAGATCGTGAGAGCATTTTTAAAGCTTTAACAGATGAAATCATAGAGATAAAATGAACCGTTGTCTATGAAAAACTAATGATAAAGTACTTCACACGTACGTACCAATATGAAGGTAATCGGCCATTTAGTTTGGGCTGTACAGAGAACACAAAATTTTATATTTATGTACGGCATACACACAAAAACATCACGACAAAAATCAAAGTATGCACTCTCTGCATGATATCTATGTAGAAATTGATGTAAAAAAAATACGCTTAAAAATGGTGAAATCATGTCTCTCCACTATTTCATAGTAGTGGAGAGTAAAAGTGAGTTATTATAACTATTTCTATTATTTTAATAATTATTTGCCTTTTTTATCAAAAAAAAAATAAGCTATCATTAGAAAAAATCTCAACTTTTGAATGCGGATTTAACCCCAAGTCCAAAGCTCGTCTTCCTTTTTCCTTCCACTTCTTCTTAATCACAATATTAAAATCATGCCCGCAAATGAATATCAGAATAGATATTACAATCAAAAAATCTTCAACAAGATTTAGTTAAATTGACATGAGAATCGTTTAATTCCGAATCAATTTCGAAAATATTACCATATAGTTGGGATGGCAGAAATACGGCGAAATTTATTACTCTATGAAAATTTAATTTCATGGGTCGGGCTTTGCAAATGAAGTCTTCATGCCTGACTTGGCGTTCACAGGGTGGTCGAAATTTATGGAAAGTTACTAGATTACATTTTGAAAGGGATTTTTCATTTTGGTATATAAAGCCTTCCTCATTTACAATTTTATCACGATAATTTAATATGATCATCCAAGATGATATTAAATTACATTGAATTTATTTCACTGCTATATACTCATCTTGAATTTATACGGAATTCTAAACAAAAACTATTATTGATAAAACAATTCAATCATTTGGTATTGTTTTTTTATATTATCTAGTCAATATTTAGATACATCGTAAAATGTTCTGACATCTTATTTGAAAATAAAATATGAAAAAATAAACTAAGTAGTTAATGAGTGCGATTTCAAGAATAATCAGATTTTTTAAAGATACCTACATATATACCTACATATATATGTTTACTCATTTGTATATTTCTCATTTTCATTTATTTTCAAACTTTTTTGATGTTTATTTGATTTTTTGTTCATGTTGATTTGATTTAATTACTCTATTGTTGACATTGTTTGATTGCTTTGTTTTGATATTTTTTATTTTTTTTATAAGTGATTTCCCTCATCAAACACAAGATTGCAATCTTTTTGATGAGGCACTGCAAAGAAAAATTTGTAAAAATATTATTACCTGTGAATTATATCTTGATTTGTTATTGTAAAAATATTATGTTAAATCAACACATAAATAAATAAATAAAAAATAAATAAATATAAAATGGAAATAAATGTATGAAAAAAACTTAGATATGTTTCAAAATACATATATATTTATAAAATTTTTGAATATTATGCTATTATTAAAATATACGTCAAGAAAAATCTCTTCACACGTATCTACACTAATGTGTCCCAATATAAACTAATGTATTTTGATAGTTAAATAATATGTACATTTTTCAATACTGAAAATCATAAATGATGGTTACTTGCACACAGGCAAAATAATTTTATCGTTTACTAAAAATATTACTTTATAATATTGTGTTAATAAATATGAAATCATTATTAAAGTTATTTTACAAATTCCAATTTAGTAAAACAAACGCACGCATTTTTTTGTTAAAATATTCAAAAATGTTATTAAATAAATCATTTTGTGTAAACCATTTTCTCAATTTGGAACGTCTAAGTTGTGTAGACTTCCGTGGTATTCAAGTCTCTTATATTATAATAATAACCACAGTTATGTGATTTTGGGTGTGTATGGAAATTTAAACTTTTGGATGTATATTCCGCTCACATAGCTCGGCAACACATACAAATAATTTTCAGTGATTTTACAATGCCTGAAACTGTTGAAATATAAGCTCCACCCATAAGCTACGGCGCACAATCGGATTGGTCGATATAACTGGAACAGTAACGTCATCTACGTATTACAGAGGCAGGCGACCAATGGCGTAGCACCGTAGCGGGCTGTAGGAAGGGCGGAGAGGGGAGAAGGGTGCGGGTCTACGCCAGAAAAGCTCTCCGGCAGACGTGAACGCTGCAACGAAGAGATCCGCGCTACGCTACTGTAAGTTGATTTTTCCTTTTATTTGACGGTTTGGTGTATGAATATAAATTGTTTAGAATAGTTTTATTATAAATAAAGGATTTTTATACATTTTTTTCTTATTTCAAGATAGATTTATCGGTGAAAATTGCTCGAACCGTACCCCATTGCTCTGAAAATGTATGTGTAGGTACCTATATACCTATTTCAAATATATATATATCATCTATATATGTATGTATGTGTATGAGTTCGCACACACATACTTATTGAGTACATTATGTAATTTGTGTATTGATTGAAAACCTGTGTGCTCTTTTTATTTATGGATTTTATTTAGCTGTTTTAAGATATTTCGATGATATGAAAATAATTTTAAGAAAAATTTAAGAATGGAATTACATTTTTAGTTAATATTGAATTATTTTTTAGATAAATTATATCCCATATTTTTTTTTCTCTCAATACTGTTTTCCTTCATCTGTATTAGATTTCCATCAATAGGTTCATGTTTATATGGGTTAAAAATTCTGCGCTAAATTTATGCACACATTTGTCACTTGATTAACCTTTTCATTCAAAATGTACTTTTTGCGATAAGTATGGTAAAGCTGTCAATTTACTAAAAACTATAAAATTTAAAAGATTTTAATTAATTTATGTTATTTTTTCCAAGATGGCGTACCATTTGCGATGAATATAGTGACAGTTTAGTGCATAAAAATGCCGGCCCTGGGAGCGCTCGGGGCCTTTAAGGATAAGGCATCAGGAGTATTCGGCCGGTAAGTACATTTTTCATAATATTATATTTTTATGTTTAATTTTTTGTTTTCAACGTAACAGTGTTATTTTTTTATTTTATTAATGTTTAATGCCATAAGAAAGATTTTATATCAATTTTTATCGGTATTATTATTTGTTTGAATCGGTTTGTAGATTTTTATAATACATACATAAATACATACCATCACGCCATGTCCCTGTAATTGGGCTAGGCAGAGATAAGTGAGCACCATGCACTTTTGTATTTGCACAATTTCTTCGCCTCACTTTCATTTATACACGCTCATCTTTTATTAGAATAAATTATGAATTAAAATGAGGGACTTATAATAGGAGTTAAACATGAAAAATTGCAAATTCCAATGATGTTTTTTGACAAAAATACTTGATTAAATAGTAATAATAAAATTTATTCCAGTTGTAAAAACAAATATAAGTACAAAAAAATTGACTAAAGGTGCACGTTTTGCAAGCGCTTAAATTGACCACGAATACTTACTTGCCTATCGGAGCAAAAATATATTGTCATTGCGAAAAGAGTGGTTTATTTTATATCGTTTAACATATTTAGCAAACTAAGTTTCCTATATTTAAATATATGTTCCATTTAAATATTGTACCTTTATTTTCAAGTTAATGATAATAATTTAAATATCAATCATAAAGTCGCTTCATTTTGAAGAGAAATGTCACATAAATCATATTTAATAGGTGTGTGACATAAATTGTATACAACATATCACACCAATAAAATTCTAAATATTACTTAAAACGCCAAACATGCCAAATGAATTGAAAATTTCAAACAAAGTATCGAAAATCGAGAATAGGTAAATTTTGTATACTCAATAGGTATTTGTTTGAGCGATAATGTAATACTATTTTATAGGACAATTTTGTGCGATGACTCTTTGAATTATTTTTAAAGAAACTACATATGCAACATTCAATATGTATGAATACTCGAGTGTTTGTGATGAAATATATAAATAAAAATTTTAGTTCAGTTTTGAAATCTTGGAATACATTGATTTAACAAATCAATAATATAATGGCGACATATTTTGGCACTATGCCAAAACTGTAATGCCAAGTTTTTAACGCGTTATTGATTTAAGTTACTAACGGTTAGTATCAGCTGATGTTTTACCAAAATAATACTATATTTCCATATTTAAGATTTCTGTCTTCAAAAACGCACGTACCATCATTGGATTAAGGGAGCGACTGCTGCCAACGTACCTATTTTATCAATTTGATATTGCATCATTACTCAAAAACGAATCATTTTGAAAAAAAAAATAACTTTGTTTGGATATTAATAAAGAAAAATATACCGTAAATTTTTAATTATGTTCTGTATAATATTCATGTAGAAAAATAATAGGAATATCTCGATTTTTGGCATTTATCTTATATTTCTAAAAAAACAAAAAGGTAAAAATCAATATATTTTTTTAACATATCGACAAAGTATCAAGCAAAGATACGCGAGATTTGTATGCAGGGTCTATATTTTTCACGGTTTTTCCAACTTTGAAGTCAAAAAACTCCAACGTAGAGGCTTCGCAGCATATTATGTTCTATGTACGGATTTACTCAGAATACGGAGTAGAACATATAGTAGTGTGTCTGTGTGTGTTCCCTTATAACTTTTGATCCGCTCAATTTACTTTGAATTTTCGTTTCAGTCAGGAGTTTCTCAAATTTATGAGTTTAACTGTATATATTTCCAAAGTTATTAAAAATATCGAAAATAAGCCGGAGTAGAACATTAAGTTTATATATATAAAAAGTAATAGGCTTATAAAACTTTTATACTCATAATTTTGAATTTTTGTTTCAGTCAGGGG
This sequence comes from Molanna angustata, assembly GCA_963576475.1. Classification (NCBI taxonomy): domain Eukaryota; kingdom Metazoa; phylum Arthropoda; class Insecta; order Trichoptera; family Molannidae; genus Molanna; species Molanna angustata. The sequence continues at coordinate 14,511,886 of OY754971.1, read as the reverse complement.
TTATCAACTTTTGAATTTTTACTTTATTTTTATATATATCTCAGAAACCATAATAGTTAGAACGAACGCTGAAAATTGGTATGAACATAGAAAAATACAAAATCTCAAATTAGTTTTTTCAAAATAATTCCAGAATTTCTTAAACATTTTTTTTTAATAAAAATATTTTTTTATGATACATTTATGTGTTTAACTGACTATATTTCCAAAGTTTTTAAAAATATCGAAGACTTAATAATTTGATACTTAATCTCGAAACATGTTGAAATGAGATCGCTAAGAAGAATCTGCAATAGAACGATGTATGACAGGGTAAGAAATGAGAACATAAGGAAATAATGTAAGATGAAGAAAGATATCATTAATAGAATGAAAGTGAACACACTGAGATGGTTTGGCCACATGGGTAGAATGAATGAGGAACGCCTGACGAAGAAAATATACAATGCGGATAGGATTGGATTGAGAGGCCGGGGCCGCCCAAGAAAGGGATGGCACGACCATGTGAACGATATTCTGAAAGACGGAAATGTTAGAAGCATGTACAATAGACGAACATGTATGAGACGATGCATGAATGTTGACGAGGCGATGAATGTGTGCCAGGATAGAAAGATATGGCGTTCAGTTCTCTCTGCCTACCCCGTAAGGGACATGGGGTGATGATATGTATGTACATACAAACCATTATGCTGTTTTCATATTCTGGGAAGGAAAAAAGGGCTTATTTACATACTATCCTATCTTGACATACATACCCACATGTGTTGTATAGAAAACAAAATATCTTAAAATATTCAATAATTTGTATTTATGGGTGTATAGTTTGGTACTTATTCTTCAACTATACATAATATCGCTATCGACAGTTGGATCTCATGTGTTACATGCAACAAGTATAGGTAAATTTTCACAACAAAAGCAATGAGCTGGTTTTGTGTAAATAATTATGATATGTGATTTAGGTCAATTTTCACTTATATACCTATATACAAAAGTTTTTTTGTTATATAAATAGAAAAAAAAAATTATATTTTAAAGAAAACAAAATAAACATAATATTTCGGACCTACGTACGTTCGTCGAAATTAAACAAACAAAATAAAAAAAACCTCAAAGTTAGTAATATGAGGCCAAAAAGTATTCGATAAAAATAAAACAAAAACTACTGTCGTTTTTCTATGTATCATTTTTCATTTTGTATTTTCTCTGTAATATTTCTTGGACATGAAATTTCTGCTGAATTTGGTGTATGTAGCACACACATAGTCTAGAAGTATCAATTCCGTCATTTGACTACAAATCCTCCTTTATGTATGATTGCGCTCATAGCGAATATTACTAATACCACTTCTCTTTTCCACAATATCGCTAACAAGCGTTAAGAATTGATCCCTCTTTACTGTTGACTGCACAGCGCTGATAACAAACAGACATTATCCCAGATTTATGTCATCATTTCTTTTGGACTACACTCCCCTTTATATTTGTATCGTGTGGTGGGTACCTGCGGCCATTCAACAAACTATACGTTATTATTTTTTATGTTGAATAAACGAATTGCTATTCCTTATAGAATCGTGGTGCTAACTTTAACTTACGTAAGTGAAACTTGAACGTAGAAAAAACAGAGTAACAACTGCAGATCACTAAAAAAATGCAACACATCATGATATGATTGAGTTAGGAATGTGAACATGAAGAGATAATGCAGTTTTATTTTCATGATTTTGTTGTTTGCTGTAGCATTGTGGTTATCCGTTTTGCTTTTGTGTCAACGTTTTGTATTCCTAGCTTCTCTAAATTGAAATAGCTATAAATTGGAAGCCAATATATTATGACTTTTACAGGGTGTAAAAAAATTGAAATCTAATGTTCGGTGACTCATAGGCTGTGTTTCTCGAACAAAGATCAATGAAAAGTATAGTTAAAATACTTTGATTTCATAGAATTGTTCAAAACCTTTGGTTGTTTCATTGAAATCTAATGCCGTCAAGCGATGAAATTTTGAACAATTTTACAAAATCTAAGTTTTTTACTATATGTACTATAACTAATGCTTTTGCTGAAACAACCCAGCCGTAATGTGTTTCTAAAATGTCCTGCTCTTGGTTTCATAGTAAAAATCTTAAAAAGTAAGCGAAATACTGCATATAATATTTGCAATAAACTATTGCATTGATCTTGGTAAATCAAATATTTAGCAATGTCCGCATCGGTGATGAATATTATCCTTATAGTTTATGAACATTTATTTTGAAATCTGATTAATAATGATAATTTAAAAAACATAAAGTAATTTGAGTTTCGACTGAAATCATCCTATCTTTATCCGCTCCTCGTATCCTTTCCTAGGGTTCTAGGAGGAGCAAATTGTGACACGACTTATCACAAAAAAATGTGATAACTTTTCACATGACTGATTATAATATTTCACAATTATTTGGTGACAATCACATCTCAATTAACTCTTACTAGACCACCTAGTCGTTAATACCATACTTCTAATTTGTCGTATTTAAATTTTCTGAGAGGCACCGAGTTATACCGAATAGTGCTTCCACTCCCTTCTATTCTCATCGTCTTCGGGAGTCCCGTAAGAGCCCGAAGAATATTTACATAGTTCAGTAATGAGGTTTACCACCCATTCTGAATGTAGTGCATTTTTAGGTGAGACGAGACTACTATACACGCATGTGTTGTGTTTCCTTTTATAAGATAATGCACATCTGCACACATGTCGCTAGTTAACCTACATTGTGGGATGTGCCGTGATGATATGAATGAATGCATGAATAAATTTCTGTTCTTTTAATTTCGTGAATCTGTTAGCGTGCACATTTGAATAGATATTAGTAATTAATATTGATATTATATTACTAAATCTAAATAAATAAAATAAAGTCGGGTTAGTTAAACCATTAATAACTCAAGAATGGCTTGACCAATTGTATAGATCTCTTGTTTATCTTGAATAACTATTAAAAATTAAAAATAACGGACAAAAAAATGTATCAGAAAAATGTATACATAATTTAATTTTTAAAATAAATTATTATAACACATCGCAATGCGAGCGTGAAAGTGTAATTGAATTTCAATTTTCATCATATATATTATTATTATTCTATCCTAATATTATATGTACCTAATATTGAACTTAATATTTTTTGTATTCGTTTTATTACGTTAAAAAATCCTAAATTAAGGCCCTTGTACCCCCTGGGTATACGGATGTACAAAAAAATGCACGCTAATTGATATACATAGCTTCTAATGTTTGAAACACGAAGCAATATTGTATACCACCTAAAATGTGATATACAACATTTTTTTCGAGAAGAAAAGGTAAAATTTAGAGTTTTTTTTTAAAAAGCAAGAATTGTAAGTAAAATATTATAATTATAAAAAAAAACTCAGCTGGTAGATTTTCATATTCTTTTTCGATTGAAGTAAAAATCTACTTCATAGGCCTTGTAGTTTTTTAGTTACTTACAACAAAAAAAAATAAAAAAGGGTCTTTCTAAAACTAATTTTACAAGAAAAGTATAAAAAATACGAATTAAAAATAACTCATGCAGTAGAATATAAATGTTAATACAAACTGTTTGTTATTCCAAAGACGTATCTTTTAAGGGTACTGGGGGAATTATTTTCAAAATATACTATATTATTTATTTAATTATCGTAGGACAAAGTGAATTTACAATACATTAAAATCAATTAAATAAATACACAATTAAATATAAAACAAAATATGATAATATATTCAGGTCGAGGGCCCCGAGCCAGTCCACAAATGCAGGTGTCAGCTCGCAAATATCCGTCAAACGTCAATATACAAAAAATAACGCCAAAAGTGTACTCAATAAGAGGCTGAACAATTTTTATATTAAAATCTCCCAGCCATACATAGTGAATTTATTGAAAGAAAATATAAATATACTATATAGCCTCAAGTTAAGATAACAGTTAACACAACATTCATTCATTGTTAGGCGGTTCAGCTAATATTTACATAATTCAAGATTATATTGAAAAACGCTGTAATTGATCATGTTCAAAAATTGATGGGTATAAATCTTACTAAAGAACTATTTGACTTGAATCAATGTAGATTGCAATGAATACTCAAATACCTGATGCTTTTGTTATAAAGTTTTCCAATAAGTTATTTTTAATGTTCGGCTATTAAAAAGTTTCATCGATATTTTTGCCCACTTGGAGTTTATACCTAGGGCCGGTCATCTCGCTGAAACAAAATCATATTTGGGAGGTGCACTTACCGTGAAATTAACTTAGTCTCCCTCCTCTGCTTCTCATGAAAGCTTTCTACCGTATCGAACGATCCGTGAAAATACCGATAGACACGCGGTCGATATCGTTCCTATCACAATGCCGTCATATTATTCACAAAACATATTTATATTTTACGCACCGAAGAATTGAAGACGCATTGAATAAAAAGCGTCTTTATATAAGTCTGCATATAAATTGTCCATTCAATCAGTATACTTACATGGTGATCAAAATTATTTCATAGAAAAATCAGAGCACGATTAAAATATGGGTACGATACATTCAAAAAGATGATGCCGCATTCTGTAGACTTATGATATTTATCATCATACAGATCTAGACTGAAAACACAATTTAAAATTGGGCCTCCCCGGATAATCGAACCCGAAATCTCTTGCCCAGGAGGCAGATACACCTGAGCCACGAAAGTCAATTTAATTTTACGACGATTTTAATTTCACATGTATTGTGAAGCATCCTTGAAAAAAAAACACAAATCCCGTCACGCCATGTCTCTGTTGTTGGGGATGGCTGATAGTATATTTCAATGTCGAATTCGTATTACTTTTTCTTGTTAGGGATATTCATTTTGACTCTTTTATCTTGGTACTGTCCTCAGCATAAATAATGCCTACCCGCCCAGCTGAAGAATGTTGCAAGAAAGTAGGCAGTTACCTACAACAGTTCAATCAGTTACTATCGAGAGAGTGTATTGCGGAGTACGACACATACCCTGTTAAGTGGTACTATTTAATTTCCCGCAAAGTTATAGCAACGAAAAGTTTATAGATCTTTATTGTGTTTTGTGTATGTATTGTGTACTGTGTGAATAAAACTACTACAAATAATTACATTCAAGTGAACTGTCATTACAGCTAGCGGTAAGTAGGTACCTACTTATACCACTCATTTTGTTTGTGCTTTTTCCAAAATATTGGTGTGCTGTTTCTATTCCCGTTTTTAAATCCTTCCATACAGTCCATTTTCTACAACAATCTCGATATAAATTATGTCATGTAAAGTAATGAATAAGTCATGTACTCAGGCGCGTGCCTAGAACCTTCAGTCTAGGCAAACTCTAAAAGAAAATTGGTACATGTCGAATATTTAAAGTTTTTTTAGCATAAGTTCATCGTTGATTATTTCTGCGGCCATGCTAAATATTTTTCAATCACATGACAAAATGATATTTAAATTTTGTGGCCCTGCAAAGGATCGTATTTAATTTTCAATTTCCAATCTTGTAGTATGTTTAAAATAAAACATTGAAGAAATATTAGGTCTTGAATAAGTTATATTTTTTTTCTTGAAATGACAGTTTTACAAACCAATAACAATATAATTTTTATGTATTTCTTTACATATTATTTTGTAGGCAAGCCAAGGTTTTCGGCTTCTTTAAGCTATTCCGCTACTGATGTACAATTTTAGAAGAATTACATATAAATTGTGTTGCTTAGTAAAATAAATTACTTAAACTGTTTTTTTTTTCATTATATCAAAACAAGAACGCTTCAAAATTGCAAAAAAACACTTTCCATTATAAGCGCATAGGAAACTGGCTTTCATAATTAAGGCATTGATATCTGTGCAAACTGTGCACAAGGTTCTCACATATCAGAGTATACATTGGTGATGTACGATCCATTAGTTTCATAAAATATTTGTTCACACTCTCACTATACCTTATTTCTGCTACCAACAATAATATAATTTGTCCATACTTATGACAGTACATTTTTTTATTTAAAAAATACATATAAAAAAATATGAGAAAACTTAAAAAAAATAAACAAAGAATATATATAATTGTCGACCTCACTAAAGCTGGCCTGTATTGAGGTCAACTTTAAAGTCAAAAAACACCAACTTAAAGGCTTCGTAGACTATATGTTCTATGCATGGATTTACTCAGAAATTGTAGTAGAACATTTTATGTGTCTGTGTGTATCCCCTTATAAATTTTGATTCGCTTGATTGACAGAACCTAAAAATTCAGAGAGTATAGAAAATTTTAAGCCTACAAAACTTTTGTACTCAGAATTTTGAATTTTTGTTTCAGTCATGGGTATCAACATTTTACTTTTTGCATTATTTTTCCATATATCTCAAAAACCATAAAAACTAGAACGCTAAAAATGGTATAAATATAGAAAAATACTCAATTTCGTTTTATTAAAAAGTTCCAAAGTTTTCTCAAACAATTTTTACTAAGAAAAACATTTTTTATGATAAATTCATGTGTTTAACTTCCTATATTTACAATTTTTAAAAAATATCGAAAACGCCGAAAAACCTTAACTAGATTATTTAATGATCTACAAAAAAAATGTACATTATAGTAGTACTACACAAACTTTTATTTACAATTTTTATAAAAATCGCTATCAACAGTTGGATCTCATGTAATACACTCAACTTGTTATTAATGTTTTTCAAAAATCATTTGATAAGCTGATTGTACTTGATAAAAAGTGCTAAATATTTCAATAAAATATCAGTTTTGCTTAGGCACATATTAAATAATTAATTCTCGTACATATTTTGATGTTGTCAAAGTGGGATCATAATAGTCTTCTTCAAAGGCGATAATATATAAGGAGCTATCAAATTTGATTTTATATACTTATGTATGTTAATATTACAATGTAATGACATAATCCCTTCTTCATAGGTATCAATCTCTTAATCACGCCATTAGCACCAGACTCCCCCATTATTTAAAAGCTCTAAGCTCTAAGCACCCCACTTTGTCTACGGAAAGTTTACTCTGCTGGTATTAGTCTCCTATCGCCTAGTACCTACCTGCCATCAGTAATTATTATTGTTATACTAGTCAAAGCAGAGAGTGTCATCAGTCTTCATCAGACAAATCAAACTTAATGGTTTTTGTCTCAAAAGTTATCGCGAAAATTTCCCAATCAACTAATGGCGAGACAAGTTCGCTATGTCGTCGTTGGATGCTCATTAAAAGTTATTTTAAAAATCTCCATTGGGGTGTAATAAAACAAAAAAATATAATGTATTCAATAATGCTACTGCAAATTAGATGGATGGTGGCAGAGTGGTTAGCGCGCTGTTTTTTTTTACAGTGGCCGCAAGATCAAATCCTGCCATGACCGATTTCGGTCACCTATAGCACAAATATTTATGCTTTGTTAAGGGAATGTATGAGAATGTACACGAACTTATTAAATATTCATTCTTTTTAAGAAAAAAAAAACTTCAATTGAAATAGCATTTATAAAGATTTCCTTTAGAGGGAATATAACGCCAAATCTAGTAACTGAATACATGATATACATATGTAGTAAGGGTAACTATCGCGTGCGTAAAATTTTCAGTATTTAAGAATAATACGTACTGACGCGAAATGAAAAAAATCTCACTAACATTCACTTTGATTATCTTTTAAGCACATTTGTTTCTCTACGACACTTATTTACGGAGAAATTAAAAAAAATGCAGTGAAACGGGAAATTTTTATATTTATTTAGGGGAATCTATGCTGTACTGTAATAGATCGTTGCTTGAAATTAAAGTACATTTTCTGTATTTATAGCAATGATGTTCAGTAAAAACTATTGATAAAAAAAAATTAAATTAATATTTCTAAAGATTTTTCACGCATTGTCATTAAAATTTGTGATTTATTATCAAAGAAAAATCAAATAAATGTTTTTTTCTATCGATCTACAGGTTTAATTTTCAAAGTGATATTGGAATGCACTTATTATTGCTAAAATATGCTCTGGTTGAAAAGTAGGAATGAGAGAAAAAAGGAAATATGTTGCTTTAAAACTAAATACACAAAAATCAAACACTATGAAATAAACAAAAAACAGACTAATTACGTTTGCCAATAGATGATGATCATTAAACAACAAAAAATAAATAAAAATATAGAAGACATTATATATTTGGCTTGGACGGGAAGAAAGGGAAGAAAAAGGGGTGGGAGATAGATTAAACTTTTTAATACTATGATATAAGATAAAAAACAAAACAATAAAATATTTCATGCTTAATTTAAAATATTTGCCTTAATTTTTATTTTTCATAAACTTATTTCCATCCAAGTATAAAACATGAATAATATTATGTATAAGATGAAGTGCCCAGTATATAAATGTATGTTCTGAAACCACTTAAGATAATTGTTTTGGTCATTTGAATATTTTACCAAAAGTGATGTTGGCCAATTGGCCACACATTTACACCAAAATCACTTAGGAAGGGTTGTTGGGTAGATTTATCATCCCTTATTATGTGATAAGTGGTACTATATGAATGAAACATAAATTTTTAATAACTCGTGCATTAATAATATTTTTGCCTCTCAAATTAATCTGTTTTATTGTTCGACTTGATGTCTGAAATGGCTTTGGAATAATAAGTTTGGGTTTAAAAAAACTTTATATAAATCATTAATTGTATATATGTAAATAAAACGAGTGAAAGGATACCATCCCCTAAATGCATATATCCAGCCGATGATAGGTCGTAAGCCCTGTAGGTGCCTTGATTTCCCGGTTCTCCTACAATAAATATTCCAACTTCGTCTCTATTGAAATTATTAAAAAATCTGTTTATTTAGTATATTAAACTAGGTATAATTGAATTCTAATAAAATGAATGTTCACAACACCAAACATGATAAAAAATAACCAAGTAACATCTGCTGTTTTCGTTTTTTTTCTTATTTCTAATTGCTTCTTGGGCTAATTACAGGTATTATATATGTCATTTTATAATAAGCTGCCACATTCTGGAGACTTACGATATTTAACGTCTCACAGAACCAGACTGAAAATACACAAATGAAAACAGTGTTTTCACCGGGAATCGAACTTTATTTGTGCTTAAACCACAAAATGCATTGTATTAATAACGATTTTTACTGCGAGTATATTTTTGTCTCGTCATGAAAATTTTGTGATATCAAATTAATGAATTGTATGGAAACTATAGCAGAGATCTTAGTGTAGGCTCCTAGCTTTTTTATGTGTAAAATATTTACCAAAAACCCTAATAATAATGACCAAAAGTAACATTCAGACGACGCCAGTTTGTGGTTTGATCAAGAAAAACTAGTGGACGAAAACGAAAAATGGTGTTGTATTCAATTTTATTAATACGATACAGTTTGTTTATGTATGTGAAATTAAATTCCAATTTTCCAACCGACCAAAGCTACTCTAATATTGATTTTCATTTTCAGTGCATTGAATGAAAAGGCGACTCTATGTAATAATAATGAACATGAAATGCGATACATTTCACAGGAATTAATTAAAACAGGAAAGCTTTCAAAGGCACAGAGCAAAAGAGATTTACCAAGTCATTATAAAGTATCACAAGGGAAATAGTATGGTCACCGTAATTAAAAACCTTTATGAAATCAGACCCTTTTGAAAGATTCTTACGACTTAAATACACAAAGGACATAGCAGTATTAAAAATTATGGCAGCAAAATCAATATAAGTACCTGTTTTTTTCTCAAGACGTAGATGATTCTTGTTTTCTAGATATTAATCAAAATTTATCTAAAAACAGATTATACAACACTTAGTTTGACAATAAACATTTATTTTGCTATAATTCCGATCGATCAGCCTGTCTTTTGATTTATAATGTTGTCATGATTTGTGTATTAATAAGACTAGGGGAGCTCAGACGCCTGATCTAGCTACTGAATAATACTATCATGTTACAAACTTGAGATATTATACTCCACTCTTTTAGCTTTCTGAAGAAAATATGATTCATTTTCTCTTGTTTGATAAATGAGCTCAGTTTTAAATTTATTCGTGCATTTTGTAATGTTTATCAATTAAAACATTTTTGATATTAATTTCAGATTAAGATATCTGACTAAAAAGATTAGTTTGGATTCCTATATATATTTTTTTATCATAATTCGTGTTACAAAAAAAAAGAAAAAAAATCGTATTTCATAGAGTGAAAAGGTATGTAAATAATACGTAATATTATATAATCAAATTCAAAAATATATATAGACTAATGTAATGTAGGTTAAATATTTATTTGTATTTTTAAGAAAATAATATACAAACCTATTCACAAAATTGTATTTTTTGACATTATGATTCCGAAATGGCGTTTTTAGATTAATATCTTTTTCTAATGATTTTTATATATTAATAATATTCGACTGATTCGGATGAATAAGTGAGAAGACAAGACTATGCTCCTCCCTCGAACCGAGATTCGATCCGATCTCAACCGAGGGATGAATAAATCTTTAATTATGATTAGATTTTAAGATGTTTATTATTAAAATGTATTTTTTTCTAGTAAAGTAATTTTTATTAAATAAATAAATATATAAATATTCAATATTCTATATATATATATTTTTTTAAATAAGCATATAAAATTTCAATAATTTTGCATTCCGTATAAGCGGTAATCTCGTGGAAATGGCAATTAATATTAAATTATAATTTTTGCGACCGTAGTAGCAAGAATTGGGTGAAAAAATGAACCATACGAAATTTCACTATCACTTTACTTTGACAGTCGACAATATTTCAATTTGGTTTTGAAACAAGGGCCGACTCGACTAAAAACAAAAACCTGCTCAGATTTTCAGAAATGAAGGTTCTACGTGCAATCACAGGGAAGTCGATAAGAAACAGAATGCGCTACAGAGTGAGAATATTAGGCAGACTAGACCGATGTCATCATACTATAGAGCAGTCGGATCTTGGACTGATCACATAAACAGGATGGACCCCAAATATTGCGGACAACAATATACCATCAGGATAAGTTTAGTAAATTGTTTGTCTCTTTAAATGTGTTTGTCGGGGGGTTTCCACCAATCAATGTGTCTGTCAATGGAAGTCGTTATTTGTAATAGTCTTCCATAGTAAATATAAAACAAACGCTTTAAATATTCATATAGCAATGTTAAAAACTTTCAAGGCTTATTTCCGAAAGCCACCATTACTCAGGGTTCATATTACCCAATTGTTGTTACCTGCTGTGGTATCCTTTTACAGAAAAAAACAGCCTTTATAATATGACGTTAATTTGGCTGTCGCTAGCTAATGGTCTAAACGGAAAATTTGTCTGCTGATATCTTAATGAATATTAATGCTCAACTTATTTTAATAAAGAAAATTTCTATGATTGACTCAGGTTGAAAAATAAATAGAGGAATTGCGTGGGTGTAATGTTTTGGACATGGCCTCAATATTCACGTTCCAGTCAGTCTATGCTTATGTCTCCATCGAGTCTCCCCAGTTTCGGGGATGTTTTGTGTTGTGAACCATTTCATCCCCCGAGATAAATCTGTCTACCAGGGCTGGCCCCTGGCGCCCCGCTGGCGCCGTGGGGGCTGCCGCCTACAAATATTTTTATTGTGTACAATTATTATTGTCTGATCTTCTGGCAAACCTCAGACTTGATGTCTTATGAGAAAGAGAGAGTGAGAGAGAGAGAGATCTTCCTCCAATCAGAAAATCAATAAGATTTTTTTGTTAATTGAACATGATCTTAAAGATTAGCGGTCAAATGGAAGATAATAGTATTTTTATAACTATAATTGTGATGATTGACTTGTTTTCAACATTATGTCAACCGCAATGGTATGAGGGTTATGTTGTTTGAATTGGCGCGGCATCCAGGATTTGATTCCCGGCAGAGTAGAAATTTATTTAAAACTGGTGGACTTTGTCACGTCCGAAAGTTGGCTTGCCTGCTTTTAGCTGGTTCAGCAAACATAAAAATAACCGCACGAAATCAAGGCATATCCCGCAATGTATGGTAACCAGCGACAGGTGTGCGGGTGTGTATTGCCTTATAAAAGGAAGCCTCACCTCAAAAGAAAACATTCAGAATGGGCGGTGAACTCAGTAAGATGTTATTTTGCCTGTTATAGTTTCGATTACCCAGCTCTTACCAGAAAATGATAGAAAAAATGATCAAAACCAGTCCAGCAGTTTAGAAGTTCAGTGACATACACAAGTTCAGAAGAATAATACACAGTGAAAAATTAATGAAACTCCTGTTTAGCATTTTATTTAAATCTCAAAAATTTTAATGTTTGCATAATACCAAGCGTATATTTTTGACATGTTTTTTTTATATTTTTTTATTTCCATTGTTTGAATTTTACATTCGAATTGTGAATCTTAACCATCCAAAGACCCACTCAAATACACACGAAAAATTTCATCAAAATTGGTCGAGCTGTTTAGGAAGACATCAGTGACATACACACGTACAGAAGAATTATGTATATAAAAGAAGATTATTTATATTGCAAATTTTGTTTTCCTGGACTGAAATTCTCACTGTTTATTTGGAAGGAATTGCCATAAGTTAATATACTTGTATCGATTTTTCGTTGCATCTTTTAAAATCAATTTCATCATACTGGATTTTTTTGCTTTTTATGTACAGAATACAGCTTCAATTATGAGTAATGGCAACTTATTTTAACTGTTTTTCTTTACAAGATAAGTCAATATGAGAAAAAATAGCAGTTTAGTTGTTTGTTGGTTTCTAACTCCCCTATATATGTATGTATGTACCTTCATGCTACCACCTCTTCTCAAGTAATCTATATGTTCTATAATAATAGTATGCTATGGTATATTTATATGGCCTATAAAAGTATTGTATGGTGTAAGGCGCCACTACGACCGAAATATTAGATTCGATGGAAGACGTTCTCTATTCATAGATTTTTCTACGAGAGTTGAATGGAAAATATACCCCTCGAGGAAATGAATCAACCGCGTGGGACACAATAGGTTTTTTTCGCAAAATAATTGAGCATTTAATTAGAAAATAACTAAAAAAAATCATTTGTCACCTTAAAATAATATATAAAACATTCATTAAAAAATAATTGAAATTAGCACTAGCAAGTATTCAAAAGTGGGTTTTATTCGGTTAAGTCGGTATATGTAAATAATCAAACATGGAAGCTTCAACTTTGTGGAAATTCATATTTAATAAATTATTTAAATTAAACATAAAACACTATACTTTGAATATTTCCACTTGTTAACAAGTAGAAATAAATCCACTTGTAAACAAGTGGAAATATACAAAGTATAGTATTTTATGTTTAGTTAAAATAATTTATTAAGTCGGTATATCTAAAAAAAACTCAAAATTTACATAAATTTGTTTCGAAATAAAGCTAAGTAAACATATTATGATACAGAACTTGATAAAAAATAATAACAAAAAATAGAGGCTTCATTTTTACTGTTAGAAACTCAAGTTTGTATGGTGGTACCAACATAATTATCAAATAAAATTAAGAAAGTGTCATTTGATCTTCAGACATCAAATAATTTAAAGTGCTTATATCCAGGACTATGTTAGCAGTGGCTAAACATTATGTTAAGCAAAACAAAATTAAGGATGACGGTTTGTACTATATCAGTCATATTTACTTTCTATTAAACTATTTTTAAAATTTGATTTAACTTCTCAATATAACGTATTTAGTAATTAAAATGTATATTAAAGTGTAAATGTTGAGATGGTTTATTTAGAGATTGATAATCAGACTCACCCTCTGAGGATCCCCTGACAGTCGCCTCTAGGCATTTCAAATCGGCAACTGTTATTAAGCCGTATTCTATTGACAAAACCTCGATATGGATCGATGTGTATTCACTGTCTAATGCGGCCACACGTTCAAACTCAAACCAAATCGTCACTAATAATCTCTCCATCTGAGTAAAAAGGGTAAGAGTTTAGTGTGAGGGTACTTTTTATACCGATGAGACAGTTTGGCGCATGGGTGGAGTTGCTTATGAGATTCGGACGATGTTTCCAGTAACTTGAATGTCTATGGAAGTTTGCTGAACAAATATTGGCGTAGCCTCTTCTCGTAGCAATATTGCGGAGGAAAAGCTCGACGGCTGACTGCGATAGAATTTCGATCACTTATTTGTTTGCTGATATCACATTTTTCATCAACTTTTACACTGACTTGAAGCTTCGGCGGAGCTAATAAGGATATTCTCATCAGCTATGAAGAAATAATTACAAATATTTTCAAGATTTTTTGCGTTTCATTAAAAGTTTCATATGTACGTAATATAATATAGGTACCTACCAATTTCTATTACATATTCAAACGAAACAATAAAAACATTTCATAACTAAACATTACTTAAAACTTTAATTGAGTATAATTTTGTTATATTATGAAAATGATATCATTATTGATGTTATTATTTAGTTTATTAAAAACCTGCATCCAGAGCATATATTTTATTCCCCATATTTTATTTATTTTCGTACATAAATAAAAATAATGTCCAACTTCATGAAAATCGTGCACGAACCTATAACTTCAAAAATAAATAAAAATGATTTGGAATAATGTGAATTTAATTATTTTTTTTTTTTTTTATTTATTTATTTTATAAGAGTATTACACAATATTTTGACCAAGTTACAATATATGACAAAAATTACCGTATTGATACTCTCTCGATAGAGTTAAAAACTCGTGTTCGAGAGAGGAGTATCGTAATTACATAAAGAAAGAAAAATTCAACATATAGGATTATGTATTGCCAAAAATATGCCCTTTTAATGCTATTTTAAATTTATTTAGATCTTTTATTTCTCTAATGGAAGTGGGCAGGTCATTATAAAATAAAATTCCCCTATATGACAGTAATTTCTGTGCTGCAGTTGTATTTTTCTTTGGTATGACGATTTTAAATTTTGCTCTAGTCGTTACTGTTCCAATAGAAAAAATTTCAGGATGGTTCTGTCTGTGAGCATATACAGTTGCAATCGTGTCCATTATCTGCTTTAGTGTTGGGACCGGGAAGTCTATATAGATTTGTTCCGTCGGGTGATCTATAGGTTTGCCTAGAATAATCTTTATAATCAGTCTTTGCGTAACTTCAACAGGCAAAAGATTTGTCCTATATGTACCACCCCATCCCGAAACACCATACATAAGGACAGAGTGCACAAATGCAAAATATACAATTTTTAAACTATTTTTACATAATATATTTTTGAGATTCCTGAATATATAAATGGATTTTCTCAAACGGTTTACTATATTTTCTATTTGGGTTTTAAATTTAAGGTTTCTATCTATTTTTATTCCTAAATACTTTATTTCATTAGTCTTATGTATTTCTATTAATCGGGTCTTATTTAAGTCTTCGTAAAATAATAATTTAATATCGGTATCGGATTGTCTATTGTTTAGTGTGAATGGAATGAAGTATGTTTTTTCTGTATTTAATGATAATAAATTATCATCAAACCAGTTCTTCAACTTTGTGAGATTCTCCGAAGCTCTATGCGTTGCCTCCTGCATTGTAGGAGCTTCGCACAGAACAACAGTGTCATCTGCATATGAAATAACTGTACTATTATTGCATTGTTCAAAAATATCGTTTACATATAAAATAAATAATATTGGTCCGAGGACCGTACCCTGTGGGATACCAAACTTGGAAGAAAGGTGATCACTTATGGATGAACTTATTCTTACGGTTTGTATCCTATCTTTGAGATAGCTACAAAACCAGTTTCTTACGGTGCCCGATATACCATATTTTTTTAATTTATTCAATAGTCTTATATGTGAGATACTATCGAAAGCTTTTCTCAAATCTAAAAAAACTCCGATACATTTTTTACCGCTATCCAAAGATTTTCCAACTGACTCAATTAATTCAGCAATGGCATCATTTGTACTTCGACCTTTTCTAAATCCATATTGGTTATTATGTAGTATTTTAAATCTTTCAATATAGGTGACCAGTTGTTTTTTTATTATTTTTTCAAAAATTTTGGATATGTTGGATACAAGAGAGATGGGTCTGTAATTATTCAATAACTCTTTTGGACCATTTTTGTGTATAGGCACCACTATTGTATGTTTGTACGTGTCTGGAAAAACTCCTTTCTTCAAACTTAAATTTATGAGGTGTGTAATTGGTCTACAGAGATGTTTACTGTTGTGCTTTATAATTTTGACGGTTATGTTATCATGTCCTGGTGCAGATCCAGTTTTAAGTTCTTTAATTGTTTTGGAAACTTCTTCCTCTGTAGTCAATTTAAAATTACACATGTCGTCTGGATTGTGTACATCATCTTCAAGTATGTTTTGGGTATCAAAATCTTTGTTTACTTCCATTGCTAATTTAATTCCAACTTGATTAAAAAATACGTTAAACATATTTGCTATCCTTTTGGGATCCTTTGATACCTCAATGTTTGTTGATCCATCGTGTATCATAGTTATTTCGTGTTTCTTAGTTTTCTTATTAATGATTTCATTTATCGTTTTCCAGTTTTTTCTGCTGTCTTTTCCATTTTCAATCAATATATTTTTATAATAAGTGTTTTTAGTTTTTCTTATTAGAAGTGTTAGAAGATTGCGATATTTTTTATAATGATTGATGATTCTTTGGTTATATGGGTATTTTTTACTCAATTTTAAGAGTCGAGCTTTCATGCGGACACTGCGAATCAATCCCTGAGTAATCCAAGGCTTTATGTTTCTGTATTTAGATTTTGTTTTGATTTTATTAACATCGACATTCGTCGCGTTACTTAAATGTTTCAATAATATATTTTGAAAAATATTTGTGCATTCATTAACGTTTTGAGAAATGAGAACTGTTGCCCAATTCTCATTTTTCAGATATCCTTCCAGTAATTCGTAATTTATGTTATTTTTGTTGGATATGTCATTGCTCTTAGAGAAATATGTGTTTATACACGAGTATGTATATATACACATATGATGATCCGTTATATGACATTTAAAGATTATTGCCATAATATTTTCGATGTCTTGAACATTTGACCAAATGAGGTCTAAGCAAGATCCATATCCATCTTCCGTTTCTCTTGTTATGGTATTTATACAAGATTTAAAATTGTTATACGCCATCATGTTACAATATTCATATTTTTCTCTACTACTACAGTTACCTGAAATATTTATATTAATATCTCCCATTACTAAACAGTGTGCTTGTCTAGGTGAATGACGTATTATATTATTTAGTTCATTAATAAATTCAAAAATGTTTGATCCATGTGTCCTATAGATACCAAATATTCTAAATATTTTTTTGTTCCAAATTAAAGATACTTCCACACAATTGGACAGTGTGAGATTAATATCTGTAAATTTAATTTCTAAACAAGATGACATGCTCACAAACACAACCAATCCACTATTTTTGTTAATTCTATTTGTAGATACATAACATAAATATTCGTCAATGCTATAATTTGAGAATTCGTTGTTAAATGCTTCAGATAAAATTATAATATCAGGTTTTCTATGCATTGACTTCAGAATTACTAAGAGTTCATCAAAATTTTTATTCATACTCCTAATATTCATGTGTATTCCACAAAAGTGTGTGTTTAAATTGTGTGTTTAATTATATATTTGTGTATATTTGTATGTAAAAGTGTGTGTTTAATTTATATATTTAATTGTTTGCGTATTGATTAACATATATTTTCTAATATTTAATTTATTAGTAATAAATTTCCAGTAAGTACCTTGATATTTTTTGTTAAAAAGTTTTATAGAAATAAATTATTTATGGAAATGAGAAACATGAAATTGATGTATGGTAATGATCTCACAATTTGAACCGGAAGAAACGACATTAATTTAGCGATTCTATAAAAATAAATGAGAAATTTAATATTTTCGACAACTTGTTTATAACGTATTTTAAGATCTTTGAAATTAAAAAAACCCGCTTTTGTTTACAAATTAATATAAAACAGTACAAATGATACTTATTTCCTGTTTTCACAGTCGAAATAAAATATTCATTGTATGTTATCCGTATTATGACATCATTTGTTTTCAAAGTTACCCTGTCGCAGAACCTTGCGATAATTTCCTGTCGGTCCGCTAGGGGCGCTAGTGTTGCTGTCTGCTTATAGCGAGTTGGTTCTGCCGCATTCCAACCGCCCCCGAGAGATGTCGCTCCGATAGCGGAAATGGGAAATGGAAGTCTCACAAATGAAAGGGTTCCTGGTTAATGGACGGGAATGACTCTGATAAGCGCCGTATGATAAATCGAGCGATAATTGTCACAGTGGATTCTCTCACCGATCCACCTAAAGCCATTTAACGTTTTTATACAAGATCGATCTGTTGAGGGGAACACCGGAAGGACTTCATTGTTACTATATTATATATTTTTACGTTTTAATTTTCTCTATTACAGAAATATTGAAATAAACTCCAAAATAAAATAAAGTTCATGATATAAATAGCCAGCGTTTAAGGAAATAAAAATAATAACGATAAAGAAATTAATAATTAATTTATTAGATATGTCATAAGAATAAATATACTGTGCAAAAAATATATCTATGTGAAAAATAAATTTTTTAATTTATTTTGATTTTTCGTTTACTATTTGTCAAATAACTGCTGTAATTAAAAATTGATTCAATTGAACAAGTAAGTCAATAAATACATTAATGTAAAACTATATTTTTTATTTCATTTCAGTATCTAATTAGAACGAAACTCCATTAACTTAAAATAAATATGACGGTATGTAGGTTTACTACAAAAAATAGGTACCTACATACCAATTTGATACTTTTACACATCTATATCCTGGTCTAAGCATTGTCATGATTCATGTTATCTTGATCTTGTTACTGGTTACGCTTACCACACCACTACTTGGTACTTGGTAAGACTTAGTATGCGCCCTTTGATTATACATATTATATAGGTACTAGTATAATAAAAGGGCTCTAAAATAATTGTATAAATATTATAAAAAAAAAAATTGTACAGCATTGTAAACTTATCTCGGTTTTAGAGCATCCTCATAATTCAGTATCAAATGTACGCAGACGAATGGATAAAGCTTTTAGGGAAAATCTCATATTGACTAGTATGAAGCACACACACACACACAAGTACACAATGTGAATTTATTTCCCTCCTAAAAGGGGATTTATCCGGGTTCGATCAAAATGCACAATATAATGTTATCAAGATATTATTATCTGAACCGGAAATTTCATCAAGTCTGTATCTGTAAGACCGGAAACTATATAATCAAGGAGCCTTTCAAATGGTGACGTTTCACTCGTTTAGGATAATTCAATAATCATCTGTTAGATTTATATCAGATACCTACCTACATATTATATAAGTATGTGACTATAAAATACAATAAAACTTTTCACTTTTTGGCCGAATCTAGTTGATGAAAATCCATTCATTCAAATTTCAAGTAATGCACATTTTTGTGTAGAAATCGTATTAGTATTTTCATATGAAATGTGTCATAAAACCATTTTTTTATTACATAAAATCTTAATTTTATTTGATAATTTAGTTTAAAAACCTTTTATGTGTAAACTTCACTGCTGGCATTCTTACCAAATCATACAGAATTGACAAAAACACCTTTGAAACGTCGCAAATTAGCCTAAATAGGAAGTGGTTATTATAGAAACCTGCAAATCAGTTCACGCTTTAAACATCAAATCGAATAAAAAAAATCGAATTACTAAAAAAAATATTTTACTTTATTGTTATATGAATATGGTTACAATAGAATGAATAAAATTTTAAGATGAACATTGTTGTAGAATATTCTTACTCATTAACGAAGATTTATAGTAAACTTTTTATTTATTTATTTATTTGTAGTATGTGAATTTTCATTTGTTGTAAATAAATCTAATAGCGGGAATTGATGTTGTGCATTATAAAAATGAGAAAGGTTTATATTTGTTTAATCCAGGATTCGATTGTCTCTTTTTGATTTTTTTTAATTGATTTATAAAAATACAAATGGGTAATACAACATTTGGTAACGATGAGTATAATGGACTCAAATCGTAAAATTTATTAAATGAAACGAAAAAATATATGTGATGGGTAGTACATACTTATTTGAATCTATCCTTCACTATCTTCAGTTACTTTGGTCATAAATCTGTTTCCCTTCAGTTAATCTCCGTTTTGCATAACCAGCAAAAGATAATCCAACCCTACATCTTCTCTTAACCCTACAATGTTTTAGCATCACAACGTATCTACATCTAAAGAGACAAGTATTTTTTTTAATTCCTTTAGTTTTTTATGAGTATCATCATTTAATGAAGTGAATAATTAAAAGGTGTTTTAAACTACTTTTGTGAGTTATTGAAATTAAAATTTTATAGATAAAATTGTATTTTATAATACTTTTGGATACTTACATATCAATACATCTCACCGAATGCATTCAACCATTTTTTCCTCAAGATAATTATAATATATTCCGAATATTTTTTAAATAGAGAATTTTAATCGTAAATAAATTATGATTGTGAATATAATGCACTATTGCAAAAATTCGATACCAGTACCTAATATAAATTGTATGAACTAGCGAATAAGTTATTTGGATCTTACCCAATCTTATTAAATCCTTTTTTGCTTGATTCACAAATAGTTTCTCGTAAATAACTCGAGCGTTTTCGTCGTGGAAAGGAGCGGTTTGCGAATATACCAACCAAGCGAATTTGCGCTCTGCGCACCCCGAGTGACGTACTTCAGAAGTGATCTATTGAGAATTGAGATACCATAATATCAAAATATTATACCCTGACTCTTATTACAAATACATGTGATATGATCTTTGGTGGTCATTCTGTGGATAATTTGTATAATACACAGTACATACCATTTTAGTTTATTTTATTATCATTGTTTTCCGCGTTATGTTTTGATGAGAGAAAGCTATGAAACTCCTTCTTTAACCAACCCCCCTTCCCCCTTATTCCTCTCTTCTTTTTTCACCCTTCCTCCTTTCCACTCTCCTGGTCCATCGACTCTAGCTGTATTCATGCGAAGCCATTAACATGATTAAAACTAGACCATTTGGCTCGCGATAACACTACATAAAAACGAAACGAAATATTTACATTTTATGTTTTTAGGAAAATAAAATTAAGTTACGGTCCCAATATTTAAGTACAAAAACAATTTCCTTTGAGGATTATAAAACGAAACGCTTTAAAAAATATTTTAGTCACTTTATTATGTTAATTTTTTTCTGAATATCGCTTTATGAACAAATCACTAACAGTAGACGACCAAAAATATCTTGATTTAACTTGTCGTATCAGTCATATTCTGTTCCCGAATACATCATGTTGTTTTGATCAAATTCATCCTCACCCCATGACCAATGGCGCTACAGGCCATCATGAGCCTTGGCCTCTTCAAATCATTGTCTTTAATTACATTTCATTGTGTTTGACATCAAGTTTTAATCATAAAATTAAATAATAACTATTTTTTTAAAATAATTATTGTAATGAGAAAAATAAAATTGTATTATTTATCAATTGTCTAATTGCTTTTTTATTCTATCTATTATTATCATCAATATGTGTTTTTATCTATGTATGTAAAAGGCATTTTATGCTGTTTATAAATAAATAAATATTTTTTCACAAAATACGTATAAATATCGTACAGATGCAACCAATCAAATGATAAAGTACCCACAGCAAAAATATCGATATGAAAATATACGATGGAAAGAAAAAAAAAGGTTTATAAGAAATGCATTAAAAATATTTTATTGAATATTTCCAGACATTCATAAATTGGCTCGAAAATTTTCAACATATTTTAATATGCTTACTTACTTAATTAACGTGTCCGGGTAATTGGGCCTTTCCACTCCAATACGTTGCAACAGCAATTGCTGCGGCATTTGCCACAACCAAGTCTTCTTCGCTACATGATTTAACATGATCAAGTATTAACATAAAAAAAAAACGAAACGAATCATGACTGGACATATGGTTGAGAAAGAAGGGTAGGAATACCAAGGCTGCGGTGGGTAGATGAGGTCAGAAAGGATGCGGTTCAACTTCTCCAGGAGAGGAGCTGGAAAGTGGCGGCAGAGGACAGGGTGGGATGGAGGCGAAAGTTAACCGAGGCCATGGCTCGATTTGGGCTGCAGCGCCATCGAAGAAGAAGAAGTATTAACATATGGGCTTTTTGATTTCATTGGTTAAAGTGTGAAGATGAATGGAATTTTTGTTATAAATAAATAAATTTTGACACTCATTAATATACAATATTATTTTTTAAATTAATTTATTTTTAATACAAAAATATCTTCCTTGGATGTATACCGCGAGTAAGGATATGGGAATGTACCAGTCTCCACCGGGTTCATTGTTCGACAGTGGCGCCGCGCGACAATAGACAAGACTTTTCCTTTTTGTCTTTCCACCGCTACGCCACTGCTCCGCTCCACATTAATCTATTTGGTTGGATATGTGTTTTAGTGAGGAAAAAAATCATTATACTTTTTTTTACACATGTGGGGATGAAATACCTGCTCGGTCAGGTATATTCTTTGCTATTGAATGTATGCTATTTCAATGTTTGTTTTCTATGTATTTTACATAAAAAAGCGGTTTCAAGAGTTCTTTGAAAATGTTAATTATTTACTTAGAAAATTGCTGAAAATATAAACTAGGTACATAAAAAAAATATATACTTTTTCTGACAAATCTCAATAGAGACGAAGTTGGAATATTATAGGAGAACCAGGAACCTACACAACTTACGACCTGTCATCAGCTGGTTTACGTGATCACTTTATGCTCTTGCGCAACGTTCACCCACACCTTTTTATTCCTTCTTATTGAGTTCCTTTATCAATGCGATTTTGAAAGTTCTACATATTTTAATAATGAGAAACTGATCATTTGAGAATAAGCTGAAAAACTCGGTCGCCATCTATAAAGTAATGAAAAATATTTTTGTAAAGCCATCTATTGAGAAATTGTTTTTTTATAAACAATTAAAGCAACAGTCCTTATACATGAGGTGATAATGCTCCCGCATAGATGTCAACCCTGAACTGCGCCAAAACTATAAGTTCATATTTGGCTTGTTTTACTTGCTTGTACCAATGTAGGTATATGTAAATCGAATCAAAGGAAGATATATAAATATTGTGAAAATGAGTTGTTTTTGCTTATTATATACCTACTAAATAATTTCAAAATATACTTAAATAAGAATAATACGTTTTTTTTATAATAAAATGAATATGTCCTTGTTAAACAAGTACATATAAATCTTCCTACGTTCTCTAAAATAAGCAATTAAATGCTTGTGCATAGGTGAACGAAATCGGACGAGGCAGGATTCGAGCTCGCGACCACTGGATTACTAGCCCAGCGCGCTAGCCGGTCTGCCACCGACCCATCTATTTTGTAAAGACACATTGAAAGTTATTATAGATTTCCATTTGTAGCTTAACTTTTTGAGCGGATGGGTGAGTTGTAACCATATCTTTTTATTTTTCATTTTATATTACTTACATTTTCAATTACAAAAAGTTTGACTTTTGTTCGAAATTGACGTTTTGACTTTATATTATTTTACGATGAACGATGATTATTATTATGTAGTTTGATTCGCCTTCTGTACTCATATGTATTGTTTTCCAACGAACTGGTGTTTACATTTTTTTGCTAAGAATCAAACTGCACGACGACATAGATGTTTTTCAAATATAATGGGAAACATTGAATTTTTCAATGTTTAAATAAATGAACGATGATTGTGGGTGCCTGAGACAAATGGAGGAGGTCTTTGTCCATGAGTAGACGGGAACAGACTGAGGAAGAGGAGGAAGAAGTTGTTTATTATGATCCCTAACAGCATTTTCGTTGTGAAGTACTCGTAAAATTCCATTATAGTAATTTGTTAGACAGTGAAACGGAATAAGCGTTCCTATCACTTAGCTGTTTTGTGATATGATTCAATTACTGATTTGATTAAAGACCCCCTTTTCTGCAAATCCATTTAACTCTATGTACCTACATTCATACATTTATGGTAAAAGTCATGTTCACTACGGAATTAAGCCTCAATTTTTAAAGATGAGATTTTTTACACTGGTAAAAAACGTCATTTTTACAATATTCATTTATTATTTTGTATAATAATACCTGTTGGGCTTGTTGATTCAAAGGTGTGATTAAATGCTTTACTTAAATTGAAATAAAACGAATTTTCTGTAAAAATGAATAAATTATCAACCGCCGTGACACAGTTGGTAAGCCGTTCGGTTTCTGGTTTCTATTCCCAGCAGAGGAGAAATTTATTTAAATTCATTTCTCACACAAATGTTGCTTCTCTGGGCTGGAGACACTGGTTAGTGGGATAAATTGCCATACGGCAATAAACTCGCCACTTGCGCAAGGTGCAAGGAAGTGTTCATTATTATTATTATTTAATTATAATTACAAATTTTATCTCAGTTTTCATCCTTTCCGATGAAGAAGCAGATGCTTCGAAACCGGTTATAGCTTAAACAAAGTGAATTATAATAAATAAGTTTAATTAAGTCTCGGGCGCCCTAAAATCCATTATTTGGAAAAATGAGGATATAGCCATTAAAAACAAAGTGAGAATCTACAAAGCATGCGTAAGACCAGTGATGACATATGGTATAGAGGCACGAGCAGACACAGTCAGAAGCAAACAAATGTTGAGGACTTCAGAAATGAGGACATTTAGAGTTATTGCAGGCAAAACCCTGATAGACCGAGTGAGGAACTCCAGAATAAGGGAACTATGTGAGGTTGACGATATCATCAGATGGAGTAGGCAGCGGAGGAGGGACTGGTATGGTCATGTCCAAAGGATGGACAGCACCAGACTTCCTCATATCGTGCTACACAATCACCCTCACGGAACCCGCCCTCGCGGTAGACCGCCAAAAAGATGGAGGGATAGCTGGGGGTCCATCTCGCAGGAAGAGCAGGCCTCTTAAAAAACAGACCTGAAGGTCTATTCAAAAGAAGAAGAAGAAGTTTAATTAATGTATATTTTTGGATTTTTGCCAGTATAGTTACCTACCTAGCTAAAGAGTTCTACAGAAAAACGCTGTCTCAATCACTAAAATATGTATATATTTTTTTTAACCACGTAAGTTTTGATTCGATTAAATATATATCAAACATCAACCTACGTGTATTGATGATTAGATTTATTCAACGTATTTTCTACTTGATACTACTAGATAAAAGCCTATTTAAGTTGTGGGCCTAAGAAAATTCTCAAGATAAAGCTGTTTGTGCGAGTGTATTCCATTTGTCAACAGGAGAATTTATATTATTCGATGACGATGAATTTTCTGTTATAGAAACAAAAGTCTCGAGTTGTTGTATTGGCGAAGTAGATTTTTTGATACACCACGAGAGGGTATTGTAATATTCTTATGTATCTACATATCATACACGTATTTAATGTTATAATTTTAATTAAGGTAATTTTTTTCTCTCAAAAATTGAAAATATTTAAAATTATATATATTGTTAGGTTTTATTTTCATTTCAAAAACTTTTTGTTGTTGATTGAAGTAAAAAATTTCAAATAAAATTCAACATCTCAATTTGAATCGAAAAAAATCAATGATGAGGATTTTCTTTAAAAATACAATAGGTAAAACATAAAAACAATGAAAGCTGAAATAAACAGGGGTTAAAGGCTTTCTAAAGAGGAGAATCTAATCTAGATAATGCAATAGTAAAGCTTTTCCATTTCACTAACAAGTGCCAACATTGTCTGTACAGCTTTGAGGATTACGGTTATTTTCTGGTACTTACTTCACGAAAGATACAGATTTAAGGGGTTACAATAGATACTAGTATGTTTTCATAGACATTTTGGTGTAGGTACGAGGTAGAAATGAATTTAACAGAACAAATAAACATAGAAGAATACATACTAAAAAATATACCTACCAGTGCTTGATTTTGATTCCTCGTGTTTTATTTTGATTTTTTCTTCATGATACGGAATGAATTGATTTGATAAATGGTCAAAGTCAAATCTTGAATGCCGCCGGATTAGAATCTAACAAAAATATTCAATGTATACGTACAATACCATCAATTGAAAGAAAAATGATTTCTTTAAAAAAATCACATATACCTACGTAAATGAAAAATTTCAGTTATATACCTCCGATTATAATTTATTTTTACTTATATAAGAAAAACTGACAACTAAAATAAAAAAGGTTATTTCAGTTAAGTATATAAATATCTCCGTTTATAATTTGATTTTATTTTATTTCAATTTACGGTTTAATAACACATACTTTTACACATACAAGTATATGTATATTATATATAAAAAAACAGAATTAAAAAAACCAAAAAAATAAATTACAACAAATGAATATAAAACATGTAAAAAATAAAGAAAAACATGTAAATAATATGTAAAATACATGTAAAAAATAATGAAAAAACATGCAAAAATATGTAAACAAAATACATGTAAAAAATATGTAAATAACATGTAAAAAATAATGAAACAAAAAACGTACATAAGAAAATATGTAAAAAATAATGAAAAACATGTAAAAAATATGTTAAAAATAATGTATTTTCCATAAATAAAAAAAAACTGACTACGTGCAAAGTACAACCTGCTAAATTTTGTCTCTACGGAAGTCGTTGTTTGGATTCTTAGCAGATGAGAAATTAAAAAATATTGAACCTCAATATATTTTCATAAATTCCTTTTTTTATATAACAAAATAATGTTAAAATATCTGGCAATAAAATCTCCATTGGCTTGTTTGCTTGTGTGATGCTATATTTAATTCCAATACATTCTAAAATAAAAATGATTCATGTTACCCTTTGGTTGTCATTAAAACAAATTAACGAATCCCTTCAAATATATGTTGTCATATCACCCAAGAGAAGATCCCTATATTATAGGTTCTCTATGTATAAGGAACACCAGCCCTCGATGCAAATATCTTCTCGATGTAATATTGTCGCTGGATAAACTTGCTAGGATACATTTTACAAAGCTTTGCATTGAACAGAATTGAAATTGAGTTGAGTATTTAAATGGGTTTCCCATTTGTAGGTTGCAGAACATGAAAATTGCGGAGCTTTTAGTCTGGGAGGGTGGAAATATACCAAAACCACGTGGTAATAAAATCAAGATACAATTCTCTGTGAATACTTTATAAATAAATTCTTTGAATGCTTATTTGGCAAATAGTATATTGTTTGCTTTGTGGAAATATTTTTTTTTCATTTATAATCGCCTCCTTTTTTATGATCTTGCGTCAAAAACATTAAAAAATCTATGTAATTTTGAATTTTTCGAAATATCGAGAATAAGTATACAAAACCTAGGACAAATATTTTTATAGCTAGTTTATTTCACATTTTACTTTAAGCTTTGTGTATTTAATATAAACTGAAAGGTCAAAAGTATATTTAGTAGGTACCTACCTAATATGTAAAATACTAACAATTGTATATTAATTCCAACCAACAATAGCAACGTGAACCTTCAAGTGTAGATTCACTCATTGGTTCATAAAAAGAAAAAATAAATAGTTATAATAAAATAACAATAAACAGAGTGATCACAGCTAAGAGGAACGAAAGAAGTATAGATGGGTCAATGGGAAAGCGGTTAGCGCGCTGGGCTAGTTATCAAGTGGTCGCGAGTTCGAATCCTGCATCAACCGATTTCGTTCACCTATAGCACAAGCATTTATGTTTAATTTATGCTTAAGGGAGTGTAGGAAGATGTATATGTAGGTACTTGTTTAATAAGGACATACTCATTAAAAAAAAGCGAAGTAAAGGACAAAGAAAAAATATTTTTCGCCCCCATTCATTTAAAAATAAATTTTAATACTGCTTTTCATTTCTATTGATTATGGAGCCTCTATGTATTGCCGGGATAAGCAATGCGATGACCCAATGGGGTGCACAAGTTCTTCTGGAGTTCGAGATACTCCTGCGAGCTCCGCTGCCCATCAGTACCAAAAAAAACTGCTGTCAACTACTGCCTTTTTTTTAAAACGTAATTTACGAATAATTTTTGTTTGATACAATACAATTATTTACTTCCGTAACATCGCCCGCGAAGTCATCTCAGTTAGAACGTATTAGATACCGATTTGTCGATCTGCAGTGCATAGTCTATAAAACATATATGTATATCATATTCTAATATTTATTATAAAAGAAAACCATACGAACCAGCAAATAAAAATTTAATATTTATTTTTATCCCGCATTACCGAATTTCGTTCGAGAACTATTTGTCAACTATAATTTCTAAAATTTCAGTGGAGTAAATAGGATTGCCAAGTGTGTTGCGTTCGACCTATAATTAAACTATGAATTTACTAAAGAATGGGCCGTATATAGGGACTTGGAAAATTAAATAAACAAAACAATAATTTTTAATCCAAAAAGATGGACAGATAACTTGGTCTTCCAGAAGTAACTTTCAGAGAAAAAAACAAATCTACGATCTACATAAAGAAGAAGAAGAAGAATCATTTTTGACTATTTTCAAAATTAATAAAATTGGATTGATTCGTTGTTATAATGGAACAGTGTAAACCGTGATGATAAGAGAAGGGTGATACTGTGGAGTGAGTTAGGAGGTGGTTGGTTGGTACTTGGAACTTACCAATGTAGGAAAGTACATATCAACTTGAGAGAGGCGCCTCAGCTAAAAGTTAGTAAATTTGTCATGCACTAAATGGGCGGGGATTTTTGCTATAAAATATGTCTTACATTATTAGTATTATGTATGTATAATAATTTGAGTATAGGAATTATAAAATCTGTTGTTTATGTAGACGTTAAAAGTCAAGCTAAAATATATATGCATATGTAACATAATGCAATTTCCATTTCAGAATAGGCAACAAGATATGAGAGCCAATATTTAATATTAACATAAATCATCATAAAGCCCGATTTATATATTGTGCTCGTCTGTTAAACTTCTCAAGTTCTTTCTTTCCATATTATGTCATACCATTTTTTATAAGTTAATCTTGGTACATTTTTCCGTGCGTATAAACCAGTGTTTGCCAAACAGTGGTTCTCGGACCAAAGGTTTGTGGTCCGCGGGAGATTCCGGTGACTACTTATACAAATATTTTCCCGTGATCAAATCAAAATTACGATTTTCGTTGAAATTGATTAAGTAAATACATTCTTCCTGTTAAATGTCCGTTATTTATTGAATTATCTTTAGCGAAATAATTATTAGAACATACCGTAATACAATCTATAATTTCTGTATCATTTAGAAAACGAGTTTTGATAACACCTGAACGATTCATGGCTAGGTCTGCGGACGTCGCACACACAGTCTTCAGTTATATGTTTGTAATGTTGTTTATTATGGTCCCTTTCAGGCTGAGTGGTCCTCAATTATCGGCGGTTTGGGAACCACTGGTATAAACAAACTCATGAAACTTCGATAGGTGGCCTAAAAGTTTAAAGGCCAAATAATATGGTACGATCTTGAGTGAGGGGTTTTTAAAAAATTTAAATCATAATTTTGTGTTGAACAATCGATTGATTATTTCTTCTTCTTCGATGGCGCTACAGCCCAAGTCGAGCCTTGGCCTCCTTCAACTTCTGCCTCCAACCCCGTCTGTACTCAGCTGCCGTCCTCCAGTTTGTAATACTTAAGAGCTGTACTGCATCTCTCCTCACCTCGTCCTGCCATCGCAACCTGGGTCTTCCTATCTTCCTTCTTCCACCTGGATGATCAGTCATAATTATCTTCGATGAATTATTTAACCATATATATATATATATATATATATATATATATATATATATATATATATATATATATATATATATATATATATATATATATATATATATATATATATATATATATATATATATATATATATATATATATATATATATATATATATATATATATATAGATATTAATTTAAATATACTTTTAAAATTTTTACTCATTCAAATTATTCATATATATATATATATATATATATATATATATATATATATATATATATATATATATATATATATATATATATATATATATATATATATATATATATATATATATATATATATATATATATATATATATATATATATATATATATACATATATATATATATATATATATATATATATATATATATATATATATATATATATATATATATATATATATATATATATATATATATATATATATATATATATATATATATATATATATATATATATATATATATATATATATATATATATATATATATATATATATATATATATATATATATATATATATATATATATATATATATATATATATATATATATATATATATATATATATATATATATATATATATATATATATATATATATATATATATATATATATGTTAAATCTAAGGTTTTCGCGAGTACAAAATATGTTATTATTAAGTATTTTGGGGATAACCCGCGTCAAATTATGATTCCCGAGAGAATCAGTCGTCTGCCGACGTTTCGTCTGAATCACATCAGACATTTTCTAAAGGCGCCTTGTTAATAAATTTTCGTCTCGAGGGATAGTGCACGCACGTCCGTTCGAGTCGAAAGCTTACTACCAAGTGAAAGTTTGAAAGGAAGCCGCGTCAAGTGTTATATATATATATATATATATATATATATATATATATATATATATATATATATATATATATATATATATATATATATATATATATATATATATATATATATATATATATGTTAAATCTAAGGTTTTCGCGAGTACAAAATATGTTATTATTAAGTATTTTGGGGATAACCCGCGTCAAATTCTGATTCCCGAGAGAATCAGTCGTCTGCCGACGTTTCGTCTGAATCACATCAGACATTTTCAATAGGCGCCTTGTTAATAAATTTCCGTCGCGAGGGATAGTGCGCGCACGTCCGTTCGCGTCGGAAGCTTACCACCAAGTGAAAGTTTGAAAGGAAGCCATGTCAGTTGTTAGTGGAGGGGTGGGTTTCCCCAATGACGTCATTATTGCGTTTTGTTTGGCTTCTAGTGACTCGAGTACTTAACGGTATATTGTTTACAGGTGGATTATCAGTTTTCGGCTTACTAAGAATTTTACTAATGTTTTTAATGTGACTATTGTTTGAAATATCGGTAGTTGGGTTAATTTGATTATTATGGTTTTTCAAAATATTGTTTTCAAGTACACTTGTCCATGCGGTCGGGATTCGAATGCTATCGTCCCTGCTATTCATTATACTGTTGCTTCTTCTATATATTTCTATTGCTTCCCTGTAAATTCTAAATGTTTCATTGTTGATATTCGCGACTACTTTTGAATTTTCAAAGTCTATGGAGTGATTTTCGGTCAATGAGTGATTTACTAGAGATGAAGTTAATTTCCGGTTTTTAATATCTACGCGATGTTCAGAGACGCGTGCCGAGATTCTGCGATTTGTCCTGCCTATGTAAGTTTTTGTGCAATCACCGCAAGGGATTTCGTAAATACCGTGTGACTCTAATGGTATTTTATCTTTCGGACTTTTTAAAAAGGATGAAATTTTGTTGTCTGTTCTAAAAATGGTGCGAATATTATGTTTGTAAAGTAGGTGACTTATTTTGTCAGTAGTGCCTTTTATGTAAGGTAAAAATGCAATGGCGAGTGGCTTTACTTTAGTTGATGTATCTTTTTTATTAAAATTTTTATTCGTTTGATTTTTTATTGCATTATTTATTGTGAAATTTGAAAAACCGTTATTTCGTAGCGCGTTTTTAAGATACTCTAATTCATTTTGAATGTTTTCGGAGTCGGTTATCCTTAATGACCGTGTTACCAAGGTGTTTGCTACAGAGGCGATTTGTGCTGGATGATGGTTCGACGATGCGTGGAGATATCTGTTGGTATGTGTTGATTTTCTGTACACAGTGTGGCCGAGTGTGCCATCGTCTTTTTTGATTACGAGAACATCAAGAAAAGGAATTTCACCGTTGTTTTCGATCTCCATTGTGAAAGAAAATCAAGAAATTTGTGAAGTTCCTCCAAACCGTGAGGCCATATAACGAAAGTATATGGCCTCACGGTTTGGAGGATAATCAAATTAACCCAACTACCGATATTTCAAACAATAGTCACATTAAAAACATTAGTAAAATTCTTAGTAAGCCGAAAACTGATAATCCACCTGTAAACAATATACCGTTAAGTACTCGAGTCACTAGAAGCCAAACAAAACGCAATAATGACGTCATTGGGGAAACCCACCCCTCCACTAACAACTGACATGGCTTCCTTTCAAACTTTCACTTGGTGGTAAGCTTCCGACGCGAACGGACGTGCGCGCACTATCCCTCGCGACGGAAATTTATTAACAAGGCGCCTATTGAAAATGTCTGATGTGATTCAGACGAAACGTCGGCAGACGACTGATTCTCTCGGGAATCAGAATTTGACGCGGGTTATCCCCAAAATACTTAATAATAACATATTTTGTACTCGCGAAAACCTTAGATTTAACATAAATAACCTCTACGGGGAGGAAATATACAGTGAAACAAAAAAGTTTGAAAAATTAAAGTCAAAACACGCTAAGCTTCTATGTGACCTAACCTTTTTGTGTCGATGTCGTGATAAAAAAGTAGTGCCAAAGTGTTTTCAACTGAGACAACGCGGTAGCAGAAAATCGGTGAGAAAAATTCTTTATAATACTAGTTTTTCCCTCATACGCGACGAAATCGGTTACATTCATTTACAATTACATACACTTGGTACTGATATTAGAAATCTTCATATAAAACTTGCTAATATATTACACCCGTTAATATGGTCCGAATTAGATAATCTCATTCATAATAGGATTGAAACGAATAATAAAATAAACTCCGACCGCCAAATAAGTAAATTCACGCGTATCGAAAATAATATCAAAAAACAAGAATACCAACAGTCGTTAAATACCGATAAAATCATTCACAATCTCACTGATCTAAAATTAAATAACGATACAATATCTGTTCTAAGTAAAGGTTTTAATTTTGGTGTTGTTCCTCCGAAAATTCCGAAAGAAGACATTGTTACGGGTATCGAATCAGCCGTGTGTAAACTACCAAATAATATAGCCGAAACTATACGACAAGAAACTTGCCATATACTTAGAAAATCGCTTCCGCCGAAAAGAAATATATCTCTCGATGAAATACGAGCTCTTAAAGAATTACGCGCAAATAAAGATATAATTATTCTTCCGGCAGATAAGGGAAACGCAACAGTGATCATGAAAAGCGAAGATTATCACATTAAAATAACTAATTTGCTTAACGATCCGGCTTATAAACTGCATCCTAATAATCCTATAACATACTTAGAAAAAACGACTAAAACAAAAATTATGTCATCCAAATTAAGTCCAGAATTAAAAAAGTCGTTAATACCTAGAGAAAAATCGTCACGATTTCCGAAATTATACGGTTTGCCAAAGATTCACAAGACGGATGTTCCTCTTAGACCCATAGTCAGTTCTGTCGGTTCGCCACTTCAAATGTTATCAAAGTATCTTGCCAACTACTTACAACCAGATGTAGAATCAGCGGAATCATTTGTCAAAAATTCGGAACATTTTATACAAATCATTAAAAATCAAAAATTAAACAAGGGCGACATCCTTGTCAGTTTTGACGTCGTATCCCTGTTTACCAATATACCTACAGACGAAGCTCTTCAAGCAATAAAAGAAATGAGTGACCCACCGAATGACATAATAACTTTAATAGAACATTGCCTCAATAACACATTTTTCACCTATAATAACGACATGTACAAACAAGTAAAAGGAGCACCAATGGGTCTATCTCTTTCACCGCCAGTCGCTAACATATTCATGACCAAGTTAGAAAAAGAAGCTATAGATAGAGCGCGCTTAAAACCAAAGCTATGGATTAGATACGTGGACGATACTTTCGTTATATGGCCTCACGGTTTGGAGGAACTTCACAAATTTCTTGATTTTCTGAACGATCTCCACAATAACATCAAATTCACAATGGAGATCGAAAACAACGGTGAAATTCCTTTTCTTGATGTTCTCGTAATCAAAAAAGACGATGGCACACTCGGCCACACTGTGTACAGAAAATCAACACATACCAACAGATATCTCCACGCATCGTCGAACCATCATCCAGCACAAATCGCCTCTGTAGCAAACACCTTGGTAACACGGTCATTAAGGATAACCGACTCCGAAAACATTCAAAATGAATTAGAGTATCTTAAAAACGCGCTACGAAATAACGGTTTTTCAAATTTCACAATAAATAATGCAATAAAAAATCAAACGAATAAAAATTTTAATAAAAAAGATACATCAACTAAAGTAAAGCCACTCGCCATTGCATTTTTACCTTACATAAAAGGCACTACTGACAAAATAAGTCACCTACTTTACAAACATAATATTCGCACCATTTTTAGAACAGACAACAAAATTTCATCCTTTTTAAAAAGTCCGAAAGATAAAATACCATTAGAGTCACACGGTATTTACGAAATCCCTTGCGGTGATTGCACAAAAACTTACATAGGCAGGACAAATCGCAGAATCTCGGCACGCGTCTCTGAACATCGCGTAGATATTAAAAACCGGAAATTAACTTCATCTCTAGTAAATCACTCATTGACCGAAAATCACTCCATAGACTTTGAAAATTCAAAAGTAGTCGCGAATATCAACAATGAAACATTTAGAATTTACAGGGAAGCAATAGAAATATATAGAAGAAGCAACAGTATAATGAATAGCAGGGACGATAGCATTCGAATCCCGACCGCATGGACAAGTGTACTTGAAAACAATATTTTGAAAAACCATAATAATCAAATTAACCCAACTACCGATATTTCAAACAATAGTCACATTAAAAACATTAGTAAAATTCTTAGTAAGCCGAAAACTGATAATCCACCTGTAAACAATATACCGTTAAGTACTCGAGTCACTAGAAGCCAAACAAAACGCAATAATGACGTCATTGGGGAAACCCACCCCTCCACTAACAACTGACATGGCTTCCTTTCAAACTTTCACTTGGTGGTAAGCTTCCGACGCGAACGGACGTGCGCGCACTATCCCTCGCGACGGAAATTTATTAACAAGGCGCCTATTGAAAATGTCTGATGTGATTCAGACGAAACGTCGGCAGACGACTGATTCTCTCGGGAATCAGAATTTGACGCGGGTTATCCCCAAAATACTTAATAATAACATATATATATATATATATATATATATATATATATATATATATATATATATATATATATATATATATATATATTGCGTAATGAGTACTCTCAAATTTATTTAATTGCATCAGAAATTAATCGTGTAACATAAATAATATTCCATATTCCATTAATTATGACTGATTTTAATTTACCTATTGTAATTTAAATGTTGGTGTTTTCTTGATTTTGGGTGTATTTTTTTTGTTCTTTCTATATTTTGTTCTGAAATTGTGTCCTTTTTTTATATATAATTGTTAATTGATTTGTTTTATATATTTTATAAGATTTATTTTATGTATTATATTGTGAAGTATTCATATATGTAATGTAAGCAAAGAGCTGCTGCTTTCCTAAACACAAGCTTCTAGCTTAAATTAGAAAAGGAAATATGTATATGTTGATATATGTAACCAAATATTTGTAAATGTATGTATTGTATAATAAATACTAATAAAAAAAATAGTGTTTAGAACAAATTCAGAGAAAAACCTTTTTAATTGTAATGAAACAATAATGGCCCGTATAAATTGGATATGAAAAGGTTGAGTTGGTGGCTGCAAAAAGCATAGCTAGCGCCCCCAATATTTTAATAATGTAAGCTGTGATGTATTTTGGTGGTGAAATCAAAACCCCTACCGTGAAAGGGAATCAGGGTGGAAAACCGTAATGCGTGACAGTGGCTGAAGCTAGACCAGGGCTGAGGAGGGTTGGAAGGGAGTGGAGGTGAGGGGATGAATGAGAGATGAAGGGGACAATTCTAGGAGTCCGCAAAAAGTAATAATGATAAAAAGGACATTTCATGCGATTTAATTTTTTGCAAGATTTTGTGTCATAAGCGTAGACTTTATCAAGTACACATTTTTTCGTAAAAAATCACATATTTTGAAGTTTTTTATTGTTATAGTATCTAATTGACTTTTTTATGACAGTATTGAATAATTGATTCTCTCTAAATTCAATTTTTCAGGGTGCAATTCAAATGCTACTGCAAACACTTCCTTGCACCCTGCGCGAGTGTCGAGTTTATTGCCATGTGGCAATTCCTTCCAACTAACCTGTGTTTCCAGTCGAAAGAAGCAATATTTGCGTGAGAAATAATTAAAAATTATTTCTCTTCTGCTGGGGATCGAACCCAGGACGACCGCACAGAAAACAAACGACTTAGAAACGGTTATATATTTTCAGTGATAAAATCAAGAGAAATAGTGAAAACAACATAATTACAGATTATTTTCTGCATTTTCAATCATAATTAATATATGAAGTGGATTTTACTTGTATTACGTGTATTTTCAACAATTATCTATTTAATTTATTCAATTAATTTTTTTTTTGATAAAAATAATAAAACTTAAATATTATGAAACTAATCGAATATATTTTTATTATTGCATATGCGCAAACATTGGATTTTTTTCCCTGTCGGGAGTCAAAGATATTTTTTAACAGATTTTTAATTATCTCAATAGAGACGAAGTTGGAATATTTATTGTAGGAGAACCGGGAAATCAAGGCACCTACAGGGCTTACGACCTGTCATCGGCTGGTTTACGTGATCACTTTATGCGCTTGCGCAACGTTCACCAATTATGCCTTTTTAATGAGATCCCTATCAATTCAATTTTGAAACTTCTATATATTGTAATACTGAAATTCTTTTCGCTTGAAAATAAGGAATTTTTACTACAGCCATCTATGGGTGAAATTATGAACAACAATATTATTATTTTTTATTTATTTTGTTGTAACGCCATCTATTGAGAGAATTGGTTTTTTGTAAAATAATGAAAGCTACAATTCTTATATGTGAGGTGACAATGCATTTTTCGCATAGAAGTCACCCCTGAATTGCTAACTGAAAAAAAAAAAAAACCAATTCTCTCAATAGATGGCGTTACAACAAAATAAATAAAAAATAATAATATTGTTGTTCATAATTTCACCCATAGATGGCTGTAGTAAAAATTCCTTATTTTCAAGCGAAAAGAATTTCAGTATTACAATATATAGAAGTTTCAAAATTGAATTGATAGGGATCTCATTAAAAAGGCATAATTGGTGAACGTTGCGCAAGCGCATAAAGTGATCACGTAAACCAGCCGATGACAGGTCGTAAGCCCTGTAGGTGCCTTGATTTCCCGGTTCTCCTACAATAAATATTCCAACTTCGTCTCTATTGAGATAATTAAAAATTATGAAACTAATTAGGAACTTATTTATTCGATACACTGATAGCGTATTTCAATGTTTTACGAATAATTCGATAGTTTTATTTTTGTTGGCATTTATATGTCATGTTTTTTCGATAATAATATAAATAATTGATATAATATAGCCATTCAGGATAATTCCAATGGCGCATATATTCTGTCTTATAAGTAAAATATAAATTTGTATTAAAAAAAAACATATATTTTTAAGCATTTGCACATTTAAATGAAAGTAAATTTATTTCATCGAAAGTAGTGAACATTATTGTGTGGTGGAAGCTAAAAACCGTTTTCAAAGTGAGTAAATGATCCCTTTGAAAAATACAGCTCATTATGATGCAAATATTATCTTCCGTTAAAGAGAGGAAACGGATGTCACCCTTCGACTAACTGCATCTTTTCTAAGCAAACTTGACATAAGGAGCACTGAAAACGTTTTTATTTTTGGCTTGGGCTCTGAATAAAGATTATTGTCAATGAATGTGAATATTTTAACAAATTTTTATAAAGAAATCTTTGTTTTTAATTATTTTTGCTTTAACCATAAACGATTTTTACATAAGCGGTATTTGAGAAAATGGTGTATATTGTATGAAACATAATACATATATACATATATGTTTTATTAGATTTTATTTTATCTCTATTAAATTGTTGATTTACTGAGAGTTATGCAGTCATATTGTTTTTTTATTGACAAACATTTTTTCAACATCTCAATAGAGACGAAATTGGGATATTGTAGAAGAACCAGGAACTCGAGGCACCTACAGGGCTTACGACCTGTCATCGGCTGGTTTACGTGATCACTTTATGCGCTTGCGCAACGTTCACCAATTATGCCTTCTTATTGAGTTCCCTTATCGATGTAATTTTTGATGACAGGTTATAAGCCCTGTAGGTGCCTCGAGTTCCTGGTTCTTCTGCAATATCCCAACTTCGTCTCTATTGAGATGTTGAAAAAATGTTTGTTAATAAAAATATCATTTGACTCCCGAAAGGAAAAAAATCCAATGTTTGCGTATATGCAATAAAAAAGAATATTCAGTCATATTGTATTTAAAAAATTATAACAATAAAGCTACGATGTTTAGTGTGTGTATAAGTGAAAACCCGAAGCATTACTTTATTTCAGATTTCATATCTAACGATTTAAAATGTCTAGAGAAAAGTGGAATCAATTATGCAGTAACTATAAAATTATTTTTATAGTAAGTAAACTGATATTTTATTTAAGAACAAACACACCCGTAGTTGCTGAGTAGTATTATTTTCAAATTACTAAAACATCTATTAAGTTTATAAAAATACTAGCTGAATCGGCGAACTTCGTATCCCCTTACAGTCAATGAATGTCGTGTTAACTTTTAGCTAAGCTAAATTTAGGATTTTATTAACGTATTATAAAGTATACCAAAACATAATACAGTTCAATAGTTTATTTGAATAAAATAAAAAAATTGATATGTTTATACAAAGAAAATAAAAAATCAATTACACTATCACGCACACATTGCGGTGTTATTTTATTTATTTAAAAATAAAATTTCTGTATCAGCTTTCCGATATTAATATAGTTTTTTTGCTGTTTGGAGCGGAGACGAATCCAACAAAAAAGAGATCATTACTATTGGACTAGCCGTTCTTGAGTTATTAATGGTGTAACTAACCCTACTTTGATTTATTTATTTAGATTCATTTATTCACAATAATTGATTTTATATGTACCGTTTAGTTGCTTTTTGACGAAATAAATATTCTAAGAACTATTTTAATAAAACATTTAGAATGAAAGAATATCTTATTTTTTAAAAGGGCTGGGGAGATTTTTTTTGAATCGATGTAAGAGGCAAAGCACATATTCCGGTATAGGAAAGTAAAGGAAAGGGTCGGTGAATGTATACGCTTTTATAGGGTTTTACATTTGTATCGTTTGCCTTTGTGATCTTATTTTTATTTTTCAACATATCAGCAGACTCAATTTGCGCTAGGGGAGGGATACATTTTTATATTGATGACGTTATTTCAACAAATGAGGAACATTTATCACTTTGTTCAGCTCTATTTTCAAATACCTTCAATAAAATAAAACACATTATCAATCAAACCAAAATATATATGAATCCTCGATATGATAAATCCGTATTTATGAATCATTTACTTAGTCATTAGAATTTTATTTGTTTTAGCCATGAACATACGTTATCATTACACTACGCATCAACTTGCACTTGTTAATTCATAAGATTCACGCAGTCCGTTTATTGAACTCATCTTCAGATATTGTCAGAGAAGCAAAAAGACATACTTTTAATCCACATAGCCGTAGCTCAATTTCTTACTCATTTTTTATTTTTCCTTTTCCATATAGGTACTTAAATATTGTGTTATCATCGATGACCTATTGATATTTTTTCAATCTATTGACATTTTGTTTTTCGTTTTTAGGCAATTAATTTTGTACTGATGTTATTCTATTATTAAACGAACCCATTTTGCAAATACGTTCAATAAGTCTTATTTTCTCTCTGACCATGCATTATTGTCTACAAATCCCAATGGGAGAGGAATTGTATAGACATTTTCTTTCATGGGATTATCTTTGGGGGCAGAGGTCTAATCTAAACCAAGTAAACTTTATTTTTGATTCTTTCATTGACATTATATGTTTGCGGACTTTCTATCCATTGTATTGTGGCCAGACTTTTGAGTTAGTTTGATGGTCTTCCATTGGCTTCCATTGTATACAAAAATCAATCGTAAGGCTCCATTTCCTTGATAAGTAAACCTCATTTTCTAAATAGACTTCACCGACTGGTACTAGAAAATATCCATTGTTATTTATCTAGACGCTTTATAAAGAACATTTCACTTTCATTGATTATAGCTACCGAAACGCCATAGTCGAAATAGCATTATCAAATTAGACCAATCAAAAAAATGAACATAAACATCAATATGAATTTTGTAGAAATATTTTCCCCTAACTTGTAACATACTGCCATTAATGATATTCAATATCACATTGGCACTTGCAAAGACTGACACAATTTTTCTGTAGTTAACAATAGAAAATATCATATTTTTTTAAGAATATATATGTTCTTATATCAAGCACATATACGAAGCAGTAATGCTTGTGCTATAGATGAACGAAATCGGTCTTGGCAGGATTTGAGCTCGCGACCACAGGATTACTTACCCAGCGCGCTAATTGCTCTGCCACAACCCACAACGTAATTAAAAATATCAGAAGAAATATGTATTAAATATTTTTTTCCGTTAGCATTACTGGAAATTGAAAAAATAGTTATAAAATAATAAAATTTAATTATTTAAGCAACAATAATTGAATATGCATTTTTTTATTAGCTTATATCGCATTCCACCCAATCATTAGGATGATTTTTGCCAGTATAAAAATGTTATTTAATTATTTTGAGACTAGAGTTTATTGCATTATAGATAAAAATCCATAAAGGCGAAGAAATTTTGCTATGCGTAAATAAATATGTAATGATTTGAATGATAGGAGATGTGAAATATTGATTGGTAGTGGAGTATTAAGTATATAGTACAAATCGTATTCAGTGTGGATTGGGCATTCAAAAAACACAAGGGTAATAGGTAAATTGATGAGTGTGTTATAAAGATTTGAAAAGATTGGAAGAACTTCATATTATGATAAAAGAACTCCACGATGCTTCCCTAATGGTCGGCCTGGAAATTAATATTAATAAAACGAAAATCATGAGTCCATCTAACAGCACTATCACAATTGATAATAAAATAATTGAAGCTGTTGAAGAATATATATACATATACCTTGGACACAAGATAAAATTAGGAAAGGATAACCAGACAGCAGAAATACCCAGTAGGATCGGACTAGGTTGGGCAGCCTTTGGGAAACTTAAACATGTCCTAAAAAACAGAGATATTCCCACATGTCTGAAAAGAAAAGTGTTTGAAACATGTATCCTGCCTGTGCTTATGTATGGTCTGGAAACTATCACGTTAACTGCGAGGACCATACATAAGCGATAATAATGCACTCAGAGATCCATGGAAAGGCAAATGATAGGCGTGAGTCTAAGAGACAAAATTAGAAATGAAGAAATCAGACGCCAGACAAAAGTTGTTGATGTCATGGCAAAACTTAAATGGCAATGGGCATGTCATGTTGCCAGACAGGGTACGGACAGATGGGCACCCATAATTCTAAATTGGAGACCATGGGATATGAAAAGGGGAATAGGCCGGCCCCAGAAAAGGTGGGCCGATGATATTGTCCCTGTCGCTGGAAGCGGATGGGTTCGAAAAGCCCAGAAAAAAGACGAGTGGAAGCTTTTAAAAGAGGCCTATATCCAGCAGTGGAGAGATGGCTGAGAAAGAAGAAGAAGAAAGATATTGTGTGTAGGCGACTGCCATACAAATTGTATGAAGCAATGTCGTCAATAAATTCATTTGAAATTTTCTATTTGTCTATGTTTATACCAATTTTCAGCGTTCTAGCTTATATAGTTTCTGAGATATATGGAAAAATAAACCAAAAATTCAAAAGTTGATAACCCCTGACTGAAACAAATTCACAATTCTGAGAATAAACGTTTTGTAGGCTTATAACTACAGACAGATAGACAGACAGACAGACAGACACACAGACAGACACACAGACAGACACACAGACAGACACACAGACAGACACACAGACACACAGACACACACAGACACACACACACACACACACACACACACACACACACACACACACTCACACACACACACACAAACACACACACACACACACACACACACACACACACACACACACACACAACACACACACACACATGTATGGGAACATATATGCCGCGAAGCCTCTAAGTCGGTGTTTTTAGCATGCAATAAGTCCACTACGCCATACAAAATGTTCCTTCGTACACGCATCTTGGATTTAAACTGCCTCTTCCTTCAATAGAAAATCATTCTCTTGAATGAATCGACAGTTGGACAACAATATTCGGTTCAATTCTGAATACACACTTGAATTTCAATGAAATGTCAAATTTATCGAGTTTTTGTAATTCTGAGAAGATTGAATAAAATAAAGCAAAGATCATCACTAGTGTATTATAAAATGGATATATTTTAAAGTTACAGTTCTGGTGATAGCATTTTTTTTAATAACTCAAGGTTAAAAATTCATTCAATTAATGTTCATTCAATTCGTCTTCGGAATTGAACGCATTATTTTAATAAAAGTTTATTTTGGGTAAAAATATTTATGGCTATACATTTAGTAGGTACATATTATATTCAAATCCTTTTAGGCAAATCCCTATTATATACCCTGTTTGGTTAAATGTTTTTTTTGTATATTTTTTTTTTATTTTTTTATTTTTAATATATTTTATAATACAAATCAATATATAAATTCACTAGTAATAATATTCTTACATATTTTTCCCTGCAGTACCTCATCAAAAAGATTACAATCTTGTGCTTGATGAGGGAAGCACTTATAAAAAAATAAAAAATATCAATACAAAGCAAAGTCAACATAAAAGTAATTAAATCAAATCATACATGAACAAAAAAAATCAAATAAACATCAAAAAAAGGTTGAAAATAAATGAAAAAGAAGAATACTCAAATGAGAAAACATATCAGAATACATATTCAAACCAAAAAAAAGAAAAACATGAAAATAATTGAAAAATGAGTAATATAGAATTATAGACGATTCAAATATATCAAAACACATATTCAAAAATAAAAAAAAGAAAATACTGGAAATTGAAACAAATCAAAACAACAAAATCGAAAACTACTACATATTTTAGAAAGTTAAGTGCAATTTTAATTTATGTTTAAATTTTTTAAATTCTTTTATCTGCTTTAATTCATTTGGGAGGCAATTGAAAAATTTTATTCCCAAATAAATGTAGTTGTTTTGTAATTGTCCTGTATTGCATTTGGGTATTTTAAAATCATTTTGGAATCGCAGAGACTTATTTTTTTCAATTTTTTGTATAACATTATCTTTGAAAATTTGCAAAATAGACACTTTTTTATAAATATTATCTACTTTGGGTACTTTGAACATGACAAATAGTGTTGTAGTGGGGAAAGTGCGTGTTTTCTTAAGTATAACCTTTATGATTAATTTTTGTACAACTCTAACTTGGTTTAAAATATTGTCATATGCTCCTCCCCAACCAACGATTCCATAAATAAGCAAGGAATGGACCGTCGCATAATAGATGTTTTTAAGGTTTTTTAAATTTAATACATTTCTTAGTCTTATGAAAATATAAATACATTTCCTTATTCGTTTAACTAAGTCACCTAAATGCGCTTTCCATTTCATGTTTTGGTCAATAATAATACCGAGGTATTTTATCTTTGAGGTTGGTCGTAGTGTTGAGCAAATTTCGCGGC
Source organism: Molanna angustata (assembly GCA_963576475.1). Lineage (NCBI taxonomy): Eukaryota > Metazoa > Arthropoda > Insecta > Trichoptera > Molannidae > Molanna > Molanna angustata. Next base: position 14,467,744 of record OY754971.1, on the reverse strand, counting down.
AGTTGCTGGTGTTGCAATTATTATGATGTATGGTTATTTTCAAATCCAGATCTGTTTTCAGTATATATTATATTTTTATATATCTTGTTTTGTTAAAGTAAACCAATGCTCAGTAAGTTAATCCCTCTTTAATTGAACTACTTGCTAATAAACGAAACTTTAATACTCTTCTAGAATTAGTTCTTACGATACGTAATAAAAACAATATTTTATTTTATTTTATTTATTTATTACAAAAAGACATATTTTACATAAAAAAAATACATAGCAAAAAAAGAAATTAAAACACTTTATAATATGACTTCCTTCAAAAAGAGAAATACTCGTGTTTTGAAGGGAGTTGCAACTATTTACATAATATAGAACAAAAACAAAGTAACAAAATAATCATAGGTAACAAAAAACATACTTTAAAATAGACATAGGTATATATGCTATATTTAAAAAAAAAACAAAACTACATTTAAATATCAATTACGATTAATAAAATAAGTGCATAATATCTACATATATAACAACAATGAATAAATAAAACCAGTTTTTATACACAAACCCTCTTTATATCTACATAAAATTTCTTTAGATCGATAATATCCGTATGTCTCTGCTCAGGCAACAGTTCGTTAAACCACTTAACGCCAAGATACGTATAGTGGTTTTGTGCGTAGGCCGTTCTTTTTTTTGGTATATTTAGTATCACATTAAATCGATGAGTGGCTCTTATACAATCCGAAGCATGTACTCTATCGACGAAATACTCCCTGTAGATGTGCTTCAATGCATTTCTCTTATATATAGCATGCAGTGATGGGACATTTTTTTTTTTTTTTTTTTTTCTTTCTCGCACGACAGCTTTACGCCAGTTACAGTGCGACACCTGTTCGTTATTTTATTTAATATATTTTTTAAATCGCTGAACGCCCCAGAAGAAGACGTCAGCTTCAACAGGTAAATCATTTAATAGAGCAGACATTCGTACGAGAGTGTTACGAGCAACCACGTCTGTACAAGCGGCAGGTAAATTAAATAAGTGGTGTCCTCTACCTCTCATGTAGTTCGGGGGAGCGTAAAGGCCTAGGTGCTCAAGCAAAATTGGGCAGTCAATGATATAATTTACAAACCTTGTAACCCACCAGAAGTAACGAATTATCTCGCCTTTTTTCGAGACTCTGATAGGCACAGGCCTCAAGGAGATCAGGGTGATGCATGTAAGTTGGGTACACTCCGTGCGTACGCATGTAAAGGTACCTTAAAAACTTTTTCTGGATCTGTTCCAGCATTTCGGAGTATTTCTTCCGGCATGGTGCCCAAACAACACTACCAAATTCCAGCTTGGTACGCACCATACAGTTGAATATACTCTTTAGCGCCTCCGGATTTGTAAAATATTTTCCCAGGCGAAAAGTCAGGCCTAGAAACTGTCCACATTTGGATGTCAGGTTGGTGATGTGGTCAACGAAGGTCAACTTAGCATCATACATCACCCCCAAGTCCTTAAATGTGACTTTTCGTGCTAGCGTGGTACCGTCCATCAAATAGTTGAATAATATAGGGTTTGTCGAGCGACTGTAGCTCATGACGACACATTTTTTAATATTGAACAACAATTTATTAGTGATTGACCACTTTGACAAGTTATCAATATCACACTGGAGCTTCAAACAATCCTCCATAGCTCTGATAGACAAGAAAATCTTTAAGTCGTCAGCATAGAGTAAACAAAGACAGTGTTCAATGACATCCTGTATGTCGTCAATAAATAACAAAAACAAGAGCGGGCCCAGATTAGATCCCTGAGGAATCCCAGAGTAAGATTGGAATTCCTGGGAACAGAACTGACCCACCGTTACGTATTGTTTCCGATTTTCAAGGTAGGAAGATTTGCCTCGGTAAAGAGGCTAGTCGTAGGGTAGTCTCTGGGTTTAGTTAAAATTATTTTTAAGATACTCCGCTGGATGATATAAAGGGGTTCGAGGTTAGTTTTATAAGCACCACCCCACGCTATAATCCTATACTGCATGACAGATTGAGCAAGTGCAAAATATATATTTTTCATCGCAGCAATGTCCAAGAAAGTCCTCAATCGATAGAATACATACAATAATTTCCTCATTTTACCAATCGTATTACTTATTTGCTCTTTCCACATTAATACCCAAATATTTTATGTTTTGAACATATCTTTTCCATGATTTCCATATATATTTCTAATACTATGTATTTTCCTTATTTTTTGAACTTATTGCTTATATGAACGATTTATGTACGATTGATGTTGGCATTCATATTAATAGTGTCACTGTTTCGAGATACATCAGCCCCGGCACAGGTTTTTCCTTATTGGGGCATTGCAGATACAAATTCGTGTGATGTAAAGATCTTATTCAATCGACTACATTCAACTTTGGCAGTATTTGTAAACATCTCATGTTATAGTTGTTTATATTATAGTTTGTACTATGTACAGGGTTATTTATTGTATGATCTAATTTTAGATTGCATTTTGTACCGTATAAATCGATGTGAAAACAGATGAGTCGTTGATTTCAAAATCATTTGAGCAAATATTTTCGTGTTCATTCACATGTGTGGGGAATATTATATCAGATGATTGATATATCCAGATCATACACAAATAGATTACAGTACAAATACAAATAAATTCGACTAGACGAGCAAAACTTCCATACAAAGTTTATTTGTAGTAAAAAAAAAAAAATTGCATATTGCATTTTTTAAATCGATTTTTTTATGATAGCATATTATATGTACGCAAATATTAGATTTTTTCATTGTCGAGTTAATGATATATTTTTGATAAATTTCTGTCTCAAAAAGAGACAAAGCAAGAATATATATATATAGGAAACCGGGAAATCAAGCAATTACAGGGATAACGACCTGTCATCAGTTGGTTTACGTGATCACGTTAGGGGCTTGCGCAACGTTCACTAATTTTGCCCTTTTTCATTAATTTTCCTTCTTCTTCTTCCTTGCCTCTTCCCAGTTCATCTGGGGTCGGCTTTTCTGCTAAGAAATCACAAGACCTTTCGATCTTGGGTCGTCTCTGTGGTTAGGTGTCCTCCATCAGTTCCTCAGTTCCACCAGATGACCTGTGGACGACCTCTATTTCTGGACTGAGTGATTTCCCTTGATTTACCTTATCAATCCACATTGAAAATTCTATATATTTTACAAGTTGACAACACATCAGCCAGTAGATGACAAGTGGCTTTGCAGGTGCTTGATTTATCGGCACTCCTATTTTTCAATTAAAATTTGTCATTTATTTTTAAATTGAGATCGTCAAAAGGTGACCACAGACGAAAAGTTTTTGGAAGAATATAATGAATTTTAGATATTGTGAGGATGTGGAAATAGATCCATATTCTTTATAATTAGAATTAACAGGGATTTTAATATTTTTTCATCCAAGAACTAGATTAAGTGAAAAATAATGGGCAAAAGAAAGTTCCATGTGTTCGTCGAGGAGAATGCTAAAAATAAAGAAACATGAGAGATGTCTGACATAGTTAAGAGTAGATAAAAAGGAGAAAGGTTGCCTATAAGTTGATCATAATATTTATTAGTAGTCTTGCCGCAATTAGCTTTACTTAGGGAAAAATGGATACAAATCGAATGGATGTACCTACAATGAACATATCTATTTAAGTTAAGAATGTTGACGAAGAAGAGAAAAAGATAATTTATTTCGATGAAAACACATTTTTTAAGCTTTATTTTTATATTTTTTAATTGTACATATTATACAATTTTGTCACAATCTGGTTAGTTGGAAGAAATTTCCTAATAGCAATAAGCACGCTAATATGCATTATATTTTTTATATTAATTATAAGAAGATTACATTGAATATTGAAGGTTACTTGGTAAAACGTCAGAATTGATTTAAAGTATTTTTTTGCATTGACAACTGAGAAACAGTTGTTTTGTTATATATGGAAGCAAAGTACCTAAAATTTATATTTTTATTTAACTTCATTTTTCAAAATCGAAAAAAAAACGTGTATGTTTTTTAAATTTATTTCATTGAATTCAAGTTATACGCTAAGTAATCGTTTCCTGTCAATTATAATTTATTCGAAATCGTAAATTTCCCCAAGACAAAACTATTTTATAGGAAAAAGCAACAGGTTAAAAGGTATCACGTGTCTTTTCTAGACCATTTTATTTCCTCATTGTATTAGTGAGTAAGCGCTGGAGAAAGGATAACCCGAAACTACATATATATTTATACAATAGACGTATCTATATATATATATATACCCGCCGACTATCTCTTTCATCCCTATCCAGAAATTCTGAATCTTGTGCTTTCAAGAATAAAATGAATTGTTCGCAATTTTCTTTAATGGCCTTAACCGTTGGGCTCTTTCGGAATGAAATAAAATATCATGACAAAGTGAAATGAAAACATTGACGAAAAAGTAATGAAATGACAAATATCACCAAATACATGATGTGTAAACAGCCCCATGTAATAGTTCATATACATTCGAAATTGTAAAATTTCATCAGAAAACTTTGGATCCATTAATTAGCAAATCATCGAAAAAAGGAATATTTTGTAATGTTGTTAGTAAAAATGCATTTCCTTCATCATTGATTTTGTTTGGTATTATTTCATAAAGGGTTTTTTATGATACATTTTTATAAAAATAAAATTTTCTTAGTATTTCTATTTCATATTTTTCTAATAATATGTATACATTTTATTTGATTCATATAATGAAGTAAGGACTATGTCGTGTTGGTACTTATAATATGGTTGCTAAGAGCTTCAATACAACTTTTGAGTCATGAGCGGTGCCTTTAATGGTCCATCATTTTACGTCCATTCACTCAAGTACCTACTTTATTTCCATTGAAAGATGCTTAGCAACTGGGGAATGCCTAGTGACAAGTCACCCTTTCCACACCCTGTAGCTGTTGTAGGTACATTCATTGGGGTTTGGAAGGCAGTTAATAAGGATTCGACCCTTCATATTCAATATTTCAACAACAAAATGGATACTACGTAAATGATTTTTATATAAAAAAAATATACTGTAAAGTTTCTCAAAAATAGTTTTGATTTTCGCTTTGTCGAGTGAAGAAAACCTGTGTTTGTTTATAATGATTTGAAAATTCACACTTACGTGAATCATTATTTTTTTAATTTCAATCATATCAAGAAAAAATCATAAAACAAAATTAAACTACATATTTTACCATAAATTATAAAGTATTTTAAAAGGTTTTGTTTGTTTTTCTTCAACATCAATAACTTTAAATACTTTTTATAAAATTTAATACTTTAACCATCATCTTGCGTATTAACGGAAATATTTTAATCAATATACCTATCGATCAAGAGTACAAATCTAAATATAAATTACGCCTTAATTAATTTTTCTATGTCCATTATGATTTGTATCATATCTCTTTTTAATTCGCATGTTTGACGGAAACTATGATTTTTCTATGTTAAGGAATGTTAGTGTTAATGAATGAATCTAGCAATAACAAAAACCATACATTATTCATCGTGCAAAACATGAATTATAAAGATAAAAAGATTGTGAAGTTAGAAATATATTTTCGGTTTCAAACTTGCCAAAGATTTAATTTAAACTTGCCACAGCGACTAACTGAAAATATCCAATGTAACAAAGTGGAACATTGTATATTATCAGTTAGTTGCTTTAGGTTAATAAATAATACCGAAGACAGTCGACATGAAATATTGAGTATCACTGATCTACGCGGGAGGCTGTATTCATCTGTAGAAGATATGGTACTGGCAGTATTCGCAGCTGACTTCGCTACGCCGCCCGTTTCACCTCTACGATCATTGTACGAATCTTCTACGAAGGTCTACGCCGCGCCGCGCCGGTGCGACTGAATTGAGTTTTATTGAGTGAAACGTTCTATGTACTAGTTCATACTCTATCACGATAATAAAGACTGATTTTGTACTTACATACACTTTATATTGCTTATTTTAAACTTTATCGAAATATAAGTATTTTATAATTGAAAAGAGTGCCTTTTAAGATGACGTTCTGGAAGTGGATTTTGTAAGTAAAAATATATTATTAAATTAAAGTTTTATTACTTAAAAACGCATATAAGATTTATTTATATATGTAAATAAATCGAGTAAGAATTTAATATATTTTCCGATTAATTGAATGTTTTTTTAATGATACGTTTATTATGTTTTCCATCATTTTTTTTTCATAATTATGTGCACGTAAAACTTTTTGTTAAAATGTTATTAAAATAAAACAAAACTTTGTTTTTGTAATAAAAAACGGTATAATAATAAAATAACATGTTTATTGATATATAAAATGTGAGGTATGCAGAGATAGTGGTAGAATAGTATGAATCTGGTATGACTTTTCATAAAATCTCTATTTTTCTTCAATTCAAATCTAAATGTCTGATTCGTTTTATCATTTTTTTTCTTTTTTCTCTCTCCCAGCCTACTTCATTAATCAACTGTGCTGTCAGATTACGCCCTCAGAGTTCATTAGTTATAAACGTTATACAAATATTCAATGTGGTAGGTGAGGTTCTCCCGTGGGAGGTATCGTCACGAAGTTGTAGCAACCTGTTGGAGTGGCTACCCTCAACCCCCTCTTATCTACCTCCCTTCCTTCCCGTCTAACCATCCCTCACACCTTTCCATTCACTACTCAGACACCTCTTAGGGGCTTGTTTCTGGTTATGTAAACACCAAGATGTAATTCCTTCAAAAACATCCAATACTTATTATGAACATCTGTTATATGTCATAATACAAATAAATCTTCTCGATACAATTATTATTCCACCAATTGATAAAAATTAATGTATTAATTATAATTTCTCAAAATTTATTTTTTATGTTATAGAATTATTTTAAAAATAACATATATTTTCTTTGATTTCATGTTTCAAATTAAAAAAAGTTACGAGTGTTTTACAAATTTATTGATTTTTAACTATTTTTTTATTCTGTATCACACGTATTATTTTGTATTTTTTTTCGTATATTTTTTTGTATATTTTTTATTTCGTATATGCTTTGACGAGCGTAAATAAATCTTATCAATTTTACATGAATCAATAAGTAGATGGTAAAATTTACTTGACGGTTTCTAATTCATCTTTGAGAAAACAATATATGAGATATTTGCGTTTACAATTTATGAAAAATTTCACAAACAATAACGCTGATAGCTGATAACTGGTCATTATTTTTTGTGAAATTCCTCAATCAATAGTGATATTAATCAAATTATTTTTTTAAACGATTGCTAAAATATTATTGAATGAATATTTATAACTAAAGATATAAAAAAAATAGAGATTATAAGATTTTTATGAAAGCGAATACTGTGATAATTAAGCCGATAATAAATTATCCATTTATTTATGTTTCTATTATGAAAATATATATTTTTTTCTTCGTTTTCCTTATTATTAAGGCACAAAAATTTTCTTTATAAATTTTTTTATATATGGTGTCACATTTTTATATATGGAGTACTTCTTCAAGACGAGTAAGTTAACACTTATTTTGTGTAATGTATATTGTTTGACTGTTTGTTTGATTAAAATAGATAAATAAATAAAAAATATTATTCACCATTCCTCGTTTGTCTTCCTTTTTAACATATCGGAATTATCATCATAATGACTGGCGCTACAGTCCGCTAAGGACCCTTCGCCTGTTGATCAAAAAGATTCATTTTCAAAATCAAAAACATTTTAAATTGATTTTGTAAATTATATTCTTTCCAATGTCCACATTTCTTATTCTTTCATTTTCGTTGTCATTTATTTTTAATATTTCATTTTAAATTAATTTATTTTCAATGTAACCATCAGTTGCAATTCAATAAAAAAATAATTAATCTGTGATTAGATATTTTTTTACTGTAGGTATATTAACTCATTTACTATATAGTTGACCGCCGTAGTAATCTATCTGGCTTCTGCACTGACGTTCCTGATTCGATTCAGATAGAGAAAAAAATATTTCTTAAATAAGGCTGTCGTGGCTCAGTTTCTCAGATACCTCTCTCCTAACCCAAAGGCCCCGGTTCGATACTCTTTTTACAGTTTTTGTTTGCACAGTTACACAAAAGAACAATCGTTTCTTTAACACTCTGAAATGGGAAAGAGTGGGAGATTTAAAAAAATCCTTTCGTAAGTTTTTAGTTGTAATTTCTGATACTATCATCATGAGTTTCTAGAATTCGGCAACGGTGTTTAGCTGCTCGTTGATATTTAACCCAGATACAAAATATAAAAGTAACAAATTTATTAAATAATACTGAATTGTTTTCAGCTGAGACAAAAAAAGTAAATAATAAATCCAATCAACGTGGAATGAGGTACTTAACGAAAATGAAACGATATATTTTCATTTGTCATTTTCCTTCGACTGGGGGGTTAGTAAATGTAGAGTTGAGTATTGACGTACCCCTAATCTCCTAGAGAGAGTTCCCCGCACGTTCGCGGGATATTCAATACAGCATTTTATTGCCTAACCTAATGCCCCACTGACAGAAGATCTGGAGGTGGGATCGACCCCATGGGACATTTTTTCGCAGAAAACCTTGCCATATTATTGGCTTGTAAAAAATGTACAAGAGACAAAGATTTTTACAATAATTTTCGAGTTATTTTAATTTTTCCTTCTTAATAGTGCTTCCAGTCTTTTCTATTTTCATCGTTTTCGGGTTTTCCGTGAGAGCCGGGTATTCGAAAATACAATTGACATAATCAGATATTATTCAGTAATGAGGTTCACCGATTTACCGCTCATTCTGAATGTAGTTCCTTTAATGATGAGACAATACTGGTGTGTGTGTAAAAAATCATGAATCGTACTTCCTTTTATATTATTGGATATATGAACTCTTGGTTCCCTCACATTGAAGGATATGACACGATGGTATAATAATAATAAACGAAGCTCAAATTTACTGAAAAAATTTTTTTTACTCATTTTTTTCAATGCGGCAAAGGAAATGAAGGAGAGAATTAAATAAATAGTTATAATAAGGAACATGTAGGTACGTAAAATGGGATATCACCTATTTATGATATTTTATGAAATTTGAAAATATAGTTTTATTAAATGTATAAATTCTCCATTGTGTTGAGCTTCTCAATTCACTTGGCAAATCCCCGGAGCACATAAAATAAATCTGGTCATAAATAAAAATCTCTAACAAGGCAATACTCAGGTTCCAAAGCCATAACTCTTACGAGTGTGGTAAGTGAGGCAGGGCCTCTATACTATAATGCTTCTAGAATAAGATGACAACGTCGCTTCGGCTAGTCACTTGTCCTGGGGGGGAATTTATACTACATTATTCCACATTTTATATACCTATCCAACTCTAATATTAAATTATTTTACTTATGTCTATGTAACTCCCATAATTCAACAATTCTATTACTGTAACTTGTTTCAGTATTTTAATAACCATACCAATATGCATCGAAAGGCAATGCAACTGATTCAACTAGCGCTTAGTTTAACTACATAAAAATAAAAAAAAAAAAACATTTTTTATCACTTGTTCATTCGGTATGAATCATGGCTATTTTTCGCTACTTCCACCACCACCCGCTCTGCATATGGGGACTGTAAACGGCCTCTTCACAGAACGCTAAGTAAACGACAAGAAACAAAATGCATAGCACGAAAAGTAGCTCATGGAGCCCTCTAGATTAGCAATCTCGGCACCATAGTTCAAAAGAACAATCGACGAATGTGAATGGGGGATTCACACTCGTGGACTTCAGATCTTTTAAATGAGAAATATCAGGGGAATGACCAAGATCTCTGTAAAAAAATAACCTACTGGGAATCTAACATTAGTAAGGCACCATAACTATGACAAAACTTTTTAAAGGCTTTAAGATTGTAAACCATCATGGCTTATCCCACTGCAAGTTATTGAGGTTTGGATAAAGAGATTCAAAATGTACTTCTTTATTTTCGACTTTAGCGCATGTAAAGATTGGAACACCACAGTTAAAATAGTATACATAAAACAAGACGATAATTTGTATTCCTTTATACAGAACAAGTTTTTGCCTGGTGAGGGATTTTAAATTGATCGATTGAAAATACCCTTTTCAGAAATATGTACCTACCTAATTTAATTTATAATTTTACATAATTTGAAAGTGGTTATTTGAACGTTGTGAAAATAGTACCTACCTAAGTGATAACTTAAATAAGTTGTATTGAAAAGTAGTTTATCTCCCATAATGTAAGTTATAATAAAATGTAATGTAGATTATCATTACATTTTCCTTTTTTTTCTTTTTTTGTACAATAATATGGATGAATTGTGAATTAATGAAAATCTCTCATAAATTTCGAGTTTAAATATAAAATATATTACTTTGTGATATTACCTTACAAGCGTACCTTAGAGATCAAATTGATACTAAGAAATTGGGATAATGTCCTCTGAGAATAGTTTTTTATGATAAAATATGGGCTTTACCGTTCAATAAATTCTTTTTAGGAATATTTAATAATATTTACTCGTATATCTAAAATTCATCGAGTTATGTCCAAAAGTCAATAACAAATCAAGTCAATCTCAAACTAATATAGGATGATAGCAAAATAGTTAATGTGCTGGACTATCTATCCAGTTGACCAAGGGTCAGATCCTGTGATTGATTTTATTCACCATTGGATTAAATATTTGAGACCTATTTTTAATATGTAATTTGTTATTAATTTATTTACAATTAGTGCATAAAGAGGGGTGGGCAGTGGGCAATGATTGTGATATTGACGTTGCTAGGCACTGACACGATAGAAGAAGAAGACGAGTAAATTATCACATGCTATATATTTCAACTAAACCAAATAAATTAGTCTCAATTAAACCCAGTAAGTGCAGTAACATATCAACTATTCAAAAAGAAAATGAGTGGGTAGTGGCCAACACCAAACTCTCTACTGCAAAGTGTGTACTATTTTTTCACATCTCGCAATGGAGAGTTTGTGAAGCAAATTCCATTGTGTTTATAGTTAAAACAAAAAAAACATCATTTCTAGAGTGTGAGGTTTTGACAGGATGAATAATATATAAGAAATGAACGGATTTATATGAAAAACTTATCAGCTCCCATCGAAAAATATCTATCAAGAATAATAGCGATTAAAAACATATAAATTACCTAAAAAATGTTATACCTTCTTATTAAATATTAATAATGAAATTGATATTTCAAATCATATAAATAGCACATAAATAGTTACATTTGAATAACCAATTTTCAGACTTGAAATAGAAACGAAAACGATTAATATAAAATATTGATTAAGATGTAGGCACATGAAAAGAGATATTGAATACATATAAATGGGTCTCTGAATTATTTACATTTTGGTTCGCGCTCGGTTAATAATATAAAGACGCACCAACAAGTGTTTGCAGTAAACGCCAATTATTCAGAGAATGAATATGACAAAGGCTCCATTGCCGATCTAGTTAAAATCCCCCCCTACCCTCACTCTATGGAGTAGAGGCGACTATTGTGAGGAAGTTAAGAAGGGGGAAGGGGTGGTTAGGAGATGGGGTGGGACGAGGGTAGGGGGTGAAAGCAATATCTCGGTAGCCTCTTGATGTCACTTCCGCCTGTTTTCCTTACAGAGATGAATTTGTATAATTTTAAGAAATTTGAATATTTTTTATATTTATTTTACAAGTGTTATGATTTAACAGCATGTAAACATAAAACACTGATTCAATGGCAAAAAATGAATAAACGATGACAAATATTATTTGAACTTCTTCTTCCTCTTTTGATAGATCTATGATCAGTTTCTACAGGTCCTGGGACGAGGATGTCCAGCTTTAATTCCATCTATTTCATGGTCTTTCCAGTGGTCGACGTCCTTCTTCTTTAACATCCTTTCTGGATCTCCAGTAATGTCTTCTGTGCCTGCTCCACCTTACAATATCCTCCACATTGCAGGTTCTGCGGATATCCTTATTGGGAATTCTGTCTCTGAGAGTTCTTCCCAAGATCATTTAACCGATTGACAGAATTCAACATATGCTTTTTTATTCTTACTTGATATTAAACCTACTTACATACACACCATCACGCTATGTCCCCAACGGAATAGGCAGAGAGGAAATAACGCCGCACTTTTCTATCCTAGCATGCAACCATCGCCTCATCATTCATACATGTTCGCTGTTGTTCAAGCTTCTTAACTTTCCTTCTTTCAGAATATCGTTCACATGGTCAAATCATTCTTTTCTTGAACGTCACGATCTCTCGTTCCACTCCTGTCCACAGTGTATATTTTCTTCGTTAGGCGTTCCTCATAGTAAACCTCATCGGGTTAAATAAATCTGTATATTTTCTATGGTAATACACGCGTTAAAGATCAATCAAATATGCATTAGAATTTTTATTTTTTTATTAAATTCCAAGATGGTAAAATAGCAATAAAACTCATCATCACTGAAAGTATCTCTGGTTTGATGGCGTTCACATGACGATGACAAAAAATTATATGTTCAGGTTGGTGCTCATGTTTAATGTTCACATTAGCATCATAAATATTTTGAATAGAACGATAGTGAACATATTGAGGTAGTCATATAGATGGGTGGTGGCAGTGCGGTTAGCGCGCTCGGTTAGTAATCCAGTGGTCGCGAGTTTGGATCCTGCCGTATGTATATGTACTTACTTGTTTCAAGGACATATTCATTCTTTAAAAATATAATATATGTAGAAGCGATGAAAGTACGTCAAGATTTGAATGTGTTTTGATATGTTTTTTGTTTTCATTTATGATGAATGCCTTTTGTTCTCGATGAAAACCATGTATATAAATTTATGAAACGCATCAGCGAAAGAAAAATACACGCGTTTGAATTGTGTTTTAACTAGAATTCTAGTGAAAAAAGGCGATGAAAGTACGACAGAATTTGAATGTATTGCGCATGATTTTATCTGTTTTTATTTGTGATTAATGCTACTGATTTATTTATATAAATTTATGAAACGCATGAGTGGTAGAACAGAAACAAGCATTTGAACTGTGTTTTTCAATATAGCATAATAGAATTGGACCAAGCTGAATTATTGAAAATTATTTATTAATTAATTAAATTTGTATAGTTCGGTTCTGTATGAATTCATTCACAAGTTATTCATACCCAAGATGCGTGTAGAGTGCATATTGTAAGGCGCCAACGACATCGCTTCCTAGATCATTTCTATTCATTTCGTTGCTCCTATTTATATGAGAAACTGTCGTATCTCAAGCTATTATATAACATTATTTTTAATTGAGGTTTCCTTAAGTGGAAAATAATACAAAAATATTTATATCGATCCAAAAGTTTGAAATTAATAAAATATATTAAAAACTCGTATTATACATTTCATTTCTTCATTTGATGATAAATTAATATCGTTTCAATAAGTATTGGCAAAGATAAAAAAATGTTATATGATTGTATTATTACATTCGTCGCATTATTAAAATAAATATGATAAATCACCTTGCATCACAATCTGAAATTTACTTTCGGGAGAAGTTTATATTCTTTTTCAAAAATTATTCTTTATTTTTACTAAAAATTATACAGTGTATTGATTTTTTCCTGTTTACGGATTTACATATTTACACATTTACGGATGAAAATCAAACATTTTGTCGTAATATCACTTTCCTATATGTTGATTAAACTTAATTTTTTACTGAACAGTGATTTTATGTATATAATACCTAAATTATAAATTCTTTTATATTCTTCGATTCCCAGCAGAGAAAAAAAAATATTTATTTGAATTTTTCATGCAAATTTTGCTTTTTTGAACTGATTGGTTTATTGGAAAATTTTGCCATTGGCAATAAAGTCACACTTTCTCTGAGTGTAAGAAACCTTTAAAATAAATAAATCTAAAAAAAAATATGTAGGTAATCTCTAGATAATATATATGTATAGCCGTTGAGAAATTGTAGTTCAAATATGTATACATTGCATTGGTAAAGAGAGTTATATGTACTACCAATATTTGTCACAGTTTTGATGAAATTATATGCATCAAAATAAATTAAAAAAAAAAACATTTTAATTTCATACAATTTTTCATGCAATGTTTCGTGTCGCATAATTGTGTGATTTAATCTAGTTCCGTGATGTTATGCTATAGGTTTCAATAAATATAAACCTACTAATTATTATACCATTAAAGATAATGGTTTCACCACACCGGCCATCAGCAGAAAATCACTATAATCATCATCGCCCCCAAAACGGCGTGATTTTGTTGAACGATGTTGGATTTCTAAAATTATACGTCAGAGCGTTAGGGAGCATTAACTCAACAAAGGCGACCATTATATCTATTGGAGGGGTTGGGAGCTGATAGACACAGACACCCCATACATCCCCTTCACACACACATCAATACCAACAAGGGGATGTTTTTTATAAAGTTATTTCTGCACTATATATAATATATTCATTATAGAATGCAATAGTGTGTACCCGATCTTCGTACGGAACGGTTTACAGAAATAAAAAAGTTTGTTCTCATCCATACGACTGAAAGCATGTTTTTATTTATTGAATAGGAAATTATTAATTACTAATTTTTTATACCCGGCGTTGCACGAGAAGGTAAATGTGAATTAATATGCTAACGTATCAAGAACATCGTTTTCGTAATCTTGAACTGTTTATTTGTTATGAAAATTTCAGAATAAGTAAAAAATATCCAAAACAATAAATAAAAATTAGCAAAAATAAGTTGTTTTTTTTTTTAAAAACAATCTCCTCCGTTCCTTCAGTCCCTCCATACGTCCCTTCCCTTCAGTCTCAAATAATGTAAAGGGAAGTGGTTTGAAATTAGTTTGAAATTTCAGTAGGATTAGACTGGAAAAATAAATTCAATATTTTTTTCTCCTACGTATTTTTGGATAGTGCACATTCTGAAAATGATGTTCAAATAATATTTCAATTGATTCATAAATTGAGAACTGATTTTTAACATTCCATTGTAAACGTTATATCATGATTACCAAGAAATTACTAAATGCACTAGAGTACCTACATCATCATTATGCATGTTTATTATTGGCATATATACCGATAAATGACTTAATTTCCCGTTTTGGCATGTAAATTTTGCCCTAAACCACCATATATAGTGGTTTTGGGCAAAATTCACATGCCAAAACGGTTAATATGAACAACGACAAAATATCCGCCGAGTATTTAAACTAGACTTAATTTCCAGTTTCTTTTAATGTGGATGAAATTTTTTTTTATTATTCACAATATAATCATTGGTGATATTAAGTATACATGATTTGTGACACATTCACAGACATATTTTCATACTGATATACGTGTTTAACATGTAACATAAAATTAGGGAAGAAGCGTGTTAACAATAAATGTCAAATAATGTATGTATATAGATAGTAACAGAGTAATGTATTTCGAAGCTTTCATTATATGTATGTATGTATTGTCGTTGTCATTTTGTATGATGTAATTACAGGTGACACGCGTGCCAAATATATCAATCGTGACATACAACGATCAATTATTATTATTATTAAAAAAAACTTTGGTTTCAGCATATAATGGAGATAGGGATACATTAACTTTTATCGTTAAATAATAACACACAGTAAATTTTTATAGTTATTATTTAATAATGAATGTAAAAATAAGTAAAAGGAAGGAAAGGAATTCCCTGAAGTTGGTAAATAATATCGGTAGATTCATAATAAACAAAAAAATCTTTAACATTCAAACGTGTCGCTGTCCCTAAAATGATTAAAAAAAAACCTTTTTACTCTCTTTTTTAAATGCTGCGAAAGAAATTAATTTTCCTCGAGTTAAAATTTGAAATGTAAGAAAACTCCTTTGAATTTTTAACGGCGATGGTCGATTTATGAATGATAATAATAAAAACAAGGTACTGCAAATAATAGCACTCAACTATTACCATTATTCACTTCCTGTAATATATTGATGTTGCGCCTTACAACAGTCAATCTGATGATGAGATGAGACAGTTGATCATGTATTTATCAACTGTAAAAATAATTCCGTCCTCAAAAATATTTACAAACAATTAATTAAAATCACTCACCAATCTCCACTTAATATCCAACATCTTTTGTCTCTTAATAATTCACGTGTACTGTCCGTTACTTCAAAATTCCTTTCATTGAATGACATAAATTTATAATAAAATTAACTTTTCTCCTCTGACATGAAATAATTGGCACATAGCACTCTTTACAGAGTGAATTGCCTTAAACTAAAAAAAAAACAGTCAATCTGTATAGCACATAGGCAGTATAGGAGTTTGCACGAATCAGGAGTTCGGCATTCTTCGGGAGCTGGGAGATCCATAGAAGCAAGTGTCGGGGGTAAGTCCGTGGCTGGATCCATCGTGGATTAATCGTTACTATTATTGTACTTCAATCTTATAAATATCTAATTACTGTATTCAATAATAAATGTGTAAATAGTCAACGCATATTATTCAAACATATAATATATGTTATTTAAAAGTACCATTTATTAAACTTCCTCAAAAGAATTAGCAGATGTATCTATGCGTTAATTGTAGATTATTTAATAGATCAAAATAAAATGCATCTAATGCACCGAACAAGCTTTCAATTAGGAATAATTCACCCATCCAGATACTAAACATATTTTATTTTATTTTGTATCAAAGGATTAGGCTCTGAGGAGGTCGTTATACTACCAATCAATTCTAATGATTCCCGATTGTTAACGTAAAAAAATCTTTATCGATTCTATATTTATTCGTTATTATTTTTTTTCCATAAATCAAATATTTCTAATTTATTTCAAAACGATTTTGGAATAATTCCAGTGGCTGACATAATAATGAACGGTAATATTATTATTTTACGAAAATGTTAGTCTTTTAATCACGTTACCTAAATAATTTTATATAAGATTATTTATTTATTTATTTTGTGGTAATTTTTTTATCATTTTCATATTTTTTTATTGATATTTTTAAAATGAATTGTTTTATATTAAAATTTAAGATGAATATTCTTTATGATAATTATCTTCAAATTCATACTCTTCATTCAAATAAATATGTCTTTCTCAATTCTAAATATTTCCACTTATAATAATAGGTATGTATTGTTTTACATTTATCTAAATCAAAAGCCGTTTTAATAGCATCTGAAAAGTTTTAATGACCCTGATCATTTTCTCCCAATCTGTATTAGATTTTGTGTAGGTACTAAGGCTTACCTATCCACTTATACATAAGATATTCAATGCGAGATGATTATCGTTTAAGAAAGCTTTTGTGAGAGAAATTTAGAGAAATAAATATTCACTTGTATATTTGTATTTGTATTTCTAGAGTAAATAATATTTTTCGGTTACCCTGGCTGATCAAGCTAGTTTTAATATAAACTTATTTGATTTCAATGTACACCACATGATAGTACATTATTTGTATACACTACATCCGATTCTATAACTTTTTTTAGAATGTTCCTGCTACCGGTGCGTTCTTATTCTACTTAATCCAAGTTGATATTCTATAACGGTGAAATAGGAATGTTCTTAATCCAAGTAAAAGTCACGAATTCAATTCCCTATTCTATAACCACTAATAGTCGAATCAACTGTCAAAACGTTCGTGACTTTAGTTCACACCTAAATGGAAGTGTACTCGTTATTCTCACATTATTGGATGAGAGAGGTCTGATACGATGATGATGATACTTCGAATATTTTTTTATTATTGCATATGCGCAAACATTGGATTTTTTTTCCCTGTCGGGAGTCAAAGATATTTTTTAACAGATTTTTAATTATCTCAATAGAGACGAAGTTGGAAGTTTTTAATTATCTCAATAGAGACGAAGTTTTTAATTATCTCAATAGAGACGAAGTTGGTTCAAGCGAAAAGAATTTCAGTATTACAATATATAGAACTTTCAAAAAAATTGAATTGATAGGGATCTCATTAAAAGGCATAATTGGTGAACGTTGCGCAAGCGCATAAAGTGATCACGTAAACCAGCCGATGACAGGTCGTAAGCCCTGTAGGTGCCTTGATTTCCCGGTTCTCCTACAATAAATATTCCAACTTCGTCTCTATTGAGATAATTAAAAATCTGTTAAAAAATGATGATACTTAATTTACCTAATTGTTTATTTGTGTGTTGTCCATAGGAACCCTCAATATGAAGAGTTCGAGTTTGACCAAAAGCCCGGCTATGAGAAGACATTCGGCGGTGGTGCCGGTTCTCCGGAGTCTCTACCCTCGCCAGAGCGGCCTCCACTGCGTCACATCGATCGATACATCAAGGCGGAGTGTCCATGTCTCTCCAAGAGGTTCACCATGGCTGTACTGGCTTGTGTCGGATTCATGATCTCGTTCGGGATGCGATGCAATATGGGAATGGCCAAACTCATGGCCTCCAACCAGGTAAATATTCATTTCAGTTTCTTATATCGGTTTCAAATGAATCAACTGTAAAACTGCCTATCTTTTTTAGACCCTGTGGATCGTTTGACAGAAAAAATTCGCAGTATTTCTACCATTTTTATTTCTTTATTTATCTTCTTTAACATAATTTAAAAAATATAATAGCACACTGGCGGGCTAGTTTCCATTGGGCAATTTTTTCCAAACAACTAGATTACATAGTTTGACAAAATTGTATATGTACATCAACAAAAGAATGAAAGCGAGAGAAAAAAAACAAAGAAAATATTCATTATACTAAGATAAATCGATCGATGGATGGGTCGATGGCAGAGCGGTTAGCGCGCTGGGCTGGTTGCGAGTTCGAATCCTGCCTCGACTGATTTTGTTCTCCTATAGCACAAACATTTAAGCTTAATTTAGAGAATGTAGGAAGATGTATATGTACTTGTCATGTACCTACTTATATATGTTTGTATTTATTTTTATGTTGAGGTTTAAAATATTTTTTGAGTAAACTTTAAAAGTGTTAATTGTTTTTCAAGTTCATAATTAATTTGGTATTTTTCGATAACAAATAAAAAACAATAAGATCCAAGTTCTAATCATTTATTTATCATGAATAATTGAGTTGAAAAAAAAATAGATAATTACCTAAAAGCTGTAGGTACTGGGGAAGATACACTTAAGTAAAATAAAAAAATCCGGATAATTCATTTAATTTTAACTATTTAATGTATTATTTTTATTTTGCAAAGACCAACAATTATTTTTTCTTAATTAATGTCGTGTAAATGAATTTCTCAGCCCCTAAATAAAATAATTTAAATAATTCATAAACAAGAAACAAATGGCGTACGAGCCATAGCAACGAAATAATAGAGTTGTAAATCATTTCCAACATTTACAAGGAATGTTCATACCTAGATACATAAATAATGAGTGTCCAGATCATAAATTGCAATGTCCCTTTTTAATCAGCTTTTCTACTGATCATTTTTACCTCCCACTGTGAAAAGGGGTTGAAATCTCCACTTAACTTGCCGCTTTGTAACTAGGCGACACTGGAATTGTACATAAAATATTTTTTTATTTTCGGTATTTAACTTTTTGTTGGAAAGGGATGAATAATTTGAATGAGTAAAAATTTTAAAAGTATATTTAAATTAATATCTATATATATATATATATATATATATATATATATATATATATATATATATATATATATATATATATATATATATATATATATATATATATATATATATATATATATATATATATATATATATATATATATATATATATATATATATATATATATATATATATATATATATATATATATATATATATATATATATATATATATATATATATATATATATATATATATATATATATATATATATATATATATATATATATATATATATATATATATATATATATATACACACAGTTAGATTGGTAGGTGATAGCAAGTTTTAAATGTAGGTACTGACTACTTATTTTATATTGAAATATCGAATATCGAGTGCACATTAATAATATAGAAAAAATACAGCGTAAATCTTTGAAGATATTGGCATATCGAAGTATTGTTGCACCTATTCCACCGTCACTAGAATCAAGATGTAAATGCCAAGATATACAATTTCTTTACAACATATTGAACAATATTATTGACTGCCCGGAACTTTTATCGAGTATTGACTTTAACGTACCATTGAGACGCTCCAGACATACAACTCTCTTCCGACCTAAATTATACAAAACTAATGCCGCGAAAACCACTCAACTATAAACAGAATTATAAACACATAACATAAAATATGAGAAGTCCCTTGACATAGACCTGTTCAGTGACACAAAACATAAACTCGCTCAAAAATTAAAAACAGGAATTTCATAAGATTATCACTTACGCACAACACGCATGCACATACACATATATACTTACACACACACACACACACACACACACACACACACACACACACACACACACACACACACATACACACCCTCACACACACATATGATTTTGTATCTTGAATATATGACTGTATTTTGTAATAAATTATAATAGTATTGTAAGCTAATAATTGATGTATGGTGATGATAATTGTTATATTTGATATTTTTATACATATATACTATTCTTTGTACATTGTTAGCTTCAATTTGAAAAAATAAAAAATAAAATAAATTATTGAAAGGGAAATAAAGAGTATTGATTTCTTTAGATTGATTATAAAAAAATATTTATAGGTACTTCTTTCTAGTTTTGCGAACTAATAACAAGCAGAATTCACGTTAATTAAGTATATACATACATACATAGAAGGATATTTCAAACTAGGTATATTTATTTTATACATACAAGTTTTCTACAGTATAAAGCCAATACGCGTGTATGAAGGAACATTTTGTATGGTTTAGTGAACTTTTTGCATGCCAAAAACACCAACTTAGAGGCTTCGTAGCATATATGTTCCATATATAAGGATGAATTCAGAATTTGAAGTAGAACATTTTGTGTGTGTGTGTGTGACGAAATCGTTTCATACAATTTGTAAGGCAGTATAAACTGCACAATATATAAGGGGAATAATTTGATACTTAATCTCCAAACATACATACATTTATTAGATCTCATGTGTTACATGTAAATAGTAAAATATCGTAAAATAATTTTTAATTTGTGTTTAAGTGTTAATAGTTTGGTATGTATTCTTCAATTATACATACTATCGCCATCGACAGTTGGATCTCATGTATTACATGCAACGACTTACACAAAGTTTCAATTATTAAATGAACTTCAAAAATAAATATTCAGTGTCTTGGTGCTTACCTTGTGTTAATCTATAATTAAATTATTAAAAATTGTTATTACCACTTAATTTTTTAGGTTATTAGGGATAAGGGAGTTAGTTACTCCCGAAACTAGTAGCGAATAACTCAAACAATTAAACAATTAAAAACAAAAATTTAAGGAAAAAAAATATTATTTGAAGAATTGCATGTTTTTATTAAAAAATCTACAATACATCTTTATTGGGGAGTTTAGTGTTGGTTCCAAATCAGACGTTTGTGTAATAATTATCAATAGATCTTTTCGTTGTCATTGGAACAACCATCACCTTGTTATTGAGAAACAGCGAGCAAGATTTATTCACTGTCCATTACAGATTGTATTTCGTAATAATATGAACCTTATGTCCACGTTACATTATGGTAAAATGCACCCTCAGCTTCGGAGTGTTTTGTAATTCTGATTGCATTGATGTCCCAACTAAGCGAAACTCCCGCAAACACCCCCTAGACTTCAACCAAGGACACACACTAACATCTCTCTCTCTCTCTCTCTCTCTCTCTCTCTCAACAAACCCAACTACCCACAGAGGAAATAGAAGGAAGAATAAAGGGGTGTTGAATGGAGATTCCTACCTTCTAATGTAATACTAGGGGAGATACTCTATTACTACACAAGACTATTTGGTCATTCATTTGAACGCCGTTCTTTTTGACATAGAATAAAACAGTACTTTGAGTAGGTATTAAAGGCGATAACCCTATCGAAGACCATAGTCAGAATGTCACAGTTTTCGTCATAATAGAGAAAGTGATATAAATTTTGCATGTGTCGTCTAGCACACACAATTAGTTTCTGTTTTATTCAAATTTGATTTGTAATAAATTTGTGATTCGTAAAAATCCACAAAGGTACATTATACTTACATAGAATAGTTTTTGAAACTATAACATGCGAATTACAATTTTTACCGATTAAATGT
Organism: Molanna angustata; assembly: GCA_963576475.1. NCBI lineage: Eukaryota > Metazoa > Arthropoda > Insecta > Trichoptera > Molannidae > Molanna > Molanna angustata. The sequence goes on along the minus strand of OY754971.1, from coordinate 14,445,416 downwards.
TTTTTTGTTTACCTACTATTACAATGCAGCATCGTACTTGACACTGACATAATCGGTTACTCTCTGACCATGTCCATAGTCATATATTATGTAGTTTTTCTTAACTATTCCTTATCCTTTCACGTGTCCACGTGTTCAAATCCTTTTTGTGTTGTCCTCTCCATACCATTTAATGTCAATTGAAGTAACGAGAAACTTTAAACTAAAACGGAATTATTTCACAAACCAAAAAATATTACTATGATGTTTGATGACATTTTTTTTTCTCAGTACAGCAAGTTGGAATAGTATAAGAGAACCAGGAACTTAAGGCACCAACAGGGCTTACGACTTGACATCGGCTGGGTTACGTGATCACTTTTTACGCTTGCACAACGTTCACCATTTGTGCCTTCTAATTGAGTTCTCTATCAATGAAATTTTTGTAACGCCATCTATTGAGAAACTGGTTTGTAAACAATGAAAGCAACATTCCTTATACACGAGGTGACAATGCTTCCGCACAGATGTCACCACTGAACCGCACCAGAATTATAAGTTCATTTTTTACTTGTATACTTGCTTGTACTAATGTTTATATAAATCGACTTCACTTGCTTATACCAATGTGACGATGGTTAATTATATTCATTATCGTGTGTATGATACATCAAAATATCGACTTTAAATAACAATGTAGTTTTTTTTTCTTTAGAATTCGAAAAGATCATTAAAATAAGCAAGCGGTGAAGTAGTACCTACTTAGGTACTTTTAAAATAAGTTAGTGTATGTCTTTCCAAAAGTATGGACGAAATATTACCTTTATGAAGTTTTCATAGCTAACAATGGGCTTTTGTTAAGTTGCTCTTGTTCACATAACCATTAAAATCGTTTTGCTCAAAATAATTTAAGAAGATTATCGTTGCTTTGTTAGGTATTTTGCTGACATCATTTTTTTGTATAATTCATTCATAAATACTATCACAGCATATCTCAGAATGTGGGGTATCCAGCTGAAGTAACCTGTCGGTGTGCGGGTGTGCATTACATTTTAAAATGAAGCCCGACACATGCTTCGATTACCCAGCTCTTACGGGACACAGAGCAAGGATAATACAGAAGAATGGAAGTATTATTCTATGACGGTGTCCCACAGTTATATATTTTTTTATTCAAAATTCAATCGATTTCTTTATTAAATGGTATAAAAATACGCTAAATTTGTAAAATTATTTATATTTTCCCACTATTACTAAATAAGAATAAAATGAACTTTTAATCAGAATATATCTAATAAACTTAACTATGAATGTCGACTGAGATCATTAAATTCTGACGATTTCAAAAATGTACCAACATTTAAAATTATTCAACGGGAGAAATATCAGAGTATAATTATGAATATTTGAATCAATAAACGATAATCTTTGGGTATGATAGGATTATAATATTTGGGACATCTTTGGGTTGAAGGTCTTGAGGCGAGGAGGTATGGTGGAATATTTCGGTTAACACGGCAGGATGTCGTGTGGGTGTGGGCTTCTAACAGACACGAGAAGTGAAGGAAAACTTATTCACGTAATATCCACATTCTCACGTAGTTTCTGGGCTGGTTCCAACCCTATTTGGTATGTCAATTATTTGATTGATGATTTTTAACGCCTTTCTTCCTTCGTCATCTTCACATGGCTCCAGTCAATATTATTACTAGACACTGGATTATTTTATGACTTTTAAATTTAAATTTTACATATATTACTCTAATTTTTAAGCGCCTTCCTTCGTCATCTTCACATGGCTCCAGTCTATATTATTACTTGGTACCCGATTAATTATTATTTCACACGACTTTTAATACATATTTGTATTAAGAGTAAATTATTTTCAAATATATCCTTGTAGTCTGCTGAAATGGACTCCCAGCTATCCCTCCATATTTTAGGCGATGCACTGCTAGGGCGGTTCCTTGAAGTCTGGTTCTGTTTATCCTTCGGACGTGACCTTACCAATCCCTCCTTCGCTGCCTACTCCATCTGATGATATCATCAACCTCACATATTTCCCTTATTCTCTCGCTCGATCTCTCAAGGTTTTGACTGCTATCATTCTCAGTGTCCTCACATCTGAAGTCCTCAGCATTTGTTAAATTATGTGTCTACTCGTACCTCCACACCATTTCATCACTGGTCTTTCGTATGTCTTGTAAATTCTCATTTTGCTCCTTATGGTCATATCCTCATTTTCCTAGATAATGGATTTTAGGGTGCCCTAGACTGCAGCTGCCTTATCGACTTGGCTCTGAATTTCTTCCCAGAGGTCAACATCTTATTTTTGGTCTATTCCTAGGTATCTAAAAGTATTAATCTGTTCTGTTGGGTTGCCGTATATAGTCAGGTTGCATTATGTGTGTTTTTGAGAATGTCTTGTTAATTGAAATTGCCATGTTGTTTGCAGGCGCTATGCAACCTGTTCAGCATTTATCGTAGGTCGTTGTTGGGTTTAGTCTATTATAGCGTAGTCTGCATAGCACATCACATTAACGATTTCCTTCCCCTTTACACATTCAAATTTTTTTATTGAACTTAATTTTTTGTAAAGATATAGATTTTTTTAAATCTATTAATAATAATAATTATAACGTCGCCTATACAAAAATTAACATTGCCTTAGTAAAAATAACTAGCAAATAATATAATTTAATAGATTCTCCACCACCATGGTTCCAAAACTCCACATTGGCAGTTATTGGAAAAACACACATAAACTTTTTTGGAATAGAGATATAATTACAGATAGAACCAACCTGCACAATAGACCCGATATAACCCCGATTGAGAAAAATACAAAGCAAACCCATTAAATTGTAGTACCTATTCCAAATTCAAAAAATTCAAAAATACCTCCTTCTAGCAGAACAACTCAAAACCCATTTGGGACAAAGTAAAGTTACAATAAGTACCTAGTACCGTTTATTATATCATCTACATTAGTTGTGCCAAAAATATTACTGATAGCATTAAAAAACTCCATCTGCCCAATTTTATAGTCACACAGATTCAAAAGTGTGTTATTATAAACACATATTCGATAGTTCGTATTTTTTTACTATCACACCATAAATAACTAAACAAAGTTGTCAGGTATATTTTTCACCGGTTACTCCACGAAGAGACGGAATAAAAATAATAAACACTTCTTGCACCCTGCGCAAGTGGCGAGTTTATTGCCATATGGCAATTTTTCCCAACTAACCAGTGTTTTTCAGCGTGAGAAATGAAGTAAAATAAATTTAAAATTCCTCTGATGAGGATCGAACCCAGGACGCTTGCACAGAACTCAAACGGTTTACCAACTGTGCCACGGCTATCAGCCTTGGCACGTGGCATCTGCGAGTATTGACTATTCTTAAGTTATTTATTTCAAAATGTATCCTTATGAATATTACTAAATTTAAAATTGTTTTATACTCTATTTTTATGTTTATAGAATGATGGTTAATTTCTTTATTATAATGTCATTAGAAACTATTTTATTAAGTATCCATTCGTGTACAATCAAATTATAAAGATTGGCTACCAAATTACTCAAAATATCGGTAATAGTATGCAATTAAGACTGATCTTTTAAAACAGCTATATGAAATTGTATATTATTTTTGTGCAGACCATGAAATTCAACTGGACCGTGGGTATAGAAAGTGCAGTTGATTCATCGTTCTTCTGGGGCTACCTCATCACCCAGATCCCTGGTGGGTTTTTGGCATCTTTATACCCAGCCAACAGGATCTTTGGTACGGCCATCGCCTGTTCAGCCTTTCTCAACTTGTTGGTGCCTGGAGCTAAGATGCTGCATCCCTTCGTACTTATCATCATTCGGGTCTTACAAGGGCTCGTTGAGGTATGTCCCTACCTAGTACACATGAACATGATGTGTTTGTACGTGTGTGTGTGTGTGAGGGTGTGTACGTGTGTGTGTGAGAGGGTGTATGTGCGTGTGTGTTGGTGTGTGTGTGAGGGTGTGTTGGTGTGTGTGTGTGATGGTGTGTGTGTAAAACAGGCCATAATATGTCTGATATAACTAGTTTTGTTTGTGTTTTTATTTATTGTTTGATATATTTTGTTTGGATACATATGAATCATGTTGCTATATAAAATACGCATTTTCATGGAAACTGTACGAAAAACGATGAAAATATTGTACTTATATACATAGATGTATTGATATGATTGTGAAATATTCCACCTCGGTACAGGCAAAGCCTAGTGAGGTGGATATATAATAATATGTAAATATTGTATATAAATGTATTGATGTGATTGTGAAATATTCCACCTCGGTACAGGCAAAGCCTAGTGAGGTGGATATATAATAATATGTAAATATTGTATATAAATGTATTGATGTGATTGTGAAATATTCCACCTCGGTACAGGCAAAGCCTAGTGAGGTGGATATATAATAATATGTAAATATTGTATATAAATGTATTGATGTGATTGTGAAATATTCCACCTCGGTACAGGCAAAGCCTAGTGAGGTGGATATATAATAATATGTAAATATTGTATATAAATGTATTGATGTGATTGTGAAATATTCCACCTCGGTACAGGCAAAGCCTAGTGAGGTGGATATATAATAATATGTAAATATTGTATATAAATGTATTGATGTGATTGTGAAATATTCCACCTTGGTACAGGCAAAGCCTAGTGAGGTGGATATATAATAATATGTAAATATTGTATTTAAATGTATTGATGTGATTGTGAAATATTCCACCTCGGTACAGGCAAAGCCTAGTGAGGTGGATATATAATAATATGTAAATATTGTATATAAATGTATTGATGTGATTGTGAAATATTCCACCTTGGTACAGGCAAAGCCTAGTGAGGTGGATATATAATAATATGTAAATATTGTATATAAATGTATTGATGTGATTGTGAAATATTCCACCTCGGTACAGGCAAAGCCTAGTGAGGTAGATATATAATAATATGTAAATATTGTATATAAATGTATTGATGTGATTGTGAAATATTCCACCTCGGTACAGGCAAAGCCTAGTGAGGTGGATATATAATAATATGTAAATATTGTATATAAATGTATTGATGTGATTGTGAAATATTCCACCTCGGTACAGGCAAAGCCTAGTGAGGTGGATATATAATAATATGTAAATATTGTATATAAATGTATTGATGTGGTTGTGAAATATTCCACCTCGGTACAGGCAAAGCCTAGTGAGGTGGATATATAATAATATGTAAATATTGTATATAAATGTATTGATGTGATTGTGAAATATTCCACCTCGGTACAGGCAAAGCCTAGTGAGGTGGATATATAATAATATGTAAATATTGTATATAAATGTATTGATGTGATTGTGAAATATTCCACCTTGGTACAGGCAAAGCCTAGTGAGGTGGATATATAATAATATGTAAATATTGTATATAAATGTATTGATGTGATTGTGAAATATTCCACCTCGGTACAGGCAAAGCCTAGTGAGGTGGATATATAATAATATGTAAATATTGTATATAAATGTATTGATGTGATTGTGAAATATTCCACCTCGGTACAGGCAAAGCCTAGTGAGGTGGATATATAATAATATGTAAATATTGTATATAAATGTATTGATGTGATTGTGAAATATTCCACCTCGGTACAGGCAAAGCCTAGTGAGGTGGATATATAATAATATGTAAATATTGTATATAAATGTATTGATGTGATTGTGAAATATTCCACCTCGGTACAGGCAAAGCCTAGTGAGGTGGATATATAATAATATGTAAATATTGTATATAAATGTATTGATGTGATTGTGAAATATTCCACCTCGGTACAGGCAAAGCCTAGTGAGGTGGATATATAATAATATGTAAATATTGTATATAAATGTATTGATGTGATTGTGAAATATTCCACCTCGGTACAGGCAAAGCCTAGTGAGGTGGATATATAATAATATGTAAATATTGTATATAAATGTATTGATGTGATTGTGAAATATTCCACCTTGGTACAGGCAAAGCCTAGTGAGGTGGATATATAATAATATGTAAATATTGTATATAAATGTATTGATGTGATTGTGAAATATTCCACCTTGGTACAGGCAAAGCCTAGTGAGGTGGATATATAATAATATGTAAATATTGTATATAAATGTATTGATGTGATTGTGAAATATTCCACCTCGGTACAGGCAAAGCCTAGTGAGGTGGATATATAATAATATGTAAATATTGTATATAAATGTATTGATGTGATTGTGAAATATTCCACCTTGGTACAGGCAAAGCCTAGTGAGGTGGATATATAATAATATGTAAATATTGTATATAAATGTATTGATGTGATTGTGAAATATTCCACCTTGGTACAGGCAAAGCCTAGTGAGGTGGATATATAATAATATGTAAATATTGTATATAAATGTATTGATGTGATTGTGAAATATTCCACCTCGGTACAGGCAAAGCCTAGTGAGGTGGATATATAATAATATGTAAATATTGTATATAAATGTATTGATGTGATTGTGAAATATTCCACCTCGGTACAGGCAAAGCCTAGTGAGGTGGATATATAATGATATTTAAAACATTATATTGTTAATTTTTATAAATAATTATTTCTTAACAGATTTTTAATTATCTCAATAGAGACGAAGTTGGAATATTTACTGTAGGAGAACCGGGAAATCAAGGCACCTACAGGGCTTACGACCTGTCATCGGCTGGTTTACGACCTGTCATTGGATCTGTTAAAAAACATCTTTGACTCCCGACAGGGAAAAAAATCCAATGTTTGCGCATATGCAATAATAAAAATATTCGAATAAATATTTCATTCAGATTTTTTACCTACAGATAGACAGTCTATATTATTTTATTTACTTATTCAATAATGAATCAGCTTTCTGTTTTTTTCGAATGATGTCATTTGAAGGATTCCCGAATGATTTGAAGGAATTCAAAATAAATGTGTACACTTACCTAAAATGAAACAATCGGTGGATATTTATTTTTCAAAATGTTTTATATTTTTGAGAAGATATTGACAAAATAAATAAATCGAATACCTATTGTGTAACAATTATTGAGAAATTTGGCTGTCATCAAATCAAATTCTTTATTATCAATCTGTTCAGTATAATGCTTCAATAACCCACTAATATCAACCTATATAGAGATATCATAAAAAAGAAAACGGTTTTTTTATTGTATACACAATTTATTCAACTCAAAGCTTTTAAGGCTTACCACCCACGCATAGACTAACTTTTGTGTACACTATTTCAACATTTACTTGTTGACGGTGAAGACACATTTTTCAATTGTTTCCAGAATATTTTTTTAACATGGCTACGTAGGGGACACCAGGTATTAGGATTTGGGTCCATTATACCTACTCTTCCGGAGAAGCGCACTACGTAATCTTGGGGTGGGTTTGCAATCTGCTATGAAAAATATTAATTCGGGTTTTAAAAATACCCGGGTTATAAGAAGGTGGAAACGCAGAATTCGGAAGATCTTTCCAAAAAAATATAAAATAAAAGAATTCGAGAAGCGACTGGTTTGTGTATATTGAAGGTTTACTGTGAAAGGGTGTTAAGATTGAGTAAAACGAGGGACTCTATTGTGAATGGGTGGAAGAGGGAACAGGGATCAAGTTTTTCTTGTTTCTAAATAAATAAACTATATCCCATTATAGACCAGGGTGGTTGCAACTACATAAATAAATAAATTATATCCTACTACAATATTGTGATCTCGTCAAGGAATTGGTTGGAAAATGTAGGTATAAATTTTAGAAATAAATTATATGAAGTTGCATAGGTAGGTACTTACATACCTACTTTTATTGTACCTACATTTTAATTTCGGTAATTAAATGCTTATGCTATTATTTGTTGTCGACGGTTAAAATCAGGTTCACCTTTTTTGATTCCATGTGTTCAATTAATATGATCTTTATTCTACGCCTCTGTTGAGATATAATAAAAAAAAACAATTCCATCAGATGTTGTTTTCAAAAATCGATTTATGGGTTAAATATGAAATCCAAAAATTTTACTAACGGCGTTTATTTACATATTATTAAAAATTCTACAGTTAAATAATGCTTTGTTCAGTACGATTTTCGATTTCCCATTCAATATCCCTGGCTGTATTAAACCCAATAGAGACGTGACTATCAACTGATGATTCCAATTTAAAATTCCGATTATTCATGTCTCTCACTGTAACTAATATATTTTGTATACGGCGTCACTTAATTCAAAAGGAAGAGATAAAGACAATGTGGAAATATATCTATCTTGGCTTGTAATTCAATTTATATCCCCTATTTTATTTTGCTTATTCCATTCTCATTTTAAAATTTGGAAAAAAAAATTCATGGAATAATCCTGTTTGTGAGGAGATATTATTAAATTGTGATAATTTAAAAAAGGAATTATAGCAGGCTGATCGTTCGTGCATTGAATGAAAGTTGGATGACTGGCTGAATATATGTAGGTGCTTAGTATTAGATTTTATTGTAAGTTTTTCCTTTGATGATACAAAGAAAGTGAGCTTGTAAGTACCCCTTGGATTCATACAACACAATACAAAGTAAATCTAGGCTCATCTTATGAGTTCATATACGCTCAGATGGGTCGCTACACAAAGCTTGTGATTTTTATATGTTCTTCCTCTCACGTCTGCTTATAATATGGGAATTATTGTAATATGATCGTAGAATCTATTGACACTAAAGCTCAAAAGAAGTTTATTCGACAGATGATTATTATCGGGAAATGTATGAGAATATCATTATGAATGAAAGAAGATTATTAGTTCGAAGAAAATTAGTTTGGCCATTTTGAAAAGGTTTTGCGCTTTTGAAAATTCATTTTCTTTTAACATAACAACATAATATGAATTCATTCAATAGGTATTTAGAGCCCTTAATTTTATTTATGAAACCATTAAATTTTTTCTCATTAAAAAAAAAGAAATTTTATGATAAATAAGACCTACATGGGACATTATATTCTGTAACATTTTAAGACGTGGTGATCAACATGATAGCATATTTTTTTAATTTATTACAGATTTATTTTAATTTCATGTGTCATTCTAATGTCGCCTTATGATAAAATTCCCTTCACTTTTTCTACACTCCCATATTTTTCTGTTGTTTCTTGTTTCGAGTATTTCAGTGACTATTTCAGTTTGTGATCCTCTTCATGGTTCCGTATCATCAAATTTTACTTTCTTTCAAATTAAATCGTTGATTTGTATTTCATATATTCATTTATTTATTTAATTTTTGTATAGGGTGTGACATACCCTGCATGTCACGGCATCTGGCGGTTTTGGGCCCCGCCAATGGAGCGCTCCCGGCTGGCTACATTGGCGTTCTGCGGGTCATATGCTGGAGTGGTGGTGGGCATGCCTCTTTCTGGTTTCCTTATAGACTGGATCAGCTGGCAGGCGCCATTCTACTTCTACGGAGTGGCCGGAGCTGTATGGTAAAAATCTTAATATCTCTTGATTGCTATTTTTGAATCTAATTTCTATATGTAAATGAAAACATAATGTACCAATTTAATGGAATTCATCGGAATTCGATTGCCAACACTAATAGGCATGTTAGACGATTTCGTAAAAATTAATAATGTCTTTTGTTGCACAGGTACGTATTTTGGTTGTGGCTGTCATTCGAGAAGCCATGCAAGCATCCGGCCATCTCTGCCAGGGAACTTCTCTACATTGAACAATCCTTAGGATCGTCAACCCACATTGCCATGCCTACCATCGCAACAACACCCTGGAGGGACTTCATGACTTCCTTGCCCGTCTATGCCATCATTGTAGCCAACTTTTGCCGCTCGTGGAACTTCTATTTCCTCGTTCTCTTCCAGGCCAAGTACATGCAAAGTACTTTTGGCTTGAAGATTGGTGAGGTATGTAGGAATAAAATCAAATCACAATATATCTGTTGGGAAACAAATTTGATCTAAGAATGTATTATACTCAATACTAACATTGACAATTTTGAAACGTTTTTTTTTTAAATATATAATCAAATATATGTAGGTACTTATTTATCTACCGACATATTGTGTTTTATTTAAAACATATCTAAAAACTAAAATAAGTGACAGTAAAATTGTATGTGATGTAACATTAAGTGAGGATCATATTTTCATTATTTCTTTATTCAATAGAAAACCATCATCTTTTTTTTATTTTTCTTCTTCTTCTTCTTCGATGGCGCTACAGCCCAAGTCGAGCCTTGGCCTCCTTCAACTTCTGCCTCCAACTCCGTCTGTCCTCAACTGCCGTCCTCCAGTTTGTAACGCTTAAGAATTGTACTGCATCCTTCCTCACATCGTCCTCCCATCGCAACCTCTTTTTTTTATTTTATAAAATAGATATAAATAAGTAATGTAAAATAATAATATGCATGAAAATTAATAACAGGTTTTCACTTAAAGTAATACATTCAAAATATATATAAGCATATAAACACAATTATTTAACAGAAAAAAGGTGGTGGATGGGAGAGTTACTAGGGGTTTGAGGAAAGGATGAAGTGGGTAGATGATTTTTTTTAATCAAAATTATAGGACCGGTACCTATATTGAAAAAAATTGTATTTATTTTTCTAGACTGGAGTTGTTGCTGCCCTTCCCCATCTGTTGATGACAATCATTGTACCCCTTGGTGGTCTACTTGCTGATTATGTTAGAAAGACTGGAATGTTGTCGACGACCAACGTCAGAAAGGTCTTTAACTGCGGAGGTTTTGGGTTGGAGGCTGTTTTCTTCCTTGTTGTTGCCTACTCCCATACAGCTGTAAGTAAAACTTATTACATAGGTAGCCAATTTCAGCCTAAGATATGCTTTAAAACCCTTAGTAATACAGGATAAACATAATTTATCCTGTATTTTCCAAGCATTGATATGATTCAGATTTTTAAATTTATCTTATTACTTTGATAAATAATGGGACTCTTAAAACTCTTGAATATAAAATTTATACTTTAAAAAAAATCTTAAGGTTTCTTACGAAAAAAATGTAGTGAGCCGTAGAAAATATGCTCTTTTACAGTAGGTACCGACGGGTGTTTATAGCGAAAAAAATGATAATTTTAATATTTTACCTTAACTCTTCTTGATCAATCAAAATATTTGTTTAGGTGAAATCTACAACTGCCCTTTCATTTGGTGTAGCGGCTAGTGGATTTGCTATATCTGGATACAATGTTAATCATCTGGACATTGCACCGCGATATGCTAGCATTCTCATGGGTATGTCGAACGGTATTGGAACCATCGCTGGATTGATATGCCCTATTGTTATTGACAACCTTACTGTTGAACAGGTGAGACATTATATCGATGAAGCAATATTTTATCAGACAATATTGATCGTGAATGTGATAACTCGCAAATGCAAGGCATATATATCAAATATTTATTTATGATAGATCGGAAAAAAATACGTTGGCTCTTTAGTCAAGGAAAACGATGCATTGACAAAAGAACGTTTTTTGCAACAATGTATAGAAGTAAACGATTTATGTATTTCACAAAAAAATTTTTTTTTTCCTATTTTATCTTTAGTTCATATAGCGATATTTTTGCTACACAATCATTCATTTAGATACATAATTTTCAATGTATTGGTGTGGATAGGAAAATATATTTATTTTGGTAAATGGGACAATCATTTTAGAGTTTCTCTTTTACTCATTGACTAGTATCGTTTTCTTGATGACCATCTTTTATACTAAAAACAAATAAACTCTTAATCTGCTTTGATGTTTCATCAATAAATTTTAGTTGACTATTTAAATATGTACATTTTATTTAATTTAGTAAGCTTTATTCCAAAATAGTAAGAATTTAATTTAATAATCTCTATTTCCATTTCATATCCTTAGGGTGAAAGATATAGGTGTTATAGAACAATGTATAGGTAGGTAGACGTCGTTTATACCGCATTATGATCACGTACAACGGCGTCACGCACCACTGCCTTTTAGCATTGGAAAACTCTATGCTTTATAAACTGGCGCTTGACTGGGCAGCAGGCATCAGCCAACATTCATGCGGAGGGGAAAGATTGATGGCTGGAAATGAAATAGTCATTCATATCATATCGTTACACCGCTCACTGTTTACGCTTCCATGACTTCATTCATGATCACACTCAGCATTAGCGGATCGAGAAAGTTCCACAGTAAAGTTTTTGGATGTTCCATTGTTGCCGACTGTTAAATCGTTTCGATATGTCGCTCACAATGGAAATTGAATTTATCCAACAAAAGATTGAAACTTTGTGTTGTTCGAATGGAAAACAGTTTCCTTATATTTTAATTAATATCAACGATTGATATTTTAAAAATAAAACAAAAAATTCTTACAAAATGGACAAAAGTGTATTTTTTTCTATTATTTTATTTGTTTTAATTAATTCACTTTCATTAAATCACGAATGAGTTGTTTGATATGACTACTTCAGGGGTACCTATTTCATATATTTAATTTCACAATGAAGAATAAAAAAGGAAAAAATAATTAAACAAATTAATGATCTATAATTATTAAAATATTTGAAATATTTTTTCATCAAACAGATAGGTAATATGACAATTTTGTGGATAATTTTTAGACTCCTGAATCATGGAGGACTGTATTCATAATGGCTGCTACGGTGCACTTTGTTGGAATTACTTTTTACGCACTCTTTGCTTCGGGAGAGCTACAGCCATGGGCAGAACCATCATTAGAAGAACAGGCCTCATGGGAGAACGGACCTAAACCAGTTATCAAGGAAGCAATGATAAAGGAAACTAGCTTGGTAAGAAATTTAATTTAGAATTAAAAGCAAATTTCTATTTAGTCTATATCAAACTTTTGAGTCTTTAAATAAGTTAACAAAGTTTTGTGTCGTTATAATTTGCTTACAGGTATGACAGAGAAGAGTATTTGTCTTTGAAATAAATAACGATTTGAATTATACTGAGACCGTGGCCTGGCTAGCAATGCGAGACCCAGAACCAATGAAGAAAATTATTCTTTGTTTTGGTCATGCCTGTAGAAAATATAATCAAATCTTTCCATGGAATTATAGACAGATGAGATCTAGAATCTTATCTAAAGTAATAAAGCAATCAATATGTTAGTGTGTGTGTGTGTGTGTGTGTGTGTATGTGTGTGTGTGTGTTTGTCTCACGCCTTTTGAAAAACCAAGAGCATCTAAAAATCTAATTTATGTGCGAACGTGTACCAGTATACCTGATGCAGTGTCACGATAAAGATATTTCAATAATTATTTTTTTCATACAAAATTTTCCAAGTCATATCTGTCAAAAAAGTGTACATTTTGCACGCAAATATCTGTTAGTTTAAAAGTTAGAAGTACGTATTTACACGAAAAAAATATATTTTCAAGTATAACTTAGCTTTTAAGTGAAAAACATGGTGAATATTTTGTCTAATTATAATGTTTAACTTATTTTTAAAGTAAGCGTTTTGTACAAATGTACATATAACCCCGCCATTTTAATATCTTTTCATACGATATTTAATTTTCCTACCGAATGAATATGTTCTTTAAAATAATATACCTTTGAAATAAATGTGATTATGAAATAATAAAATGAAACACAAGACATTACAGCAAGTTTTAAGACATATATTGTAAAAGTCTGTTAATTATTAGTAAAGATATAGGCGTAATAAAATTGCATAATTTGTTTAAAATATTTGATTTTTCTCACAATTTTCATTTTTATGGCATCGAACAAACCAATGTAGGTACCTACATATTCAAAAAATGTCTCCATAACATTTGATATTTTTCACATGTTGGAACATGGTTACTATGGTAACGGACACATTCTGATATTCAAATAAAATTTGTTATAAATCGAATTCGAATTAATTTAGAACATCATTGTAGGGAAGTACCTACATACCTAATACTTACTACTTAAAAACCAAGAATATACTGATTTTGTATAGGAAAATTATTAAACTATTTTAGGTTAACTACAATACACATTCAATATACCTACAAACTATTTCCTATAGTGAAATTCTTCTTTTTTCTATGTAGACCTTTGGGTGATTTTTTCTACAAACTATTGGGGTTTAAATCTTCTTCCTCTTCTTTTGTGAAGTCATTTGGGACAGTTCATAAATAAACTATTTCCTATAGTCTAATTTTTCTTTTTCTTAATTTATGTAGACCTTGGGTGAGTTTTTATACAAACTATTTCCTATAGTCTAATTCGTCTTCTTCTTCCTTTATGTAGACCTTTTGGTTAGTTTTTAAACAAACTATTTTTAAACAAACTATCCTTTAGTCTATTTCTTCGTTTTCTTATTTTATGTAGATGTTGGGTGAATTTTATATAAAATATTTCCTATAGTTCAATTCATCTTCTTCTTCTTTTATGAAGACATTTTGGTCAGTTTTTTATATAATACATTTCCTAATGTGTAATTCTTCTATTTCATCTTCTATGTAGACCATTGGGTCAGTTTTTATTACAAACTATTTGTTATAGTTTTATACTTCTACTTCTTTTTTTATTTAGTCTTTTGGATTAGTTTTATGTCTAATAGTCTATGTAACGAAATATTATAAACAACATGCATACTTGATGAAAATACATAAAAACGAATGGGATGTGACCAACACTAGAATCTTCTCATTACTTTTGTTCAATCAAATTTACACCATTTATTATATCATCATATATTGCTTAATTTTCAATAACTACACATTTCATTTTGATGACAATATATAAAAAATCGGGGTTGTGGCCATTGCTGGATCTTCACAACGTTTATATTCATATTAAAAACTATTTAACATAGCTTAAGTCTTCTTCTTCTGTAATGTAGACTTATGTGTCAGTTTTAAGTCTATCAGTTTTATTGTGCAAAACTATAATAAACTATATGCACACTTGACGAAAAATATAAAAACGAATGGGAATATTTTAACACTAGAATATTTTCAGTACTTTTGTTTAATCAATTTTTAAACCATTTCTCATCATCCAAAATTACTAAATATTTAAAACACATTATTTGCGTTCGATGACAATATATAAAAATAGGGGTTGTGGCCAAATCCAAACTCTTTACGACGTTGTCTTTTTATAATAAGTCATATTTAAAATCATTTCCCATAGTCCATGCGTGCAGAAATTGTATGTGCTTATATATAAAAGCAAATGGATTGTGGCCATCACTTTAAGATTTTACACCGCTTAAACTCAATTAAATTTCAAACTACTTTTCATACTACGGTTAAAAAAAATTATGTGTGACAATATTATGTAGGTATATAAACGATTGCTTATTCCTTCACTAATTTACATTCTTGGCCAACGGCGGGACATAAAAGCTAGTATAGAAATAAGACAAAGTTTATTGATTACTTATTGATTGACGTAAATCTTTTATTGGATCAAAGGATCACTAAATAAAGAAATTATTATTTTGTTTATAAAATACGTTAGTTATATATAATATTTTATTTTACAGGATTCGAGTCCAGGATCTCAAATGGTAGGTCAGCAACCACCACCAAGTTACGGTGCTGTGCAACATGTTCCAGGAAATCCATTCGCCAACTATGTTGAGGAGGAGAAGGTCCAGCCACCGGCACAAGATACATATTTGCATGGCACAGTGGACGATCGCACATACTAACTCAGCATAGCCAATATCCTATTTTAAAATTTAAAAACATTACGACAACAAAATCATTTCCTAACGCAACTTACACACTGGTGTATGGAAAAAAATATCTTATTCAATCAGGAAATCTTTTTGCATATCTTAGATTTTCTTTGTTATGTTGTATTAGGATGACATATATTATATAATATCTCACTATGTACCTATCTATCTACTTTCTGGCTAAATCGTATGTATATTACTGAAAATGATGGTTTTGTTTAGAAAATAAAGAAAAATATTTTTATGACATTTATTGTACGTTACATTGTACGTATATTTATATTGATTTTAAATGGAATTCCCCAAATGTTTCGTTTAGGTACATTGAAAATAATTTTTAAAATATTTCCAAACATAAATGTTTAGTAAAACGATTTACGATTAAACGAACAAAATATTTATTTAGGCAAAAATTTATTAGATAAAATAATGGACACTCCAAAATCTAACTATGAGCACATACAATTGTATCATTTAGTTTACATTATTGTGTTTTAAAATATACGATTTTTGAAAAATTGCATTTTATAAGGTAACATGCCATAGAAATTATTCAATTGTAGTCATATACATATTATTCTATTTTTGCTCATTATCTTATTTTATCGAATTACATTCGGGGAAAACTATATCTTTATTTTTATTTAAATGTATATTTTTTTATATTTCCGGAAACCCATCTAAATTGAGGGTCATATGTTGTTTTTAAATATTATTCAATTGTTTTTTGTCAGCCAAGAAAATTATATAAAATTAATACTAACATAAAAAGTTGTTTACAATAATATTTATCACATTTATTGACGGTTATAACAATAGATGATTAATATGTATTTTAATATAGGTATAAAATAAACTAAAATGTTCCATATTTTCGATTTGATTATGTACATAACATTATAATCTATATGCATGAATTTATATAATATAATTTACTAAGTGTATATAAACAGATCTATCCTTGTTGAATTTTTCAAACATTCTACTTGTTCGTAATAAAGTTAATAAATATTCAGTGTAATAGTTAGATGATAAAATACACTATATCGATAGTAAACAAAACTAGAATATGTTGTTAATATTGAGAACCCACAAATTCGAATAAATAAGGACACACTTAGTTTTGGTCATGAGTTTTTCTTTATAACTTTTTTTTATCGTTCGACAACCCACCCAACTTGTGAATGATTTGTTTCTATATTATTAGAAATTTATAAAACAAATTATTTTCATTTACTTCTATTTGTTTTTTATGAATAATTTTTAACAGGACTAAGACAATGCGTGTTCTCAATATTTAAGGCTACGTTATATTATCAAAGTTGTTAAATTGAATAACTCATTTTAGTTACGTTAAGAATAATTGAGATATGTTATATATTTTTATTCTATGGGTCTTTTAGTTTGATTGTCTTATAAATTTATATACATAGCTGTTTGGACGTATTTCAACTTATTGAATATAATTTTTTTAATATATTTTGAGATGTATGCATGTGTTATTACGAATTTTAATAATAAAGAGTAGATATAAATATTATTTAATAAACGTTAACAGTTGATATGTTGTTTTAGGTAAGAATATAGTATAAGGATTGTAAAAAAAATATTTGTTGATTAAATGTTTTTATTTCTCTTTAAGTGCACGCTATAATATTTAGCACTTAATTGCACCATCTATCTTGTTTTGAGTACAGTGATACTTCCATGTTTTATTCTCTCTTGTTGAATATTTCAATCAATAAACTATTTCAAAATATTAACAAATATATTCTTCTACAATAGTAAATTTGTACATAAGTGATCTTCAATATTTTCAAAGATAACATTTTAATACATTTCTGGAGTGCTGCGTGGAAGTTGGAAGTATTGCTGTCTCAAAGGAGAATTGCACAACTATTGAAAAAGATTAATGAGCACTGCATTTTCGTCACACCATTGGCACTGATTTTTTTAACAACACACTAAAACAAAATTGTTTTTTATTAAAAAAAACCACGCACAATATTTACTTACTTTTATTATTGCACAAAACACTCGGTTTTACTTACTAATTTAAAGCACAAATGCACCTTTTATTTAAAATAAAAAATAATGTTATTGCACAAAACCAAGTTTATTTAAAATTATTTTTGCACTTTTTTTTTCAATGTACAGGGCAATTATTTACTTTTGCACCTATTTTATAAGTCACGCGCACATTTACACTCATTTTTTTGTAATTTTAAGATAAAGCTTTCGTGTGAACCAAGCCTTATTATAATAATATAATTTTCTATAATAATACGATATTAGCGAAAATGTAGAAGCTTATACATGGCAAAAAGGGTACAAGATCCCCCTGCAATTGTTAAACGTGCACTATTGAGATGAAATTTATTTATTCATTATTATTATAATGTGTAAAAATGATAAGATTAATTAATATATTTTATTTATATTTTAAACTAATAACAAAATGTCAATTTTATATACTTACGAATAATAATTACACTTTTTAGGAATAAATTTAATGAAAATATTTGCATAAACGATATTTTGTGGATTCAATGCAATAATATCAAAAATTGTTTTTGTACTGATTGATGAATCAAAATGGTTAGTAAATATATTCAAACTTTCAATTACTTTAACGGATTCATTTCAACGCAAGCAACTCATATAATTTTTTGTTTATTAATATATTTAGTGACCGTAATATATGATCAATATTATTGCATAAATAATAATTCAGAAATATTTACTATAAAAATACTATATTTAATTTCAATTCAAAATTTTTTCTAAAATAAATTCGTCAAAATAATAGTTTTTTTACACTTTTTGTTGTTGTTGAATTGCTTCATTTTTGAAACATATTATTTTGAAATTATAATGCAAAAGACTAGTTTAATTCCTAATAAAAAAATATGCTTGTATAAAGTTTAATTTACACATTAATTTTAAATTGATTGTAACTATATTCATTGTTTAATTGTAATATTTATTTAATTAATAACTTATATATATACACATTATATATTATTAGTTATATATTTATTACGTATGGGGTGATCACACTCTATAAGGCTGTGTCGACAATAAAAGGACGCATAGATAAATGCATTGCTAAATAATGTAAAGCTAGCTTGTAAAGTATAGGTATATATAAATTTACATAATAAAATAGATATTATACATATTTAACCATTCAAAATATAATAAGGTCAGTGTGCAATTTTTAACATAAGATTAGCCATAATAAGAAATTATTACTATTGATTACACTACCTTACTTATTATAAAGTGTTTAATTTTCTTATTTTTTTTCAAATATATTTGCAATGGTTTCATTTTATTTCTTATAGTAAAAACATATATTTTGTTTTTTTAAAAGTAACTGAAAACGGGTTTCAATCATAGCGTATGTATTTGTATTATAGAAAAATGAAAGACTATATAGGGTTAAAGGAAAATGTAAAAGGATTGATTTTTTTTACGTTCAATCATTTTATCAATAGATATAAACGTAGCATACAATTTAATTATTATCATTCGTAGTAACGGTAACAAATTACGTTGTGTTAACCAATGTGTAAACTTACCTTAATGAAATCATTTTTTGTAGAAACATTCTTTTATAATTAAGTATATTTTATTAATTTTATAATATTAAGATAATAAATAAAATAGATTTTCAGTGTGGTGTTTAAGAACATCGATTTGGTTAATAATAAATATATATTTTTATTGATTATTTAATGATCATTAGAAATTAGTATTGTATCTTTAAATACATCACATTTTCATTATTTGTATACCTTATACACGAAAAACATCCTTCGATCTAAGATTTCATTATTTTTTATCTATGCATAAAAAATGTATAAAAAAATATTGTTTTTTTTTGTAGCGGAATATCCGCACTAAGTTAACCAAACCTACAAAACGTTCAATATGGATTGAGTAGCTCGTGTTTATATTATTAATACTTATCAAATGATACTTGTTATTATTATTATTGGTGTTAGTAGACCTTTTAGTTTTTAAATGCACATTTTATCATTTCAATTTGCTACAATTAATAGCCCTAATGTTTTGTCAATAGATATTACCCCACAAAATTTAATATTATTTTAAACTATTTTAGGTACGTCATTATATTATAACAGGAAAATACATAACTATTTAAAAGTTTATTCGAAATTGAATCTGATAATTGAAAAATAGCGTAATTTTTTTCTGTCACCTGAAATAACGGTATACTAATTGAATTGATCAATTAAACGTGTTTTATTTAGCACTTTAATATCGCAAAAATAAATTAAAAATAGTGAATATTCTTTAAAAACATATAGGTACTAACGGTCGACTAAAGTTGACTATATTTGGACTACATGTCAGATGTTAATTTACCTAGCACTTTTCACGAATCCAAATCGGTAAAAAAAAAGTTTAATCTAAAATCGAGTCGTATTCTGCAATCATGCAATTTGATAATAGATCCACTAACGCCAACAAAATTATTTGAATGACTATCAAGTTTAAAAATTTGAGAAAGTTATTGTCAAAATGTATAATAATTCGTACCTAAACTTCGTTTTTATCATTTGGTATCATTGATATTTCTTTACCAAATTACATGTTTGAGATAGATATGTTAATATAATAAAATGATGAATCATTTAAAAAATGGCTGTTTTAATTGTAGCAAAAATAATTACACTTATATTTTGTATTGCACTTATGTATTTTAATAGGTATTATGTAGGTACCTATATTAGTTTATAAAAAAATATTCAACACTTACAACAAATTGATTCTTGTTTCTATTTAAACCTTATTCTCATGCACATTAATGTTCATTATTAAATATGAAAATGTTAAATAAATATAACTTAGCGCGTAAGATATATAAGTTATTTAATAAATTGTTGGTGTTTAGAATTAAACTAATATTTTCTCCATAATATACTATAGCATATATGTAAGAAATTTTATGATTCCCTGCAATAAAAGTTTGAGTACAACCAAGTATGCTTCTTGGGAAATAACGAAAGAATATCTATTGATTATAAGGAATATAATACAGTACTGTTAGTTTTTATTTTGAAGATCTAATAAAACGTATGTATGACTGAATTGAATAGACGATGAGAAGTTAATACCAGTCATCTTTAATCAGAAATTAAAGATAACTGATTAACTCCATTACATATTTTGTGATTTTTTGGGGAATGTATTAAATATATATTTAAAAAAATGTACGTAATTAAAAAAACGTGTTAATAAAATTTATACAAATAAATATTTCATAGAAAAAATATAACATAATTGTTGATGGCATACAATGCAGATACAATAAATAAAATAAATAGTTAATGTATCTAATGTTTCATTTATCTACCAATTCATAAAATGTGGTATGATAGATATGAAGTCTCTGAATCGTTAAAATATAAGTTATTTTATTGTAAATATATTTTATTTTTTCTTTCAATTTCTGATAATCGTTGATATTGTCTATATAATATTTATTTGAATAATTATTATATTTTTATTTTAATACATACTCCATTTTTATTCCGATTCCAATGCAAAGATTATCTCATTAAGTAGGAAACTCTTCAAATTGATTTGTTATTTATTTTTTATTTGTATTGACTATATAATATATAAAAATATAATCAAATGTCCAACAAAATGTCTTGTTTATAATTTATTTGTTGTGAAATGACTTAAGGTTGGATATTATGTATATCTGTATCTAATGTTATATTAAATAAAATGATGTGCATTTAATGCTGTATATTGGATTATTTCATTTCAATATTTCCCGTTTTATAATCTTCTTTTTGTAAGTAACCAAAATAATTAAAATATTAGATGACCAGCAAAAGCTGCTCAACGTTTGAATCATCACATAATAATCCAATTGTCGTTTTGTTCAAGAGAATTCATTTCTCTTAACATATCGACAAAGTATCAAGCCTAGATACGCGAGATTTATATGCATGGTCTATATTTTTCACGGTTTTTCCTACTTTGAAGTTAAAAAACACCAACTTTGAGGCTTTGCACATATATGTTTTATATATACATATATATATATATATATATATATATATATATATATATATATATATATATATATATATATATATATATATATATATATATATATATATATATATATATATATATATATATATATATATATATATATATATATATATATATATATATATATATATATATATATATATATATATATATATATATATATATATATATATATATATATATATATATATATATATATATATATATATATATATATATATATATATATATATATATATATATATATATATATATATATATATATATATATATATATATATATATATATATATATATATATATATATATATATATATATATATATATATATATATATATATATATATATATATATATATATATATATATATATATATATATATATATATATATATATATATATATATATATATATATATATATATATATATATATATATATATATACATATATTACTAAGAAACACATTTTTTTGATAAATTTATGTGTTTAACTGCCTACATTTCCAAAGTTTTAAAAATATCGAAAAAAGCCGAAACACCCCATCTAGATAATTGAATTTTCTATAAAAAATATGAACACAATAGTACCTAAAGCTCAATTTTTTTTTAGTGACGACATTGTTTCATGCAATTTGTAAGGCAGTATACACTACACAATATCTGACTCAATAATTTAACATCTACTTAATCTACAAACATTAATCATGCTGTTTTCATATTCTGGGTCGGAAAAACAGCCTGACCTCCATACTATCCTTTCCTGACATACATACCTACATGTTTTACATAGAAAACAAAATATCTTAAAATATTTATTTATTTGTGTTTAAGCTTTTCGATGCATGTATTCTCCCAATGCTTACTTATGGAATGGAAACATCGGTCCTAACAAAACGAATAATGCACAAGCTGTTAGTGACACAGAAAGCAATGGAGAGAAAGTTGCTGGATATTTCAATAAGGGACAGAATTCAGAATGTTATGATAAGAGAAAGAACCAAAGTAGCCAATGTAGCGGAAAGGGTCGCTGGTCTTTAATGGAGCTGGGCTGGGCATATTGCCAGATGCCAGATGCCAGAATTCACGATGGACCAAAAAGATCGTAGAATGGCGACCGAAAATAAGCCGAAGAGAAATATGCCGGAGGGAGATGGGTCAAGGGGGAGGCCTATGTCCAAGAATGAAAAAAAACAGGCTGAAGAAGAAGAGGATGTGTTTATAGTTTGGTTGGTACGATTTCTTCAATTATACCTACATACTATCACTATCGACAGTTGTATCTCATGTGTTGCATGCAACTAGTTTAACTAAACTGATTTTAGAATTCTAATTATTTAAACCACGTAAATAAAAACTTATAACATAAAAACTGTACCTACTTGATTAGCAAGAATGAAAATTTAATGGTTGATATCCATGATGAAAAAACTCAACGATGATTTGATAAATTGATATCTTGCTGGTAATTTCCCGCAGGAGGAAAATAAATTAATAGACTTGCTTATGCATCCATGGCTGTCGAAAAAAGTAAGATTACCACAGTTTGACAACTTTGACATGCCTTCAATACGTAAAAAGAAAACTAAATTGCATTTTAACTTACATTTATTGGCAAACACATTTACAAATAATATTATAATTTATGTACAATAATGGCATAACTTAAAACTAGAATATTAATTTTAATCATAATAGGTTCAATATACATCAATTCATAATTTCACAACCTAGGTTTAATAGTTTTTGTTTTCTGCTTACTATTTGCCTAATATATTACATGCTACTCTTTTCTAAATAACATCACTTGGCATTAACAACATCCTTTCCAGGAAAACCTTTAGCATATGGAGGCTTGGCGTTCGTCGACACATAATAAATTCCTCTCGCTCTGAAAGTAATATTAAAAAAAAATAATTAAACATTCAATGTTCGATAAATTATGTCCGTGGTTCTTATGTAAGCCGTTTGGTTTCTGTACGGGAGCCCTGTGCTGGATGCAGATGAGAAATTTATTTAAATTGATTTATTTGCTTCTCTGGGCTGGAAACAGCTGGAAGAAATTGCCACACGGGATAAACTCGACACTTGCAAGGAATTTTTTATTATTATATGTGGAATCAATTATGTTATGAGTAACGAATCCATGTGATGCAATTGCAACAAACATTCATTGCTTTTTGTTACTTTCATGAATTTAAGTCGGCTGTTATTGTAGATGTAAACAATGTAGGTATTACCTTCTAACGAATCATGTACCTAATAAAACTAATGAAGGACTGAACGAATTGCCATATGGCAATAAACTGGCGCAGGAAGTGTTCAGATATTATTTATAAAAATAATTCACTAAGTATATATCTTCATAGTGTAACTTACTCTTTTTGATTGACATGTTCTCCCATTAATACATAGTCCGTATCTTTTGGTTCACACCAACCAATCAAATAAGATATTAGACTAGGACATGGTCCTGCCCAGAATCCATTTGGACTGTTAATGGATTCAATAAAGTATGGAGTCACTTTTGTATGGTCACACGAAAGAGTTTCTGAAAAAAAAAATATAACTAAGTAGGTATGTAGTTATTTTAAAATAACTGCTTTAATTTATATAATGATGTATACGAGGTCACTGTTTGCATTAAATTTAAATTTTTTTTTCAATCGAAAATTACCTATATTTTTTTTGTAAATAAGGATAACAATAATATGAATGTGAATTATATTTATTTAATGTTATAATTTATAATAAACACAATTTGCATTTTGCAAAGAACAAAAAACATGACATTTTTAAATCGCCATCTATGCTAAAAAATATAAACATCAACGCCATCTATTGGCGAGTTTCGGAAATGTTTTCATAGAATCAATGGTTTCTTTACAATTTCAAAGGAGCTTGTTGGGGATCACTCGAGTGGATAGCCGTAAAACACCATAGAAATGTCATTAAGTAAATACATAAATGAAAATGTATTAATTATATGAAACTGACCATAATATTATGTATGACGAATATTAGGCACTTTTAATACGTTTTTAATATTGCAACTTGTTTATAAAAATAATATTTGTTTATAAAAATAATATATTCATTTGGAATGAAAAAGAAAAACAATTTCGGTGTGACCAATCTGTCTGACCGGATTGAAATTGGTACCGGATTGCAATACCTAGTACCTACTCTTAGTCGGTATACAAAGCTATAAAAAAGGAGTAAATTTTCAAAACCCATATATTTTTCTTAAATATTCAATAGTTTAGGTGTAAATGTAAATATTTGTAAAGTATCATTATCATCTTACTCAATATAGTGTCATGAGCACAACCAGGCTGGCTAGTTCCACCATTGAGGTAGAAGTCCGCATGACCATTAGGACCCCATTGTCCCAAGATACCAGCTCCTGTATGAAGAACGTCCACGAAATGGGCATCGGTTGTATCCAAATCCCGCGATCTGTTGTTACCCATATAAAAAACTATAGTGGGATCAAGACCTGCAATTTTAAATAAGTGTGTATTGTATTACATTTCTATCGCTAAAATTTATTCATTACTCCAATAAAAAAATCACGTATCATGCAAGAAACGTGTCGATGAACAAATAAAAGCAAAAATTAAAAAGAAGTATTTTTATTTAAGTAATTACCTACCTTTTAATATATATAAGATTGATTAAGGCCAGATCTTGGTCATACGGGATATAGGTACAGAAATATCCATATTTATTTATGAAACACAAACAAATATTTCATATAAAAATTTTGGTGATTTCGTGGGTTTTTTCATTATAGCAAGGAAATTAATTTAAAATTACAAATTAAAAAATTTAGGTAGGTACTCAAAAACTCACATTCTCTTTCGTTTAATAAAAATCTACTTTATAGTTCTAATAGTTTTTAAGTTATTTACAATAAACAATTAAAAAAGGGTTTTATTAAACTAATTATATACCTACACAAGAAAAGTACCTATTTATTAAATTCATATTTCAAAAAATCTCGCTCAATAGAATAAAGATGAAAAAACAAACTTTTCTTTATTTGAATGAAGTAGCTTTTGAGGGTTCTGGGGAAAAGATTTTCAAAATTTATTATTTGTCCTACTATTGATACTTAAGATTATTTCACTGTAAAGATATAATACCTACTTTACCTATTGTGTGTTTGATAGACAGTTTGAGGACGGAGCCAAAAACTTTGCATATTATTTAGTCAATAAAAGTTATATCAGGTACGTACCTGTAATTCTGCCAAGTTTTCCACTCGCAATGTGATTAGAGACAAGCCCAGCAATATGTGCTCCGACGCTATATCCAATGAGATGCAGTCTATCTGGTGGAACTCCCCGTGGATGGTACTGAATGTACTCCACAAGTTGAGCTATGCATTGGCTGCAGAACCGAGGGGACCATGCTATCTGGTTACACCGTCATACGTTAGTACATTACAAAAATAACTTCAAATACTTAATAGAATATCATGACCAACTCCCATAGACTACGTGTCAACTGACAACTGTCACTTCCATACATTGAGTTATCATTTCTTGAGCTAAATGACACGTTGTCTAGGGGGGCTGGAACAGCAGTCAAGTAGGTACCAACAGGGCTTGCAATAACATCGCCTGTTTTAAGTAGCCAACGTTCACCAAAACATGCATTACATTGAGTTGTCTCGTATATTTTGTTCATTCACGCCCATGCATCGTCTCATACACGCTCTTCTGTTATATTCTTACTTCTAACGTCTCCATCTTTCAAAATTCCATTAATGTGATCTTGCCAACTTTTCCTAGACCGATCTCTACTCTTCGACCCTCTTTTATCAGCCTAATATAGGTACCTACTTTTTTCATCAAACGGTAATATCTCATTTTTTGTATGTGTCCAAACCACCTTAGACCATCATCTTGCTTACGATATCTCTTCCTATCATGCAATCTTGTCTAATATACTTATTTCTTATTCGATCATAAATTGATGATACATAAATGTTTAACAATTTATTTGTCAACGTTTATGCATTTTTATGTAAGAAGACCAATATTGTTATATCCCACCATTTTAGACTTACCTAATTTTCTATAGGGAGCCATATTAAATTTATACATGAAATTCTTAAGTCTTAGTATAAATGCTGTTTTTTTTCTATAAAAGGATATCACAGCAGATGAGAAAGATTAGATAATATGAACCCTGAGTATTGGTTGCTTTCGTAGATTACAGCCATCGAAGTGTTGAAAATTGTTTATAATTGCAATTTTAACACAGTCCACTATAGCATGTGGGGTTATAGTGTAAAGCGTGATTTTTTGTATATTTACTACATAAGACCGTTACAAATCACGCCCTCAATTTGCAGACACTGTGGTTTGTGGGAATTCCCGACAGACATCTTTAAAGTTTGATAAATTGTTATGTTTCTTTTGATTTGTCAATATATGTATAAATAAATAAATATTCTGTGTGATATCAATTAACTACAAAGTAAACTTTTACTGTCTTACTTATTAGATTACGTTAAAGCTTACTAAACTAAAAAGCTTACTAAACTTACTAAACTAAAATAGTTAATATCGGTATTAAAAAATCTTATTTATAAACGTATACTAAGATGCAGGGCCGGATAAACGTGTTTTTGCGCCCGTAGTACCTTATATATTTGAAACCGCCCCCCAACCTACATTTTTTGGAATTTTAAATGCAGAACAATTTAAAATTATTTAAAATAACATCGGGTCTAAAATGACAAATCATTGACATTTTTTTACTTACCTACACACCATCACGCCGAGCCTCTTTCCGAGTACCTACGCAAAAAGAACCAAGAACCAAGCGCCAAGTTTTAAGCACTTTTTTAAGACAACCGCGCTGACTTCTTGTTCCTTATTGTTCTATGATTTATCCGGTCCTGCTAAGATGTGACTAACTAGTTATTTACGAACCGAATTATTTACGAACACCCACATTTATTTTTTTCATATAGCCGCATTGGCTTCACATATGTCAAAAAATTGAAAAATGCGTGTATTCTTTGGATAACTGACATCGAAAATGAAAACAAACACCGCATTGTGTCGTGTTGAGTCAATTTAAACACGATTGTGATGAAGAATAACAAGGAAAAACGTTATAAGGATTAAATTCTTCTGTTAATCTCAAATATGCATCGGATCATATGTGAAAGATCCACCATTTTGAAATATTTGGTGTGACGCGTTAGTCAAGCGTTAAACAATCTCTCGATCCGTCCTAACTTGACCTCTACTAAATAAAGGTGTAATAAAGGTAGTTACGGTTTTTAAGTAAACTTTTTCGTTAATCACAATCTGTTTAGGAAAATATTATCACCTGACTAAGACATGGTTCCTTGACTAGAGTTCCGTAGTCCACTATGAATATATTATAATTTCCTCTTGTAAAGTAAGCTTTCCTCATATCGGTACTTGGTGAAAGGTTTCTACCACCACCGAACCCATGGACGACTATCTTCACTGGATGATTTGGATTGAAGTTAGATAAAAATAACGACTTGGGTTGTGTCACATCAATCAGTTCGCCGTATTTTTGTGTTTTCCTTAAAATTTAAGAAAAAACAGTTAAAGAAAGATAATGATTTATTGAAATAAACACTCGAATAAACATATATTAGGTTAGTTTTGTATAAATCAAGAAATGAGAAAATTTCGTACCTACTGTATGTATCTATTTACTAACCTACCGTGTGTACCTAATTTGTCATTTATATACCACGAAGAAAAATTACAAATCGAAAAGCCTTGTTGTAAATGTTCTTTGTGTAAGATTTTATAATGCCCATCCACTTAACTACACCACTTTTTAATTAAAAATACTTCAAAACATATCACCAGATAATTAAGAGCCATAACTTATGGGTAGGGCTGGAATGCACTATTGAAGAAATAATGTTAAATTATAATAATAATTAACACTTCTTTGCACCCTGCGTAAGTGGCGAGTTTATTGCCGTATGGCAATTTCTTCGAACTAACCAGTGTGCAAAGAAGCAATCCAGCCCAGAGAAGCAATATTTGCGTGAGAAATAAATTTAAATAAATTTCTCCTCTGCTGGGAATCGAACCCAGGACGCCCGCACAGAAACCGAACGGCTTACAAACTGTGCCACGGCTGTCGGCTAAATGGATGATTTTTAAAGCGCCATTCTTGTGAATTCAAATAATGCTTAATTATATGTTTTTTCAATATTTATATAGATTTTTTATATTTATTACTTGTATATCTTAATCTATCTATTTTTTTATTTGTATCTTCTCTATGGGAAATAATGTGATTTCACATATTATAAATAACCTTTATGTATAAATCAAAAATGTATATATATATATATATATATATATATATATATATATATATATATATATATATATATATATATATATATATATATATATATATATATATATATATATATATATATATATATATATATATATATATATATATATATATATATATATATATATATATATATATATATATATATATATATATATATATATATATATATATATATATATATATATATATATATATATATATATATATATATATATATATATATATATATATATATATATATATATATATATATATATATATATATATATATATACATATATATATATATATATATATATATATATATATATATATATATATATATATATATATATATATATATATTATATATATATATATATATATATATATATAGGTATGTTGTATGTTGTGTGATGTGTAATTGTTTTTTTTTTCTCTTAATAAATACATGAACTAAAACCACAAATAAACACTCAATTATTATATATTCTGCTAAACTAGTTTGACATTTATTTATTTAAGAGACAAATACAGATTTATAAAATAAACAGAAAAAATACACTATGAAACGAACAAAAGACAGACCAATAAAATTTGTCCACAACTGATGTCCATTACATAATCATAAAAGTACCTTCATTACAACAAAAATAAATAAAAAAAATCGTTAAAATTATTATGAAATGAATTGAGGAATAATAAACAATAAAAAAATTGATCTGATTATGGAGACAATAGTGATAGTAGGTACATAAGTTACCTTGTATATAGGAAGAACTGAATTCTGGGATGTGGGCACTTGTAGGGTGGATCCACACAGGAAGTTGTATTAAATAAGTCTCTAACATTTTCTGGCCTCTTAGGAAGATCATCCTCTTGACATTTGACGTCTGAAAGAATAATTTTTTTTAAGAAGTTATTAGATAAGTACCTATAGAAAAATATAATAAAACTGCAAATTTAGTCCATTTTAAAAATAAAATGAATTATTTCGTTCATCTATAGCACAAGCATTTCAGCCCTTAAGCGACGATCGAGGTGACATCATACTTAGCGATCCAACACATGCTATGGCGTCCCCCGCAAGCGACGTTAATAGAATGCCAAGACATATTAAGGGGTGGACTGCTGCCAACGTACCTCCTTTTCAATTCTATATACCATCATTATTTCTAATCAAATCGTTTTGAAAAAAAAAATTTAGATAGTTTGGTTATTCATAAAGAAAAATATATCTTTATTTTGTGATAATGTTTTGTATAAATTCTTGTAGAAAAATAATGGCATACCCCGATTTTCAACGTTTATCTTATATTTTTAATAATGTATAAGGCGTAGTTCAACATATTTGTTTTTAAATTAAAGAAGACAAAAATATCTAGAAAAATATGATGTGACGTTGCATTAATGCTTCAGGTTTAGAAAATAAACCTAAAAAACATTTATTTTACATTCAGCGCCATTGCGAAATATAAGTTTTTTTGGTTTATTAACTTAACCTGATGCATAAGTGCAACGTTACATCGTATTTTTCCAGATATTTTAATCTTCTTTAATTTATAAAAAAATATAATGCACTATACCTTATAGTATTTTAGAAATTTAAGATAAATGTCAAAAATTGGGGTATGCTTATTATTTTCCTACAAGAATATATACAGAACATAATTAAAAAATTAAAGCATATTTTTATATATCAATATCTAAACTAACTAGGTTATTTTTTTCAAAATTATTCGTTTTGTAGTAATGACGCAAATTCAATTTGAAAAAATAGGTACGTTGGCAGCAGTCCCCCCCCTAGACATTCTCTTCAAGCGACGACAATAGAACAAAACTTAACAAAAATGGACGACGAGCGGGTGCACAGTGCAAACACAGTATTAGGATGGCAGCCTGGAACCTTGGCTCCCTGACAGGACGCAGTAATGAACTCGGTGAAACACTTAGCAAGAGACAAATAAATATATGCTGCATTCAAGAGACGAAATGGAAGGGGTCAAAAGCTAGGAATATAGGACACGGTTACAAAATTTTATATCATGGTCAAGACGCGAAGAGAAACGGTGTGGGTATAGTGCTGGATGAGTGCATGCAAGATAGAGTGGTCAGTATCGAGAGGAAAAGTGACAGACTGATGGCGGTGAAGCTTGCTATTGACGACCAACCACGTGTAAATGTGATTACAGCCTACGCCCCCCAAATCGGCTGCACAGCTGATGAAAAAACATCTTTTTGGGAAGACCTAGACGACTTGATGCAGTCAATACCAGTTAATGAATCACGATATATTGGAGGAGACTTTAATGGCCATGTAGGCACGAAATCGGACATTTATAATGAGAATCACGGCGGTTACGGCTATGGTACGATAAACTCTCAAGGAAATGATATACTACAGTTTATGTCAACGTATAACCTAGCAGCCGCAAATACATTTTTTAAAAAACCAGATAAACATCTAATCACCTACTTTAGTGGAGGATGTAGCTCACAGGTGGATTACATCATGACTGATAGGCTAAATATAAAACGATTCAGGGACTGCAAAGTGATTTTGGGAGAACCATTAACGACACGACATCGAATGCTAATGGCCAAATTCTCTCCACAAGGCAAGCTGAACACAAAAAAGCAAAAGATCACTAGAATACGTCGGCACAATCTTGCAAAACACGAGGGAACAGAGCTATGCTCCAAAGTTAAACAACATATTTATAACAATGAGAACATTACAGCAGACGACACGTAGAACCATTTTCAGAAGATGTGTACAGTCGAGGCCAGCAATATCCTGGGTGTGTCTAAGGGACCATTGTCAGACAATAGAGAAACACATTGGTGGAATGAAAATATTAAATCTGTACTGGCTCAAAAAAAGACAATGTTCAAACAGTGGCAGAATACTCAAACTGAGGAGAATAAAGTTTTGTACAAGACAGCCAAGCAAGCCGCAAAAAGGGCCGTAGCACAGGCAAAAGCAGAAGCTTATCAAGGCATCTATGAAGAATTGGAAAAGGCAGGACTCAGTAATGAAATCTACCGAATTGCAAAATACAGAAACATAGCTACCAAGGACATAAAGACCACAAAACACATAAAAAATACCAGTGGCCAAATGCTTACCTCCAACAAAGACATTCAGGCAAGATGGAAGGAATATTACCAGGGTCTATTCAATGAGAGCTATCCATGCAACTGTATTGATGAACTGAGACCAACAATAGGACCAATACAAGAAATCTCAATAAAGGAGGTTAAAGAAGCCATATCAAAAATGGCAAATAAAAAAGCCACAGGACGCGACGAAATCCCGGCAGAACTATGGAAAACTCTGAACGATGACGGCATCACATTTCTTACTGACTTGTTCAATATCATCGTGAGGGATAAGCACATTCCAGAAGGTTGGAGACATAGTTTTATTGTACCATTTTACAAGGGCAAGGGTGACACTGGATTATGCGATAACTACAGGGCCATAAAACTTATACCACATACGCTTAAAATATGGGAACGCATAATACACCAACGGCTACGAGACCTAACTAATATAACAGAAAATCAGTGCGGGTTTGTCACAGATAAATCTACAATGGACGCAATACAAACGGTCAGAATTGTGATGGAGAAATATAAAGAAAGCAAAAAGATCTCCACATGGTCTTCATTGATTTAGAAAAGGCCTTCGACCGAGTCCCAAGAGCACTTATATGGCGGGCGCTCAGAAGACAGCACGTACCTGAACACTAGATAGACCTTATAAAAGACATGTACGGTGAAATAGAAACCAGGGTGAAAACGTCAGCTGGAGTGAGTCGTTTAGAATCGGAGTAGGGGTCCATCAGGGGTCTGTCCTGAGCCCCTTTCTGTTTAACTTAGTAATGGACGACCTCACAAAAGATATTCAAAGACCAACACCGTGGAACATTCTGTATGCAGATGACATAGTGCTGCTGGGTGATGACGTGAAAGGTACACAGATCATGCTGAACGAGTGGCGAAAGGCATTAGAGGACAATGGACTGAAGATAAGCCGCTCAAAAACTGAACATATGCCATGTCGCTTCTCAGGTCAGCAACCAGCTACAGTAGGCAACACACTTTACTTACAATATATACCCGTCCCTCAAACATCGTCTTTTAAATACTTGGGAAGTAAAATATCACCATTAAGCGACCCCGAAACAGATGTCGCACATCGCATCAAAAGCGGCTGGATGAGGTGGAGGTCCCTATCGGGTGTGCTGTGCGACAAGAGAATGCCAGTGAAAGTCAAGGGACAAGTGTACAAGACGGTGGTTAGACCCGCAATGACGTATGGTTCGGAATGCTGGGCACTAAAGCAGAAACACCATAAAGAGATGCAAGCGGCGGTAATGAAGATGCTAAGGTGGGCTGGGGGTCTGACAAAGTTGGGAATGTCCACGTCCGCGGTAGTTTCAAAGTGGCCCTAATAGACGAAAAAATAGTCGAGAACAGGCTGAGATGGTATGGCCACATTTTGAGACGACCGACGGACAATATGATAAATAAAGCCTTGGACATCGAGACTCCAGCGAGAAGACCAGGCAGACCACCAGCCACATGGCTGTCGAGCATCAAAAAGCATCTGCGAGATAGGGAGCTGAATCCTGATCTGGCACAGGACAGGCGAATTTGGCGAAATAAAATAAGGAGAGCCGACCCCAAGTAAATGGGATAAAGGCGAGGGCGAAGAAGATCTATAGCACAAGCATTTATACTTAGTTTAGGAAATAAATGAGGATTTACCAATAATATGTAGGTTCTTTTTTCAAGAACATGTACAATCTTTAAAAAAAATTATACATAATTTATCAAAGATAATTGGGAATTGACTTGAAGATGGATTTACATCATATTATGTGTGAAAATAGGTAGGTACGTATTTTTTTTCAAAGTATTCATTGCATGCCCATTATTTTGCTACCACAATAAAGTAAGTCAGATAGAAAATTTCATAAAAGCTACCAAACCACATTCAATTAACTATTATGTTCATTAAAATAAATTAAGTCAAAGAAGGTAGTTATATATGTAATAAAAATAACGGCATATAGTATGTACATACTTAAGTTAAGTATTATACTATGTATTAGGTAATAAAGATTACTATGTATATGTACACAAAAGTTATACTTCGTTGTAAGTTCTTGTATGGTGTAATAATATATTATTAACAACAGTGTTGATACCAGTAATCACAAAGAGTTTAATTTCAAAATAAATATGCGTCTTATAATATAAATAAAATCCTCAATCAAATGAGTATAGTTACTAAGGTCAAATCATGCAGTAGACATAAAGGTTAAAAACAAATGAGACAAGTTTCTTTAACATTTTATGTGCCTATTATACAATTACCATACCTACCAATGTTTGATACATTGCGTCAATAAATATTTCAATCGAAAGTAATTTGACATAATAATATTTGAATGTTCGTAGCGCAATTAAATACAAATAGGTAATACAGAATGTTTGAAAACTATGTCATATTTCTGAGCAATTAAACTGCATGCGTTAACCAAACGTTTTGGTCTACAAAACGTTTTTATATAGTCCTTAGTCGTATTAGTATTAACCTAAAGTGACAACAGGATTAGTAAAACTAATCCACATTACGGATGGTGCAACAACAAAAAAAAACAGATTCACCTTCAGTGTATATCTATGTAATAAATCAACTAGTAAAATACTTAGACAAACACAAAATTTTCTCAAACAATCAATTCGGTTTTCGGAAGAATTTGGGATTACAAGACACAATTTTGAAAGACACTAAATACAAACGTGAACCAAAATAAAAATTGTATTGCTGTGTTCTTTGATTTGAGTAAAGTATTTGATGCGATATCCCATTGAATCTTAAAGAAAATTGAGAACATTGGTATAATAGATAAAGCATATGACTGATCGCACTCACTCAACAAACATTGATACAGAAATTAGCTCAAGCAGACAATTATCGTACGGAGTGGACACAAGTATATAATAATTCATATGACGGATTTGATAAAATTAAAAAATGGTTAGACGTCAAAAAAATGTTAATACTCTTAATATTGAAAACACAAAGTACACTTCAAAGATGCTCCTACACAACTCTCAATATGATAGCAGAAATACTTGGGTATTTACTAAAGATGGTCAGAACACATAAATGCAATTGTGAGAAATAAGAGAACTTATTTTATTATATATTTATTTAATAACATTCGTGATATGGACCAAAAAACAAAAAAAAAATTCGGATGGAGAGGTGCATCTAAAACAATTACGAACCTATTTATTATTCAAAGCTCAGAAAGCACCCACTAAAGTTATCACTAAAAAAAACTTTCCATTTCCCAACCATTAAACAATTTCAAGTCTTTAAAACAACTCAATATTACAGAAATTCTAATACACTTTCTATAGGATAAGAAAAACCAAATTACTGCTCAACATTACCACGATACAAGAAACAGACACCAACTTAAATCACTCCGAAGACAAACACTACATATGAATAAATACTTTATCAATACTTGGCTCCAAATATTCTAAATTTAGTTGCAAAAGGTATAAATAACATACATTTAATAGAAAACACAAGACTAGAACTTACAATACATACATGGTTATATAATAAAGGGTTCAACTATTGTTTTTAGCAAATTCTCAATTCATAACAACATACCTACACGATAAAACTACTGACATAGGACCATGTGTTACACAATCATACTATATTTAGTTATTGATGTACAAATAGTCTACCACATCAGAACAGGCCTGGCTTAGTGAAGTGGTACAGACCAAATAATTTACATGTTAAAATAATTAAGTATAAATATGATCATTTTTGATATTTATGTATAATAAAAGTGTATTGCGGAATTCGATTACATTAGTGTTGTTTAATTCCTCCATTTAAATGCTTATATTATGAAATTAAGATTAGGTATGCGGTTTTT
Source organism: Molanna angustata (assembly GCA_963576475.1). NCBI lineage: Eukaryota > Metazoa > Arthropoda > Insecta > Trichoptera > Molannidae > Molanna > Molanna angustata. Next base: position 14,409,203 of record OY754971.1, on the reverse strand, counting down.
TTAATCCAAATTTTAAAGATACTGTTTTTCTGTACTAATGGTTAATTATTTTGTTTGCAAAGAAATAAGGTAAAATATAAATTTAAAATTAATAAACGTGAATTTAATTTTAACAATTTAATTTTCTTTACGTAATGTTCTTTACATTGTGTATTATAATATTTGTTATTTACATGGGCAAGAAATCTATCAATTTTTATATGCAAGGCTTGAAATATTTTTGAAAAACATGGGAATCTAGCATTAATCGCATAATATTACGGAATGGTTTCATCATATGTATTTTTACTTTGATTTATTGTACGAGGACATAATTTGTAGAAATATGTATGTAATGGGATTAATTTAGAAGCTATATATAGTATACATTTATCATAATGATGGAATTACTCTCTCGGTATTAAAATACCATAGTAGTTTGTATAAAACAGTGACAGGATGATTGCTTCACAAATATATCTAGGCAATATAAAGATCGTGTGAATCGACGTGACGTTTAATTACCTACCCAATAAGACATTACAATATTTAAATTGGGTCGATGGCAGAACGATAAGTGATATGTTGGACAGGTAATATTGAAGACGGACGTGGGTTCAACTCCTGGGGGGCAAGTCTGGTTCAATCGGCGAAATCAAAACCACCGTGATTACCCATATCATGGATATAATTATTATATGGAGTTCTACAATATCTTTAGATGTCATAGAACTATGTATATACGATAATTATATCCATGATATGGGTAATCACTAGGGTTTTGATTTCGCTGGTCGAACCAGACTTGCCACTCTGATTTAACTTGCTAGCAAGCATTTTCATAGTTGAGCGAACGCATAGGGATGTATGCATTATATGCGTACGAGCCATACTGCGTTTATGTCCGGCGATAATATGACATATAGGCATCATATAGGTATATGAATTTCTTAAATCAAGTAATAAAATGCCATTAGAAGTGGCATTTTTCATGTCATTATGAACAAGCGCATACGCACAATTAAACCACGATAAGAGAATCGAAATATTTGATTTTTGTCCGTAGATCGTACATTGCAGCCACTATAATCCAATTGTCGATTTGTTCAAAAGAATTTATTTCTCTTAACATATCAACAAAGTATCAAGCCAAGATACGCGAGATTAGTATACAGGGTCTATATTTTTCACGGTTTTTCCAATTTTGAAGTAAAAAAACACCAACTTAGAGGCTTCGTAGCACATATGTTTCAAAGAATTTACTCAGAATTCGGAGTAGAACATTTAAGTGTGTCTGTCTGTGTGTCCCTTATAATTTTTCACAAAGCCTAAAATTTCAGAATATATAGAAAGTTATAGGCTTTCAAAACTTTTATACTCAGAATTAACAATTTTTGTTTCAGTCAGGGGTTATCAACTTTTGAAATTTTACTTTATTTTGCTATCTATCTCAAAACCATAAAAAGTAGAACGCTGAAAATTAGTATTAATAGAGACAAATAAAATATCTCAAATTTGTGTTTTTAAAAAATTCCAGAGTTTCTCAAACATTTTTTATTAAGGAAAACATTTTCTTATGATAAATTTATGTGTTTAAATGCCTATATTTCCAAAGTTTTGAAAATATCGAAAAAAGCCGAAACACTCCAACTAGATAATTTAATTTACTATAAAAAATATGGACATTGTAGTAGTAGGTACATCTCAAACTTATTTAAAAAAATTTCTAAAAATTTAATTTAGTGACGAAATCGTTTCATGCAATATGTAAGGCAGTATACACTACACAATATCTCACTCTATAGTTTGATACCTACTCAATCTCCAAACATACCTAAATACATACCATCATGCTGTTTTCATATTCCGGGAAGGAAAAACAGACTGACCTCCATACTATCGTATCCTGACATTCATACCTACATGTTTTATATGGTAAACAAAATATCTAAAAATATTTATTTGTGTGTTTATAGTTTGGTACGTATTCTTCAATTATACGTGCTATTGTCATCGACAGTAATATGCAACTATTATATATTTTACTGGAGTTGTAAATTTTCAGCCGTCAAGAATAATTGTTGGCAAAGAATGCTTCTGGGCTGAACATATATTTATACAATATACAACATAATATTCATATATATTCAACAAAATATAGGTAAGTAGTTCGTTTGTTGAAGTTCGTTGAAACATTGGCCGGTGTAACTTTCACTCTTCGCGTAACTTTCCTCCTTCATTCATACAGACATAAGAAGATTACGCGATTAAACATAACAGTTATTTCGTGTTCATGGTCTTGTGGCGGTCAAAGGTATTGTTATTTCACAATTATTTAAATATATACATACGTATACAATAGGTTCTTTTAGAAATCACGTAACATTTTGCAATTTTATGTAAACACTTCTTAATACTTTAGAATAGCTCTTCTTATTGCGTGACCATCACTATTCTTATCTATTGGTTTAACCACAATGTTTTTTGTAAGGAAAAAAATCATATCGTAGGCAATATCGATAACAATAATTGTAACCCTACAGAATGTGGCAAATATTTGACATTGATACTTGTTAGATACCCGAGATAGCTATTTAAAATAAAATATATAATAATAATAATAATAAATGGATAATTTCTATAGCGCCATTTTTGTGTATCCACCTCAAGGGCGCTTAACAATAATACCTGGAAAAAATAATAATAAACAAGGAAATAATCATTTAATCACTATACGAGTTTTTGAAAAAATAAGTTTTTAACTGTTTTTTAAACACACAAATATGTGACAGTAAAACATTAATGTGTGGTGGTATGCACCAAAAGTCTCTAAACATCATGTTTTTCTACTATAACACAACATATCCATCTCTTCATTTACATCGTCTCATACATGATAGATGGTCTCATACATTCTGATATCCTAGAGTAATTTCACATTTTTACTCTGTAACTGCTTGTTTATTAAATAAATAAATAAAGAAATAAATAAATAAATAAATAAATAAATAAATAAATAAATAAATAAATAAATATATAAATAAATAAATAAATAAATAAATAAATAAATAAATAAATAAATAAATTAATTAATAAAGAAATAAATAAATAAGTAAATAAATAAATGAATAAATAAATAAACAAATAAAAAAATAAATATGCCTTCTTAGGTATAACTGGTGAACGTAGCACAAGCGTATAAAGTGATCACATAAACCAGCCGATGACAGGTCGTAAGCCCTTTAGGTACCTAGTTCTTCTATAATATTTCAACTTCGTCTCTATTGAGATGTTGAATTATTGGCAAAAACATCATTGACTCTCGACAGGAAAAATCTAATGTTTGCGTATAGGTATGCAACTTTCAATTTACAATATATTCAATTTACATTAATTAGTCATAAAAAAAGTTTTCCTTAATAAAAGAGTTGGGAAAACCCTGGGACTTTTATATAACAAAAATGAGATACCTATTGCATATGTCTATATTTAAACAAATTTTCATCTTTCATGATGGTGTTTTTTATATTACTTCTCGGGCAACTAACAGTAACTATGTCAAGTATTAATTTAACAACCACCTAATAGCAAGTTGCCACATTCTGGAGACTTACGATATTAACCGTCTCAAAAATCCAGACTGAAAGCATAATATAAAACTGTGTTTCCACCGGGAATCGATTCCGGGACTTATGTATCAGCAGTCAATATCTTATGTACCTAACCAAATGAGCCACGAAGACCGACGAATTTCAAATTTCAAATGCGTTTTCTGTAAAGTATATATGTATACCATCACCCTAAGTCCCTGGCAGTGTAGGCAGAGAGAACCGAACAAAGAATCTAATCATTATTGAGATGTAACCCTCTTCTAGTGGATGTGTGGCTAGTAGACTGTAGAGTCATAAAATATTATTTTATATTAAGGTATGTAGATCAATTTTCGAAAATCTTTTTTTATTTATTTAATATTTAATTAAATTTTGAAAATGTTTAATGATAAATTTACGACAGCAATAATTAATACCTATCACAGACATCAAGTGAATAATTTAGGTAGGTAAATAATTATTTATCGTTGTGCGACAATTCTAAAACGACAAATCTATTTTATTTCTTTAATTTCATTAAATATATACGTTTAAATCAACTATGTCAAATCATTCTTATATAGGTAGATCATCAAAGTAGTGTAATAGGTATCTTAAAACGAAATACATAATGTCATTAAAATACAATGGTTACCAATTAAGTACCTACATCCAGTTGGTATATCTGTTAATTAGTTATACGAATGGGAACACGATAATTATGTGATATTGTCAATAGGGTAGGTATATGGTTGTTACTAACAACATACATAGATACTTAATGTTTTACAATATAAGTTACACGCTAATGAATAGGTACAATTTATAAAGATAATGATTGTCGTCATTTTTTTTTTCAAACCAATAAAACAACCTTAGATTTGAAAAATTCTTGACCTAATATTTATTCATTGTACTGAAAGAATGTGTTATTAAAAATCCGTTGTCATCAGAAATATGTAGGTGACCAATTGAAAATCACCTTGAAAATATGAACCAACCTAAGAAATTACGTGACCAATGAAAATTTTTCAAGATAATTTTAATACTATTTTTTATCATAAAGTGTACTTAATAAGTAGGTATTTCTTAACAGTAATGGATGTACTGTTGACTTTTCTGACTTTTGTAAAATAAATTATAAGGCCACATAGGTAGAATGAATGAGGAACGCCTGACGAAGAAAATATACAATGCGGATAGGATTGGATTGAGAGGCCGGGGCCGCCCAAGAAAGGGATGGCACGACCATGTGAATGATATTTTGAAAGACGGAAATGTTAGAAGCGTGAACAACATACGAACATGTATAAGACGATGTATGAATGTTGTCGAGGCGATGAATGTATGTCAAGATAGAAGTAAGTGGCGTTCGGTTCTCTCTGCCTACCCCGTAAGGGACATGGCGTGATGGTATGTATGTATGTATCAAAGACGCTAAAAATGTTTGTAAAATTCCAGATTGATTCTTCGATTGATATAAATATTCGAATAGGCTCATAGCTTTTACTTGGGTAAATATTTTGTTAATATAGGCATGAACACTGGTTTGATTAATATTTCTTTCCACACTTAGGCCCGAATTATAGATTCGTTCTCCAGCTTGAGACTGGTCTTGAGAACACGTTCTCAACCAAAATGGTATTAAAGAAACAAAAGTCACTGAGCTTGATCTCAAGACCGGTCTCCAAATGTATAGAAGAGTTGAAATTGCTTCGAGACAGCTATCCCACTGTCTTGAGAACGAGAGAAAACGAGACAGCGCTTTACACGAAAAAGAGACGCATATAGACACGGACGAATTTCGCATTATTACTATTTCGACGTTTACATTGTAAGCGGTACTGAAATGGATCAAAATGGATCGAGAATCTTATTTAAAACCTACTGGGAGTAATTAACGTACAATCATTCATAAACTAATCATGTGAATTAAATTTTGTAAGATTTCATAAAATTTCCGGTATATCCAGGAAATATCATGTTGTTATTCTATGCATGTTGTATCATATTTTGAAATGGCTGCCTTTCCTGGATCTATTCACTGTAGGTACACATATTCCCATAATATGCTATATGATAGATAAACGAAGAAGTATATCATTTCCTCTTTCGAATAAAATGGTCGATATTTTCACTATTTAATCACGTATCATAATATTATGATGCATAAATTTCTCTACACTTTCGAAGATTACCAAGACAACGAATTGTCAAAATATCTATAAATAGATATTCCAACTCATTGCTACCAACATAACGCTGAAATTATTGCCATTCATGAGAAAAAGTACTTATTTATAGAGCTGCATGCACATTTTTTTCGAGTACGCTTTCTCGAATGAGACGGCGTACGTATTTTACTTTTAATACGGATTTTCGAGCATGATCTCAAGATGGTCTTGAAATGACACATTTGGAGAACGGCCTTGAGAATTATTCTATAATTTGGGCCTTAGAGAAAAATGAAAAAAAAATCGATTGAAAACATAAAATTCCGTAACAAAAATCAATAATTATTAAGTATATATTTTTTAAATGGAATTATTTTTATTGAATCACATTTTTTTCTCGGATTATGCATTTGGATTACTAAATCTTTAAACAAACTAAAATATTTTTTTCCATAGCAAAAAAGACACCTTGGTATTTGAAAATCATATATTTTGAATTTTATTTTTTGTTTTAATTTATACATTTTATATAGATTTTAAGCTTCCTCTATAATAAATAAAATTATGTGAATAATAATTTACCATTTTACAATATAGAAGTTATGTAAAGTATACGCACTATTCTATTATTTATGCATAAATTATAAAGGTGTTGTCCCCTTCACTGAATACCAGAATGCCTTGGACAACAAGTAATTGGTAGTTTAAATCTATATCGAATTCTCATAATTTAAATAAGTATTCCTAGAAATATGATAATTTAAAATTAATGTTGAGAGATAAGTATAAAACAGCCTATGAGTTTAAATAAAATAACGAAGCGATTAACCAATACTTGTTTAATTTGATATGAAGTGCAATAATTTAATAAAAGTGCCAAACAATATGTTTACAAATGAGACATGGACATTTGAGAAGAGATAATCTAATGAAAATGATCGCAACTTATTAAAGAAAGGAAAACGATCGCCACGTATAAAAGGGATGTAAATAAAAGTTGTTATTCACAATGCAATTGACGTATACAAGTAAAACTTTGATATGGTAGAATAGGCATGAAAGCAGTAAATTCAGGCAAAATGAGATTACTTCAAAGAGTTTGTAACAGGACATTGTATGGCAGGATAGAAGTAAAGATATCAGGAAAATATGTATTGTAAAATTATTTTTTATTAAATCAACACATTGAGTTGGTTTGGCCAAACAGGATGAAATAAATTTACAGATCTGACAGGAATGAAACAAGTGATCGGAGTTGTACCTACATAAAACGTAAAATATGGTACCTACGATCGTGTGAATGATCGATACGTTAGAAGCTTGAAAAATAATAAAATACACATGTGGTATTCGGTTCTCCTTACCTACTCCGTGAGGGGCATGATACCTACGATCAAATGTATGTATTAAATATATTAGGTAAGAAAATTATCATCATCATAAGCTCGGCAGCCCTGGGTAGACCTTGGCTGAATCCAGCAATCTCTTCCATTCTCGCCATTCTGAAATCTTGGTTTTCCAGGTTCTTATTTGCTGAATGGATACATCAGCGCTGATAGAGTCCATCCATCGCAATTTGGACCTTTCTGGTCTTCTTCGTCTTTGCAGTGTGGATTGTCGTCATCCATTTAATTATTTACCGACCAAACGCACTCCATTGGGAACGTCATAGAGCTTGTAGCTTTGTTGATCCCCAGAACGACTGGTCATCGGACGACACAAGAAACTTCTATCAAGCATATTTCATATCATTATCCGTAAGGAATCAGAGGTCACCTCAATCGTGGGGTCCGCCAAATCGAAGCTTCGGTGATCAAGTACCGCTAAAGCGTGGCGGATCCCTCGCGAGTTACTCGTGGACCATGTACCTACTGACAAACCGCTGGTGGTAGCTTCCCTCCACTCCTTTGTACTTGTGTTGGAGATTCATTTGTACTTGTGTTGGAGGCATTAAGGCGTCTGACCTGCACATCCATAGGTAAAAATTAAAGGGGCCATCGATCTTTTGCGCAGAATACTAAGTTGAGGCTGCAGCCAAATTTACTGGCTAGGCTCCTATGGCCGCCTTCTGGCCCCCGATTATTTATTTATTTATTTATTTTACATTACTTCTCGGGCAACAAACAGGTACTATGTTAATTTAACACGCTCCCAATAACAATTTGCTACATTATGATATTATTTGTCTCACAGATCCAGATTGAAAACACAATTAAAACTGTGTCTCCGACGGGAATCGAACCCGGGACCTTTGGATAAGTAGTCAGATACCCAACCAACTCAGCCACGAAGGCCGCTATTATGTCACCAGCCCGTCTTAGGCGTCCGACCTTGATGGAACTGATCACATCGGGTTTTCAATATATTATGTCAAATAGGTAGCTTTCTGTTGTGTTGATGATGCCAACCATCGGTTTCTCTCACGGGACCGAAGAGTAAAACTATTATGAGGATCTTCCTCTCAAATATTGCAATGAATCCCTCTAGAGCCTTCGTTAATATCCAGGTTTCAGAAGTATACGTCAGGACTGTCTTATTTTTCGAGTTTAGTAAAATAAAAGTATGGTAATCCTTGGATCATAACTACTTTTAAAACAACGGTTTGTGGCCACGAACCTCCTGATTTCTTCACTAAAGTATAAAAAAATGGCCCCTGAAACAACAGTAAAAATCTAAAAATAAAGTGGCTCCTGAAAATTTTGATGTTTATTTTGCATTATTTGATACATACTACATATAGGTACCTAGGTATATTATGAACAGTATGTAGTCAGCTTCGATGTCTACACACTATCCATACACCATGACATATCCCATAATGTGAGGTACCCAGCGACAGATGTGCATTATCTAATAAAAATGAAGCACGACACGTGCGTGTATACCCACACACGTCTCGTTTCTCCTACAAGGCAACAATCAGAATAGGCGGTGAACCTCATTGCTGAACTATGTGATATACACATTTGCCTGTTGTATTTACGGTCACCCGAAAACGATGGTAGTAGAACGAGTGGAAGCACTATTCTAAGCCGGTGCCTCACAGTTAAAACGAAAAGGTGTTCTTATTGATATTTTGTTTCTTAATTTTTTATTTGTCTTCTTCCTCTTTTTTTAGATCTATGATCTTTTTTTACAGGTCCTGGGACGTCCATCTCTATGATGGTCTTCCCGGTGGTCGGCGTCCCTCTGGTATTTTGCGCATTACGATCTTTGGCAATTGATCTTTTCTTTATTTAATTTATTTAAATATGTTTTTCAGGTACTTGAACCGATATCTTATGTGTCAATAAAAACTGAGCCTAATATTTTTAATCGTTTTGAAACAAACAGAAATTAAAGAGAAAGAATCAATGTCCTATGTACATACAAATTTAACGATTTTCCATAATTATCATTAAATGTAGAACTTTGATAAATCAACAAAGTATAATTAATGAAAGATTATTTTCTTGGTAAAATTATAGTTATCAACAAAGTTCGTTTCAATAAATGTAAATATCTAAATATGCAGCATACTAGATAATAAAGAAATATACATATTTTATTTAATATTATTGGTATTGAGTCGTGTGGGAAACTAATTTTATATGACATATTTTCAAAACAATAAACACACGAGAGAATCATGTAAGTATTTTAATAATTACATAATTATTATATGTGAAATATTTGAGACCGAACGCAACCAGTTTTTTACAATAAACAAGTAAAATATTAGTGTCATTTCACAATGGATTTAGTTGAGAAATAATCATTAACTTTCCACTTAAAATTGATAAATGCACAATCTCAAAATAAAATATCTGGTGATGGATTTAGAAATATGTTTATAACTGAGATTTAAAATATAGGTCACATTGTTTGCTAATATTTTGTATAATACTACATGGGTTTAGATGAAAACAAAATTAAAAATAGTAGTAGTAATAGCCGACCACCGTGGACAACATTATACACTACCTCAAAAGAATTAGCAGATCAATGCGTAAATTGTAGATTATTTAAAAGAGCAAAATAAAATGCAACAAACGCATCATCAAGCTTTCAATTGGGAATAGTTCACCCATCCAGATCCAGATACTTAACATATCAAAGGATTAGGCTCTGAGGAGGTCTCTATACTACCTAACAACCCTACTGATTCCCGAATATTAACGTTTAAAAAATCTTTAACGATTCTACATGTATTCATTATTACCGTTTTTTGCATTTTTATTATTAAGTTTTTCGATAAATCTATAATTTCTAAATTACGGATTAACGATTTTGGAATAATGCCAGTGGCTGAAATAATGAACGGTAATATTATTATTTTACGGGAATGCCAAAGTCTTTTAATCTCGTTACCTAAAGCGGTATATTTTCTAATTTTTTCATCAAAAGTTTTTATAATATTATATTATTATTATAGGTATATTTTTATTTTGGCTATTTTTGTTTATTGTATCTATGGGGAAATTTCAAAAAACCCGCAATAAAGGGGAAGCGAGTTATAATTGATCTTATACAAAACAAAATCAAATTTAAAATTAAAAGTACGTATCAGTTCATACAAAAAATAGGTTTAAAATGATAGTATATAAGAAAAATACACTACTCTATGTTTACCAGTTGGTAAGGGCCTAGTCAGCCGAAACGGTCGTCCTAATATAAGGGAAATATATTATGTAGAAACATAATCATTCTTGTTTGATTAAAAATACCTAGTATAATAAAGTTCTACACATTAAACACCGTCAGTATTGACAAATTATAAAAAATTGAGGAGAAATTTATTTGAATTCATTTTTTCACCCAAATATTGTTTCTCTGCAAAAAACTCTGAGTGTTTATTATTATAATGAGTGCGTACTGTAAGTATATTTATGTAAAATAGTTTATTTTTTATTCGTGTATTGATAATTGGATAATTGGATGTTATTTTACCTGACAGAATCCATGCTACAAAATTGAAAAAAATGACCAACGAATTGTTTTAAAAAAATTTATTGGAATTCCACAAGGCAGTATGTGTAGCCTTTATTTTTATCATAAAATATGTCAATTTATTATGTATGTGTTACTTTAATAGATCGGGAGAATTCGAAAAATGATTGTATAGGTACTAAACACTACATATAATCATCGTGTCAAACTTATCCGTATTTCTGTTTAAATCCAGTATGTATATCTTTTTACACTTTAGTGTATAATCTACACAGTTGTATTTTAATAATAATAAATAATAAAAATGTTTATTTGAACCCACTATTGTTGATAAATTACAATGTCTTAAAAAAATGATGTCTGAAAAATAATGGACAGCAAAAAGGCTATTGCACAGCTGCACACTACTAGGTTTCTTGTAGTGCTGCTGGTTTTCAGCAATGCCTTGGGACAACACAAAACATACAAATAGAAATAAAAAAAATAAAAAAGTTAAAACATTAATTACTGTATAACATAAGAAATAACAGTATGACCGAATATTTTTATTATTGCTGTAGTAAAAATTCCTTATTTTCAAGCGAAAAGAATTTCAGTATTACAATATATAGAACTTTCAAAATTGAATTGATAGGGATCTCATTAAAAGGCATAATTGGTGAACGTTGCGCAAGCGCATAAAGTGATCACGTAAACCAGCCGATGACAGGTCGTAAGCCCTGTAGGTGCCTTGATTTCCCGGTTCTCCTACAATAAATATTCCAACTTCGTCTCTATTGAGATAATTAAAAATCTGTTAAAAAACAGTATGACATTATAAATAACTGTATTACATGATAAATAACTGTATAATATTTATATAACATGTAAATATCTTAAAAATAGTCATTATATCTACACGTGAATAAAATAAATGCTCGTTATGAATTCTCTAGTAGATAATAATATGATTCATATGGCTTAGTAAGGAAATGGAATAAATTTATTTTTCCTTGACCTTGATTTTTTATGAACAATATTTTTGATCAGTATTAAACCTTGCCAATATAACCTTGACAAGAGAAAATAAGTTGTTCTTATGAGACTTTAGTATTCGGTAGATGAGAAAGAGGGAAAAGAAAAAATCTAATAATTATTGTTCCTTAAATGAGAAATTATTTTTAATAGACATTTTTTTTATTATTTAAGAGACACTCCATAGAGAAATTGACATATGTAAGTACAAAAGAAAATGTAACGTCAACTCTCCAATTACGAGTGCCTGCAGCATGTTACATAAAAATACCTATGATAAGCAATCGAATATTTTTATTATTGCATATGCGCAAACATTGGATTTTTTTCCCTGTCGGGAGTCAAAGATATTTTTTAACAGATTTTTAATTATCTCAATAGAGACGAAGTTGGAATATTTATTGTAGGAGAACCGGGAAATCAAGGCACCTACAGGGCTTACGACCTGTCATCGGCTGGTTTACGTGATCACTTTATGCGCTTGCGCAACGTTCACCAATTATGCCTTTTAATGAGATCCCTATCAATTCAATTTTGAAAGTTCTATATATTGTAATACTGAAATTCTTTTCGCTTGAAAATAAGGAATTTTTACTACAGCCATCTATGGGTGAAATTATGAACAACAATCTTATTATTTTTATTTATTTTGTTGGAACGCCATCTATTGAGAGAATTGGTTTTTTGTAAATAATGGAAGCTACAATTCTTATATCTGAGGTGACAATGCATTTTTCGCATAGAAGTCACCCCTGAATTGCGCCAGACTTATAAGGTCATTTTTGTCTTATTTACCTACTTGTACCAATGTGTAAGTAATCGAATATTTTTATTATTGCATATGCGCAAACATTGGATTTTTTTCCCTGTCGGGAGTCAAAGATATTTTTTAACAGATTTTTAATTATCTCAATAGAGACGAAGTTGGAATATTTATTGTAGGAGAACCGGGAAATCAAGGCACCTACAGGGCTTACAAATCCAATGTTTGCGCATATGCAATAATAAAAATATTCGATTACTTACACATTGGTACAAGTAGGTAAATAAGACAAAAATGACCTTATAAGTCTGGCGCAATTCAGGGGTGACTTCTATGCGAAAAATGCATTGTCACCTCAGATATAAGAATTGTAGCTTTCATTATTTACAAAAAACCAATTCTCTTAATAGATGGCGTTCCAACAAAATAAATAAAAATAATAAGATTGTTGTTCATAATTTCACCCATAGATGGCTGTAGTAAAAATTCCTTATTTTCAAGCGAAAAGAATTTCAGTATTACAATATATAGAACTTTCAAAATTGAATTGATAGGGATCTCATTAAAAGGCATAATTGGTGAACGTTGCGCAAGCGCATAAAGTGATCACGTAAACCAGCCGATGACAGGTCGTAAGCCCTGTAGGTGCCTTGATTTCCCGGTTCTCCTACAATAAATATTCCAACTTCGTCTCTATTGAGATAATTAAAAATCTGTTAAAAAAAAAAAAAAAACCTATGATAAGGTAGTAGGAGGAGAAAAGGGAAAAATTCAAGGACTAAAGTTGATTCTAGGATTGCTCTTGTAAATTATGATATACTTACTCAATTATTTAAATTTTGCATACATTAATTTCTTTATTTGCATCACATTTTTATTTGGAAAAAAATATCCCGAAAATTATTTACATAAGAGTCGGGTAATATAAGGTTAAATAAATATATTTTAAAGAAAAGAATCAAATATTTTCATGTACTTACAAACAAAAAATTTAAAAACAAAAATACTCACCGATATGTATATTATGAAAGACAAGTAAGAATATAAAAAACTGCAACATTTTAGCACGCGAATTAGGAAATATATACATGTGTGCCATATCTTTGTTCACATAAATATTAATACACTGTTATAACACGAATATCAGATCACATAACCACAACATGCACAATTCACAAGGAAGTAATATCGAACAACTCTCAACAGACTATCCGGTACTAAACGCGAGGTGTCAAATGAATCAGCGATGCGATAATGTCGAGATTCAATAGAGAATGAAAGTGAAACATGGAAATGATACAAATCCGAGAGTGGGAACACTGAGGCGACTGTCAGCTTTGAACGACCTCATCGGATTGTAGATGGAAAGTGTTATGTGCAAATATCGACATAAGATTTAAGAATTTTGTACATCCAAATAGGATTACAGTAATCATAAACATTTGGTTTCAACGTCATTATTTGAGAAGTCAATTTTGTTTTTTGTAAATTATCACAAAAAAGCGCAACATCAACTTATGGATTCATAATTATTGCCGTGTTTGAAAATTCCATGTTATACATATATCAATCTTTAGATACACGTATTTTAACCGGGGAGCAAGTCTGGTTCAATCGGCGAAATCAAAACCCTCGTGATTACCCATATCATGGATATAATTATTGTATGGAGTTCTACAATATCTTTAGGATGTCATAGAACTCCATACGATAATTATATCCATGATATGGGTAATCACTAGGGTTTTGATTTCGCCGATCGAACCAGACTTGCCCCCCAGAACTGTCGTGCATTTGATATTAAAATGTAGCATTCTTTCTCACATAATAATAACAATAAATTGGGATGATTTTTATAGAAAAAAATAGGTATTCTTTGATTATTTAACGAAAATCTTTAATAAAGTATTAATTTATGAATCTGGAATATTTTTTATGGTTGCATACGCAAACATTGGATTTTTTCCTCTTTTAAAATCTCAAAAGAGATGAAGTTGGTATATTATTAGAGAATTGAGAAATCAAGGCACACCACAGGGTTCACAAATTATGCTTTTTTATAGAGTTCTCTATAAATCCAATTTTTTTATTCTATATACCTATTATGTGAATGAAAATTATGAAAATCGTAAAATCTTTTCTCTTGAAAATAAGCTGAAACACCATCGCCATCTATGAAGTGACGAAGAAACTTTTTTGTAACGCCATCTATTGTGAAATTGGTTTGTAAACAATGAAAGCAACAGTCCTTATACGTGAGTTGACAAAGCTATCAATGCAATGAACGACAGGTCTCTATTGAGGTGTTAAAAATTTGTAATAAATTTTGTTTTATAGGTAGGTACCTAAGTAATAAAATCTAATGGTATAATTATAAGTTTGTTACGCATTTAATTGTATCAACCATTCTATGTTAATTGCGTCTTTTAAATATTCCTGCATAAAAATATAACAAAAAACATATCATTAATCAGTTTTTTGAAATGGTCAGAAATTTGATTTTATATATAAAATTTTATTAGAAATTCAAAACGTATTTATTTATATTCATAAAAATATTATTGGTATCACTGGCGATAATTCTGTTGTTGATTACACCCTCAATTGCCTAAATAATTAAAACCATTTTTGTTTACCCTATTTCATTTAATTGAAAGAAGTATTTGTCCTAGATTATCAGTAGCTTATGGATATTATTCGTTTGAATTATCCGTTTGCGAAACTACTTACCTACTATTATATTATTGAAATTAATACACATAATATAGGTACATCGTTATAATTTCATATACCTAATCCATTACACATCCTTTGAATTACAAAATTACATTGAGTAGTAGTAGGCATTTACCTATTAAATTTTCCTAACGCCATACTTATCTATTTGGTGACATCAGAAGATTCCGTTTTGATGAGCCGTAAGTAGTTCCCGGGATCGCATCCCAGTGCTCGCGGTATTTCCACATCATGATTTTCCGAATGCAAGTGCATGTCAAAAACACATTTAACATAGCACATATTAAAAACAGATTCAACTGATTTCATCTTCATTAGTAAGGGTCTACCTATAGTATTTTGATGTTTTTATTCATTTATTTTTATTTTCATACATAGGTACATAAAGTTTTGCCGCACCATGTCTCTCAATTGAAAGGAAAACATCAATTTTGTTAAAACTATTACAAGCAAATTGGTCTTGATGTGATGAAACTTAGGAACACGTTGTTCATTGTTTGCATAAAAAAACACTTTAATTTATTATTGATTTACAAATAAATTGTTGAAGAATAGTTAATGGTCTAACTATTTATTGGAAACTTTCAATCTTTTGCAATCGGCATTTAGATTTATGTCATCTAGTTTTGAATATGTTGTTTTATGACGCAACAAATCAAAGGTCATATAATATGTTTGATATTTTCAATCATAGTTTTTGTGACGAATTTCTCTATTGTGAATGTTTCCAATTATTTCATTTAATAAGGTATTATTAAAAAATAAATTATTTATTTGATATAACTTTGATGTTTTTTGTTTATTTAAAATCATGGCGTTTTTTTAGTTGTATGTTTCCACTATTCAATCATAGAATATTTGTACTTGATAATTTAATCTAAATGTAAAAATGGTTAATGGATACAACATAAAACTACCACTGGATTTGAAAGGTTTTATTCAATCGATAGTTTATGTTTGAATTAAGATAACATGTTACATAATACAACTTTCGCTTGATGAGACCAAATCAATAGTCGGATACTGAGAGTTTCCAAGATCAAGTAACATTGTCAATTGTTTTTACAATCTTGACTTTCATACCGTTGTATAATGCGGAAGTTTGTAAACATAGAGAGTGTTCTTGTTATGATTAATGCACACAATTACTATATCAAGTTCACAGAGACAAAACATTAGAAAGATGTATGTAAAAATTTTCTGTGATGCGATTAATACCGTAGTTCTCCAGAATGTGGCAAATTGTTATTGGGAGCTTGTTAAATAATTGACATTATGTAGTAGGTACCTGTTAGTTGCCCGAGAAGCTACGTAAAATAAAAGTACTTGCTACTATCAATTGATTCGTTTAAAATAAATTGATGAACATTAGGATAGATAGGTTTTATAGAAATTAAATGGGTCGATTTATACCAAAAAGAATAGTAAAAAATAAGAAAAATTCAAAAATAAAAAAATACCCACACTTGTTGTAGTCAAATTGGCAGATAGGATAAATTTTTATTTTAGGGTAAATATGTATTTATATCGAAAAAATACGTAAACTAGATGATTACAATTTTTATATATGAACAGGAGACCAAATGTAGAGTGTTAAAAAAGAAGTCAGTAAACAGTCAGATGGAATCCGGTTCACTAAAGTGTTTATAGTTTATGAAACATAATGGACAGAGAAAAAATTAAAACAAAATTGATCCAAATTAATCAATCGAATTCAAATGATTTTTTTTTCAATTTATTATTTCACTAAATCATTGTTATTACTATATTTCAATTCCAAAGTAATTGCGATACCATTATCACCAAAATTGCTTGGGAAATAACTTAAAATGTTATTTGGTGAATAATATTTGTTGACCATCGATTTTCCAAGAGCAAACGGAGGTTCTTCGTTCGTGTCGACAAAGAAAAGACCCTCAGAACTGTAACAGAAAATGTCAATTTATTAGGTACTAAGTAAAAGAGTAACTTATCTAAAAAAAAAGTAAAATGGGTTTTTATTAATGTCGATGAGTATTTGAAAGATTTGGTATTAATATTGATCAGGATGATCCATCCTTTAAGTTTATATCATGCAAGTAAAAAAAAATATTACAAAATATTATAAGCTTGTTATGAAATCACAATATAACGGAAACGAATAACGATGCCAACATGATTAATTTCTTTATTTATAATATTATTTAAATACATTACCAGTGCTGTCTTCTACATCATATGGTCATATTCCAGCAGTACAGAATGCTGATTTTATTAAATATTTCAATAATTATTTAATTTTTTTTATGTAAATAATGAAAAGATTTGTTTGAAATCAGAAATCAGTAGGTACACCGAGAAGTTAAAGGTTTTAACCATTAGATTTTTTAAAAGATACATAATACGTATTTTACATTATTCACATAATAAATTTATCTTCTATTTCGCTCATCACTACTCACAGGGATTTCAATACATATCTACCTAAAATAATATCTAATGATAAACAGTTCCTTGCACCCTATTTATACAAGTGTCGAGTGTTTTGGCAAATGGCGATTTTTTCCAACTAACAAGTGTTTTCAGTCCAGAGAAGCAAGATTTGCGTGAAGTTTAATTTATTACCTACATAAGATTATCCACATACCTACATAAGATTATCCACATACCTACATAAGATTATCCACATACCTACATAAGATTATCCACATACCTACACATTATTCTAAGTAGATATCTTGTTATAGTTGTACGACAAAATTCAAAATAGATTAAGAAAACATAAAACATTGTAGAAATCATAATAATGGCGATAATTTGGTGTTGTCCTATTATACAAATTACAATTAAAAAACACAAATTTAAGGATGATCATTGATAAAAATGGGCGATGTCTACCTAGATGCAGTCCTGGACAATGGTTGATGAGGTTTACCGGTAAACATAACCTACCGTTATCTTATTATGAAAGTCAGATTGGTGCAACACAGCGAGCGCTTACTTCAGTGAAAGTTGATGAAGAGCAGTCTCAGTCGTATTAATAGTAGTTAAGTAAGTAGGTATGTATAAAACTATAATTTGTCGCAAATCATTTGTTGTGACGTAAATGCATACGAATTATTATGCAATATTGAAGTTTGACGACAAATGTAGCAGAGGATAAATTTATTTAAAATAATTTTTCGCTTGCAATGAATTCGCCATACAGGGTACATAGCAATTATTCCATTTTAAGTTTTTTTCATTTTTTTATTATTTAGAAAACAAATAGGATACACTGATATTAATAAATAATTTATGATAATATTAAAAGTATGATTTGCTCATTGTATGCCGACGCTCCTGTTCACATGCGAAATCAATTTCACTTCCTCTCAGAACACGGGTTGCCTCTTCGTTCATATACTGTAAGAATGCTCAGCATCTCAGTACCTACACAATACTTCCTTTTTCATCACATCTTTCTTCATACAAGCAGCCCGACTTAGGAATCACATTCCATCGTAATTGAGGGTTGCATTAACACTTCCCACTTTCAAAATAAATTTGAGGAATCATTTCCTTACACCTAACTCCTAAAATTGTCTCCTTATCATATCCTTGTCCCCTACTCTCCTCTTTCTATAAATAAATAATAATATTTTTTCTCATAGGATATCATGTGCAGGTATTTTTTATTTTTATTTATTTTATTTATTTTTTGTCAACAATTATAATGGTACATAAAAAAAACATAACAGTCAATCATCTCACTAGGGTTAAACCTGTATCGAGATGAGCGACTTTACAACAACGAGTGAATTTTGAACAATATTAAGTATAATTTTAGATATAAAATAACAAAACAAACAAAAACATTAACAAACACTAAGTAGTTTTTTTAACAAAGACTATGTTACAATATTGTCTGCAGTTGGGCATAAGGAAGATAACTGTGACAATAATATCTATGCAACCAACACATAGACAACTAACACAAAAGAACATGACATGTATACACTTCAAAGCCCACCAAAAAAATAAAAATTTAAATTTTTATTTAATCATTTTGATATATACTCACAATTTTGATATGTAAAAAACAGTAATACTATAAATATAATATTATGTAAGTTATAAACCTTCGGTCCCGATATTTAAACAGTAATTTGTTTATCTAGTAGGGCGTTGAAGTTGCAATGTGATAATTTGTAATCTTCTATAAAATAAAACAAATGAATGGTTTGTACTGAAAACAGGAAATTGAGATACAAAAAGAGAGATAAATTTAAAAGTATGATTTTTACAACTTGCCTCATGGATGCGTCTTCTCCCATTATAGCTTCATAATAATAATCTGCATTGTTTTCACAGAACCCAAAGTTGTAGAAAAACCAAGAGGAACAGTTTCTTCCGTAAAATCCTCTTTTGCTATTGATTGACTCTGCAAAATACAGCGCTGATCTCCAGTGACTGCATCCGTTTACAGCTAGAATTTGCGAATACACATACATATTTGTGATTTTAGATTGGTCAGTGGTTGAGAATTTCGTACTGTAAATTTTGGTGCGAATTCAACATGGATTAATTGAATT
Source organism: Molanna angustata (assembly GCA_963576475.1). Taxonomy (NCBI): domain Eukaryota; kingdom Metazoa; phylum Arthropoda; class Insecta; order Trichoptera; family Molannidae; genus Molanna; species Molanna angustata. The sequence goes on along the minus strand of OY754971.1, from coordinate 14,389,465 downwards.
CACTTCCAAATAAGGAACTTCAATATATTTTGATCAAATAGGTACGAGGAAGACAATCCATTTCCAAATAGCACATATTATGTATGTTGTTTGAAAACAATGGTTAAATTTTAATATTCACATACTGAGGTTCTTCAGAAATACATAAATATCCCATAAAGAGGATCCGAAATCCGAATATATTTTAAAAACAGAATCTTGATGCAGCATACAAAAAATAATAACGTTATATTTTTTATGTTTTAGTACCTACATAGTGAGAGTAAAATAATATGTGTTTTGTTATAATAATGTATGATACCTAATTAACTAACGAAACTGTTTCAATCAAAGACCTTATTTGTAATATTAGTATATAAGGTCTTTGGTTTCAATATATTCTTTAATAATAAAACATTCCACCTATTTTGCACAAAAGTTAAGACATTGTCATAATTTCAAAATCTTCTAATTAAAAATGAAAATTTCAATTTATGGTTATTTGTATTTATTTATTTTTATTTATTTATACATCTTCTTGTACATAATGTAAACAAATATAATTGTACACTGGCGGGCTTATTGTCACCAGGCAATTTCTTCCAACCAACCAGATTACAAAGTATGACAACATTGTGTATGTACAACAGTAAAAGAATAATAGTAAAATATAACAAAGAAAATATATATAACACTTTAATACCTACTATTAAAACAAAACAAAAATAAATCAAAACAAGAAAAAAGGATAGGGCAAGGACAGGAGAGGAAATCGAGATCAGGTATTCAAGGAAAAATATTCCTTCTTTGGTTTTTTTCTTGAAAATACAAAGTGAGTTAGACGACGCAATATCCGGACTAATGCTATTCCATAATCTTGCTGATTGTACTTCGAACGAAGAGCTGTGAAATTCTGTATTATGGATAGGGATGGATAGTGTTGTACGTTCAGCAGATCGGGGTGGAAGTCCATGATTGGATAAATATGTGAATTTGCTTTTGAGGTACTGTGGCAGGTTTGGATTAGAGAGAATATTGTACGGCTTATTTGGCGTTTGCAGCTACGCGGCAGTTGCGAAATAACCTTATAAAATTAAATATCGTCAAATATACCATTTAGGACATTACAAAGCATTTAAAAACAAAATATATTTACGTGAAAACGTTAAAATCAAGTAATAAAACAGTATTTTTATAGTGAAAATGCGGAAATTATAAAAAAAAATATTTTCGACAATGTTTTGAAAGAAAGGCGTTATATGAAATGCGTACGTTTGAAATTACAAACATTGATTATTTGAATGTACATTCGAAATATCATTAAGAACGTACACATCAGTTAAGACTAAATATCTTTTTATAATAATACAATAATAATGATAAATTATACCTACATATATATAATTACATATATATACTTAATGCGATTAAACGAAAACATTATCTGTCATATTTTTGCGTATTATTATGATATATTGAAAACAATGTTGTCAGTATTCAAAATGGATATCCCGCAGATTATTACGGTTAAAATTTATTCTGAATGTTTAAAATTCCTTTTTAAACAATAATATTGTCAATTTATTCAGAAAATACATTTTAAACGATTAATTTGAACTTTTTCGCATCAATTTATTTTTTATTTTAAATAAAAATTTCGAACTCGAAAATTGATTAAGTTCGTTCGCAATCCGTTGAAGGACGAAAAAACATGGCGTGCAGTAATTATATTATAGATAGTGACAAAATGTGTATATTGCGCCGCTGGCGTATCCTGGGCCAACAAAGAAGATTGCGGAAATATGATATGTGATCAAATTTTATCAACCCAAAGATGAATCTGATACATATGTATATTCTGAAGACGTTCAAGTTTATTGAGATGCACTTCATTTGCATCCAAATAGCATACATCGGCATAATCAAGCAATGGAAGAAGAAGAAGAATTGTACCTACATACAATTGAATTCCATGATTGTGAATTTGTTGGTCATGTTAATTTTGTAGCACCATATTTCCTTAATCACAAATCTTCCTAACAAAATAAGCTAATTACCTACATTTTGTGTTATTACCATAATGAAATAAAAAAGATGCTTACACATTTTCTTATCCTTTTCACATCCTTTTTGTCTTTTCCCTCCATTAACATAGAAATCAACATGGCCTAAGTTTTCAAGTTTTCCTAATCCTAAGGCATTCGTATGAATAACATCAACAAATTTAGCATCAGTTTTATCAAGTTTTCTCGATGTATCATATGTTGCAAAAAATGGAAGTGCTGGATCTAGACCTGAGAAATTCAAATTACATTCATTATGTTTTTAATTTCAATTAGAGCATTATTTAATATATTATTTAGGTACCTATATTATTACATGTATTAGAGCATTATTTAATATAGTATTTAGGTACCTATATTATTACATGTATTTAATATAGTATTTAGGTACCTATATTATTACATGTATTAGAGCATTATTTAATATAGTATTTAGGTACCTATATTATTACATGTATTTAATATAGTATTTAGGTACCTTTTTTTATTTTTTTTATTTATAATAAACATGACATTGTACATTAAGAGGTTTGACATCAATATTAAAGGTATATATAAAAAAAAATATTATGTATATATTTGAGACAGAGACAATGGAAGGGTACACATACACATCCAGACCATTAACACTCTCTTGCGCTTTGTTGTCAATTAGAGGTTTTGCTCTCCAATATGCTAGGGATAATCCCTGTGTTATATTGGATGCAGTCTTTGGTTTTGTAAGTTAAACAACATTATTTTAAAGTGGATTTAGCACAATTGATCATACACTTCCTAACATACATGCACAGGCACTCTCCATACACACGTAATATACTGAACCATATTAAATACACACACAGCACACACACACACACACAAACACACACACACACATACATACAGTAAACAAACAATAAGTTAAAAGAAATGAGAAAGAAGTTACTGTGGTGGGTTTGATTCGAGGATCCATAGGGTTATTTCCCTTTTGAACCTTTGGTAGTTATTGATATTTTTAATAGAATCTGGGATGGTATTGTAAATAGTGGGAGCTTGATATGAATAGTGTCGCTGAGCAAGGCTAGTGTTTGGATGAGGTATATGGTAGTTTAAGTGAGATGACGTACGTGTAGATCTTGTTTGTTGTGATCGTGTTTTATCGGTGTCTTTAAATGTAAAGTAGCAAATAAGGCATTTAGTGTAGAGTTGATGTAGAGTTAGGACTTTGAAGTTTTCAAAAAGGTTTCGAGTAGGGAATCTTATAGGGCGGGACAAAATAATTTTGATTACAAGTTTTTGACACTTGTAAAGGGAATTTAATATTGAATTTGCGCAGTTGCCCCAAATAAGAATGCCATAAGTAATGATGGATTGACATAGTGCGTAGTAAATAGTTTTGATAGTTCGATGGTCGACAATATTTCTTATACTCCTGAAGATATATACCAACTGACGAGTTCTTTTAGTGACATGTTCTATATGTTTATCCCATCTAAGTGATGAGTCTATAGTTACTCCCAAACATTTGATAGAGTCTGCTCTATCAAATGTTTGGGAGTAACTATAAGCCATGGTTCAAAAACTTGCAAAGAACCCGTCAGATGCTCACATTGTGCTTCAACGGAACACGTTTACGTGTCATGTCCGAATAGAGCCAATCAACCCACATGCGCTGTTTGTAAGTTGTTTAACAAACCAGCAGTACACCGATCAGGCACTAATGACTGTCCAGCTTATCAAGCAACAGTCAGCAGAGCTTTACTCAATATTGACTATGGCGTGTAATGCTTCTGTTAAATTTGGTCAGCTTAATCTTGGCCGTGGACAATCGGCTTCAGCCGAACTCAGTCAGTCTGCTCATCGCATGAACATTGATGTTTGTCTTATCCAAGAGCCGTACTCTCGAGATGGAATTGTGCCATCATTTGGTCCGGGTGTTCGAGTTGCTATGGCTTCGAGCTGTACCTCAACGAACCCTCCGATGAGCTGTATAGCTATTTACAATCCCAACATTAACTTCATATGCCTGGATCACTTATCTTCTAGTCACTTGGTTGTAGTCCATATTTCTTCTCCAAGTGATTCGTTTTATATTATTTCGATATATTTTCAGTTTAGTGAATCTGAATTTCGTTTTCTGGATCAACTGGATATTATATTGGGTCAACTCGGCAACGCATCATTAATTATTGGAGGTGATTTTAATGCCGAATCTATTCTATGGTGTAACACTACCACTTTCGGGTCCAGGAAATTCACCAGAGGTGTAAGCTGCGAAGATTTTATCTCTCGCCATAATTTGAGTGTGTTGAACAATCCTTTCAGTCCACCTACCTTCTCCAACCACATGGGTACAAGTCATATAGATGTCACTTTAGCTACACCTCAGATTAACCACAGAATATGGAATTGGTCTGTTGACGAGGATGCCTCGTGTAGTGACCATAACCTTATCACGTTTCAGATTATTTCCAATGTACCCCCAATTCCTTTAGCGAAACCTTTGCTTAGAAGATTCCGGACAAGGTGTGACAGATGGCGTTGGTTAGACTTTGACCGCTACTTTGAATGCTCGCTGGATCGTTTATCTTGTAGATCTTGTACTACTGCGGAAATGGCCTCATCTTTTACGCAGAGTATAATTTATTGTGCCGAGAAGGCGATCGGCAGATCTTCTTCTAGTCATATGTCTCCTAATGAATGGTGGCATCCTGGCTTAGACATCCTTAAACGAACTTCGACTCGAGCTCACCGCGCATTGAGAGCGGCCCGTCGTCGAGGAAGTTCAAATGACTTTGTAACTGTACTTCAATGTGAGTATAGACGCTCAAATAATATCTACAAACGCGAGATTTCTCGTGCCAAGTCTGTTGCATGGCGCCGTTTGGTATCTGAGGTTTCAACCACAGATCCTTGGGGTGCTGTGTTTAGATATGCATCAATGAAAAAATATCCAAATGCGTCAGTCTCGTGTATCCGTGATCCACGAACTGGAATTATCACAATAGACTCTGACTCGACGACAAGCACGCTACTTGACATACTTATTTCTTCTGATGACATTTCATCTGATACTCCTCTTCATTCACAAATACGCAATAACCAATCCGATATCCCGCAAACTCCCATATCGACCTTCGCCAATTTCGATGAGCTCGATTTTATAATCAAGAATCTTCACCAAAACAAATCTCCTGGCATTGACCGCATTGACGCAGCTCTCGTACAAAGGTGCTGGCACATAGCTCGCCACGAGATTATCTTATTGTACAACAATTGCTTGCAAGAAGGCTACTTTCCGGATTGTTGGAAAACAGGTTTAATGACTGTTATTCCCAAGCGTAGTGACCTGGATCCTTCTGACCCAAAATCATATAGACCGATTACTTTACTACCTATTTTGGGTAAGGTCTTAGAAAAGCTTATATGTCGACGCTTAGAAGATCATCTTTCCAGTACCCACCCACTGTCCGATCGTCAGTTCGGTTTTCGCGCTGGGAAATCAACGGTTGATGCTATCTTGGCTATATCTGATATTGTTAGAAGCTCTGATAGTAAATATGTTATCTCTATATCTCTTGATATTGCGGGAGCATTCGACAATGCCTGGTGGCCTCTAATTTTAAAAAAACTTCGAGACCGTAAGGTTCCTAGCAACATATATAAATTAGTGAAGAGCTATTTTACTAATAGACATGTGGCCATGCCCGGGGGACAAGATTTGCACTGGCGACCAATTAGCATCGGGTGCCCTCAGGGTTCTGTTCTGGGTCCACTGTTATGGAACATCTTGTTCGACGAACTTCTATCACTTTCAACGCCTACGGGCTGCAGTATTTTGGCATATGCCGATGATGCTACAATCCTTATTCAAGGTAACACCCGAGCACTTATTGAGCGCGCAGCTACTCAGTTACTTTCTTCTGTTGCAGATTGGGGTATAAGTCATAGACTCAATTTCGCACCTAAGAAGACGTATGGGTTAGTGTTAAAAGGCATAATGAAAAGTCCTCCCTCCATCAAATTTATCAATACGCGTGTAATATTTAAGGATAGGGTCAAAGTTTTGGGTGTTACACTAGATAGAGGCCTAACTTTCCAATACCATGTTCGTGCTGTATCCGATAGTGCAAAAATAGCCTTCCAAAAGATTTCACGTCTTGCTCGAGCTAGTTGGGGCCTTAAATTTCCAGTAGCAAGACTGTTTTACAACGCTACCTTTCTGAGTATTATGTGTTATGCCGCTCCTTGTTGGGCTCATCGTTGTGAAACCCAATACATTAGACGTCTGCTGCTTTCTGGACAGCGCTTCGCTCTAATAGCTTTAGCAAAGGCTTACAGAACCTGCGCTACCGACACACTTTCTATTCTCACAGGTATGGCTCCCCTTGATCTGGAAACACAGCGACGAGCTTCAATTCACAACCTGTATAGAGGTCGAAGCTCAATTTTGGGTGGTGTTTCTCTCCCACCTGTAAATTTACCCACAGTTCGTGGAGAGATTGAGAACTTGGCCCGGAGCTCTCTTTTAGATGCTTGGCAACGTCGCTGGTCTTCTTCTTCCGTGGGCAGACTGACATTTTTATTTCTTCCTGATGTGAGGACTCGAATTTTTTCCTCGTGGATTGTTCCCGATTATTGGACCACGCAATTCCTTACTGGACACGGCAGTTTCAAAAGTTATCTCTTTCGTTTTCACTTATCCGATTCGTCCTCATGTCAGCTTTGTGATAACCCTGAACAGACTTCTGAGCATATCCTATGGGAATGCACTAACTTCTCCGTGTCAACATTCCGACGAGAACTCTACGACGATGTCCGAGGGAATTTCTTTGGACCCATTGGACATGCGGACCTTGTAGCCACGAAGAGCAACTTTAGGGCTTTCAAGACTTTCTGTCTTAAATTCGGTGCACTATTATCTTCACTATCACTGAGCAGTGAGCCAGTTGTTTCAACATGATTAGCTCTCTTTGGCACATTAAGTGCAGTGTCTGCAAGGTTTTAGAGTTCTCCGGACTCTTCGTATGTTCTTTATGTGTTCTTTCAGAGTTTTGCAAGGGGCCGTTATTAGTCCCCATAAGCAGAACGGGTGGTGGTGGGGGAAGAACAGAGTCTGCTCTCTCCAGAGGTAAACAGTGACAAGGTACGCCATTATGACAGTCATGAATAGTTAGTGTATGATTGGCCGATAGTAGAGGTCTATTTTTTATGCCAAAGGTAAGATATTTGGTCTTTGTCACGTTAAGGGTCAAAAGGTTATACTCTAGCTGTTACGAACGTAGGAAACAGACTAAAATAATCTCGGAAAATTTGTTAATATTATGTATGTACACATACTAAAAATGATACCGAAAACGGAGACGACCGTAGCGAGAGCATTTATGAAAATATTTTAAATTAAAAATTATATCGCAAGTCGTCTACGTCTTCGGTTATCAATTAGATCTAAGAATACTTATTTACATTTGTTTTATATTGTACCATGCCCTTTACACATGTCTTATTGTTTGTATTTATTTATTTGATATAAAATTGTATAACTGTGTGTCGTGCTGCAGACTGACAAGTACTGAACTGTGATAGGTATTTGTCAGTAGGTACATGTAGGTACCTACAATCGACGACCACCCACGATTGCGCGGTGTGTGGGCAGACCCCCCGCATACAAAACAATGTGGGTGGGCGCTATTAGGCCGTCAATTAATAAATATAAAAATGAACAATTTTATTGAATAAACAGAGCTTTTTTACTTGTCTGACTTGTTTCATTTCTCGATCCTAGACTCTGGTTGTAGGCAAACCCTACGACTGAATACCTGGTTCAGGAAGAAATTGACTTGATAAGGTGAAGTACTGCCTGCCTGGACCCTGGCTTATGCTGGTATACCGGGGCAGTTTCGCTTCCCTTAAACGCCAAGAATCGACAAACCGCTCCTTGAGCGGTCACTGTTGTGAGGTTCGAGTCATTTCTGATACTGCCAAAAGTCTACAAATCGCTCCTTGGGCGATCACTGTAGGGAGATCATTGGTGTACAGGTCAGGCAATAGTGCTCATTGAATACGCTCGGGTACGACAAAAACGTTGGTCCGCCAGCGGCCGTGCAAGGGACAACCTATTGTCAATAGAGACGCAGTGCGTCTGCTACACTAGCCAAGTTTTTACTTTAAAAACCTCTCTTTGCGCAATAGTAAAGACATTATCCCAAGTATCTCCGTGAAAAATCAATGAAGTGTCATCAGCAAATGAAATAATCCTTCCCTCAATTTCCATATCGCATAATTGATTTATGTAAATGAGGAATAGGATAGGACCCAAAACACTGCCCTGTGGAACTCCATAGTTAATATCTAGAGAGGATGAATGATGATTTTTGAGTTTAGTAGTCTGTGTTCTATTTTTTAGGTATGTGGTAAACCAATTCAGAGAGTTGGATTTAATTCCAATCTGAGAAAGCCTACCCAATAAAATGGAATGTGAGACTGTATCAAAAGCTTTTGATAGGTCAAGGAATACTGTCAAACATTTTTTCCCTTTGTCTACAGAATTGTAAATTGATTTTGTTAAGTGCAATAGAGCAGTTTCTGTACTCATATTTTTGCGAAAACCGAATTGGTTGTTGGATAGCAATTGATTTTTATCTAAAAAGTTGACCAATCTAGTTTTTACAACTTTTTCGAATACCTTTGAGACAGTGCTTAAAAGTGATATGGGGCGATAATTCTGAATTTCATCCGTAGCTCCATGTTTATGAATGGGAATTATAATAGAGTTTTTGAGAGCATCTGGAAATATACCAGTTTTTAGGCTAAGATTTACTATGTGGACCAGCGGTTTAGCAATATATCGGTAGTTATTTTTAATAACGTGTGAAGGAATACCATCAATGCCTGGTGCACTATTTGATTTGAGACTTTTTACTATGTTAATAATTTCTAATTCACAGGTTGGCTCAAGTATCAATTGTGCATTTGTTAATGAAGGTAAATTATGAATTTTCTGTACTAGTTCAGCTTCGGAGCAATTAATTTGATTTAGAATTTTGTCAGCAAGTTTGTTTCCAACATTGTTGTAGTAAGTGTTTATGTGTTCCAATATCTTCTCAGGTTGGTTATCAAAGTCTACAGTTCTTCCATCTATTTTTAGCGTAGTGGGGGATTGATTAGCAGTATGTGGGCTAGTAATTTCTTTAATGACTTTCCATGTTTCTTTTTTGTTAAAGTTAGCTTCAATAATTTTTGATCTATAGTAATTTTCTTTTGTTTTTTTAATCAAGGAGTTACAGATGTTACGGTAACGTTTGTAGAAGGTAGTGGTTTGGGGATTGTTTAACCTTAACATTTCTCTATGGAGTTTATTTCTCTTTCTGATACAGAATAGTAATCCATCTGTAATCCAAGGCTTAATTTTTATGTGGCTATTTTTCGATACGATTTTCACTTCGGTTGCTTTGTTTATATGATAGGATAGAGTCCTAATAAAGTTATTCGTTGCATAGTTTACTTCATTCGATGAAAGTATCTCATTCCATCTTTCATTCCTTATATTTTGTTCGAGTTCAGGAATATTTATTTTCTCAATAACTCTACTGATCTTTTTTGTCGAAGATTTTTTGCCAGAAAAGGCAATTATTGTACTGTAGTGATCAGTTATTGCTGTTTGATACACCATCGATATTACATGGTTATTTGTTCTCATCATTATGTGGTCAATACAAGAGCTAGAGGAGTTAGTCACACGCGTTGGTGTATTAATATATGATACAAGACCATAGTAAGCCATAGGTTCTAAGTAAGTAGTTTGGTTGGGAGAGGAGTAATTCAGAATATCGATGTTGATATCCCCAATTAGATAGATATCGTCAGCTGGTCGAACCCTAGAGAGAGCAGAATTCAACGAGTCTACAAATTCACGAGAGTCTTGATATTGTGGTGACCTATAGACAGCAAGGATTATAGTTGTGGGAAGTTCGATTTTCAGACAAGAAGCTTGGGAGATGTTAATTTCTGAGACATTTGGAAATAGGGAATTTTTAAGATAGACAATGACTCCATCCGCTTGAGTTGAACAGTTTTTAGTAAAGAATTGTGTATGGTTAGTAAAATGGTTTGGAGGTGTTTTATCTTTGATCCAGCATTCAGTTAATATTATAATGTCAAAGTCATTGCCCAAATCACATATGTGGACTAAAAATTCGTCAATATTTTTAAAATAGCTTCTTATGTTCATTGCATAAATTTTGAGCTTGTTGTGATTTAAGGTCAGTTTTTTATAATCCGCAGGAGTTTTAATAACATGATTAACGATACTTATGTGCTCACTCATGTCATTTTCAATAAAATCAGCCATAATGGAGTTTACAGGAGTATGAATCAAGATGAATTAATGAATACCAAATATGAAAAAGAGTATGTTTACACAGTCGTACATCCAAACTTATAGTATCACATACGCAGACCAGAAAAAATAATAATAAATAGAACGAAAAACATGCACAAACACACACCCGCATACACAAAGACAGACAGACACAGATATATACAAATTCAATTTTCAAACAATAAAAAAAACAGTATGCAAACATAGATTTATAATGTATATGAGATTGCTGATTCCTTAAGTTTAGTCAGATCTTCTGTTTAAGGTCATCAAGTTTATTAATAATAACTACTTTGGAGTTATCATTTTCTCTTATGAAGATTCTTCCGTTTTTGACCCAAACAAATTTTATGTTGTTATTTTTGGCGAAAGATTTTGTTTGTGACAGTAGAAATTTGCGACGCTGAGATAGATGTTCGGAGATATATATTGTTTTCGCTTTACCCGGAATACCGATGTCAGATGCGGATATTTTTTTTGTTGTTTTGCTTCCATCACTTACTGCATTTTTACAGAATGTCCTGTGTAAAGATAAGAATTGGTCTCTCAGCTTTGTAGATTTCATGGTGACAATTATAGGTCCTGGATTAGCACTTTGTGGCATCGTTTTCTTGACTCGGTAGATGTCGCTTATATCACCATTATCTATTTCGTAAGTGAATTTTATAATTCTTGAGATATTTTTGAATATATCTTTTATATTTTCCTTAGGCGTTTCTGGGCATCCTCTAATTTCGATGTTATTTTTAAGATTTATATATTGTAGTTGATCAAGTTTTGAATCGTGATTTTCAAGTGTACTTTTAAGCAGATTATTTGTGGACTTAAGTTGGTCAATTTCCGTGCGAAAGTTTTTTGCTTGTAATTCTAATGAAGTTACCCTTTTTTGCATGTCGTCGTATTGCGCGGAGATGAATTTTAGAGTTTCTAAGATATTTTTGTTTTGTTCAAATATTTCTGTATGTTTTTTATAATTTTCATCTATTTTGTGTTGAATTATTTCGAACATGTTATTGTCATTATGATTATTAATTACATTTACTGGCAACACAGTACTAATATGCGTCTGCGCAGATAGCTCTTGGTTATGGTGTTTGACCGGTGTAGATGACTTGCTATCTCTTTCAGACGGCTTGTTTATATTTTTTACAGTTGATCTACAAGTTATACAGTTAAAAGTGTCCAGAGCCTGATTATTCATTTTTTTAAATGTCCTTACTGACATTCCTGCACAAGAGTAGTGAAAGTTTTCTAAACATGTACTACATTTAATCTGTTCGTCTGGTAAAACATCATTAGAGCATCTCTTGCATTTTTTGCATTTTATATTATTACAGTATTTGGAAGCAAAAACAAGATATTTTAATGCTTTATGAACAGCGATGTAGGTTCTCGGAAAATCGGTAATATTTATAAAATTATATTTACCTAGTTAAAGAAAATTCGTTATAACATAATCAGTTTTTGTAAGTTTTCTACAAATGAATGAATTTGACAAATGCGCCCGATTCCAAAATCAAGATATAAATTCTTTTTTAAAGAAGTTTGACATTGCAGAAAATCTCAACACGCTATATTTATTTCCATACACACAAAATAACTCGGGGGTTCATGTGAATATTTTGTTAAAATTATGTATAGTTTTATTCATAGAATTATAATGTACAGAAGCCGCGTGTTGTACAAATTTCGAATTCAAATGTATGCCAAGTATTTTTTACATGTGTGTGTGAGGCGGTAGATCGGTTGGTCTACGTTTTATGTAGGTGTGCGTATCGGTAGGTGTACGTATACTAGAAATTCGTCCGTTTCCTCGTAGTTTTAGTTGGCATACATTCATTGCGCTGACTAGGTATCTGTATCATATATAATCTAAGGTTTTATTATATGAGCGATGAACTAACTTGTTATTGACTTTATTTAAAACATGAAAATTTAAATTCATAATTTGAAAATATTCTCAATACCTATGTTAAAACGATATCATTTGGTATAAACATATTTGTATTCGACAGAAACATAAGTTTGAATGCATATTCTTGAGTTATTTATACCTAATTGAATATTTTCCAAAACGATAACCTTCAGTACCTAGGTACTAATAACGGAAATTACAAATTATCCGATTTGAACACATTAATTGTAAATTATCGAAGGATGTTTTTAAATTGATTTACAATGAGGTGGAATTACCAGAATATGGACATATATGGACGGTCTTCTACATTGTATAATGCTTTGCTAAATGCTGGCTAATCGAGGGAAAACATTGAAAGATTAACATAAATTTCTAATGTTTTGTTTTAACTTTATCAAAATTATGATTTAATATTGTATATTTGATAAACTGATGATTTTTTTATTTAATGAACAGGGTAAACATTGACTACCTATAGTTAGTTAGTTATAGTTAGTTCTTGTAGAAAATGTACCTACCTATAGTTAGAAAAAAAAAAACAAAATTTCACAAAAAGAAACAGCGTTTACTAGGCACTTGTTAAGTGCGAAAATTTCGTACAAACCTGTTATTCTTTCTATTTGTCCAGAACGAAGCCATGTACTAATGCCACCGGCCACATGAGCACCTAGACTCATTCCAACCACATGCAGATCCTTCAAAGAAATTTTGTCTGTGTTCACAAGTTCATCGATGATTTGGGCTGCACAGCGAGATACCAAAGGAACATTTGATACAGAATTTAAATAGCAAGGATTTTTCACAATGGGTCCGTAGTCGATGGATATTATATTGTACTCTCCCCGTTGGAAATATGCTGAAATAAATCATTTGTTGATTTATAAAGTCAATTAGTCTACAAGAGTTAATAATAATATTGCTTTAGTTACACGAAAGAAAGTGCAAAGGCTTTTTAACTATCAGTTATACGTATGGTAAAGAAGTTGTCTATGGAATTACGATAAACGTATAATCACATTTATTGTACACAAACGCATAAGAAAATGTTTATGGTTTATAATGAGATAATATTAAAATGAGAACTTCCAGTTTCTCCTCTAGGAATACGGTACACTTCCATACATTACCAATTAACAACTAGTTTCTGATATGTGCAATTTTAGAAAGCGGTAGAATTTGTTATATTAAGTGCAAGGTATTGGATAATATGACAGTTTCTTTCATGTTTGTGCAAATAATCGTATAACTTTTCTAACTAATTAAACAATCGAGATCGTAGAGTTGTATACAAGTTTGTCTATAGACAAACTTGTTTGGTTATTTTTCTTCGTCTATTTTATATTTCCTTGTAATTTTCATAACAAACAAACTTGTATATGTACCAAATACGAGTACCTACATATATATTATGCATAACAGAAGTTATCTATAATAGTAGGCAGATATATATAATTATGCGGTTTGATTCACACGGTATATTATTCTTATATTGCTAAACTTTCCGAATCAGTAGATAACCAATAATCATTAGGTATACAAGATGCGTTATGGAAAACAATCCAAATTCTTATGGTAACCAAATGCAGTTAAGCTGAACTTTGATTTAAATAAATACATGTTTTATTCAAAAAGAAAACGAAAAGAATCATATGCCACATACATTTTAGATCAGTCGTTGGAAGAGTATTCCCTAGGACTATTATTCGGTGGACCCGGGTACAAAGTCTGCCACGATCGATATCATTTTAACCTATGATAAATATATTTTTATGAATATAATTAAAACAATACCTGGCCTGGTATCAATATTTGGATCGAAATCTTTATTTCCCGTGTATCCGTGTATAAGAAACTTGATTGGTGCATTTGGAACAAAATATGCTCCACTTATACTCTCTGGATCATTGTAATTCAATTCATGGGGATTTTGTTGGGTGTCTCTGTAACGATATTCAAAGAAATACAATCACAGTTTTACGTATTCCGGTCGGTAAATTTTAAATTATGTAAGAATAAGTTTCCTTAACGCAATCCAATGATAGTTTTTCTTCTCATGTGTGTGTTAAGAAACTAATTTTATATTTATATAAATCATTTTTTCGAATGAATTGAATTGAATGGGTAAAAAGTTACCTTGTATAGAGCCAAAAAGTTATATTTTCATTCGGGCATATAAACGGAGGCGATATACATTCAGAGTTGTCAATACTGTTTATCTTTACAAGGTAAACAACTGCAAAATAAAAAGTTTTACGTAATTATTGTCAATTATTGAGTGAATACAATGTCAATGCAAATTTTAATATTTTATGAACACTCACCCAATAAAAGAGTAATCTTCAACATAATACTTAATTTATTTAACTGTTCCAATTATCTCTCGTTTAAATAAATATAATAATCACAAAAAAAACATTGAAATCACTTTTTTAAGACACAATTAGACACATTTTTTACATAAGGTCTCTAGCACTTTTTTATAGTCATATCATTATTAATTTATCTATTGAATGCAAAAACCATTTCTAAAGTATATTTTAATACTGTTGTAAAAGATGAATGCAACGATGCTGTCGACGTTATACGGTCTAATTCTAAGAGTATATTGAAGATTTTTCTGCATAGAAACACGTTAATATAAAATGTTTGCTGATATGATAATTGTGCCATTTAAATTTGCAAATATTAAAAGAATACCGTTAAACAACAAAGTTACGAGTGTACCAATATGAGTAGGTATATTGGTTCAAACTGTTCAGTAAACACAGATAGTTTGACAGCAGCCTTATTTCGTATTTTGATAAATCGTAAAAGAAATGATGTTAGAAAAAGTTTTATTCTTTTAAATACATTATAATAATACAGAATCTTAACGGATGTTTTTTTCACATATAAACTATTCTATGGAATTTTTATGTTTTACATGAGATATTTTTTTGAGATTAAAATCAATCTTAGCACTTAAATTGAATTTTCTTAAATTGAATCTTTTATTAATTGCATATACGCAAACATTGGATTTTTTTCCCTGTTGAGAGTCAAATAATATTTTTTGGCAAACTTTTTAACATCTCAATAGAGACAAAGATGGAATATTATAGAAGAATCAGGAACTCAATGCACTTAATACAAAAGAAAAAAAATACATTGGTAGTTTCCCTGTGATTTTTTTGCCATACGAATTATGGTGTTAAAAATTAATAGGTATTTTTTTAATATATCTACTTACTTTTAATTGTTTTTTGATTAGATGTGTACCAAAAAAATAGTCCTGTAATAAGTTGCGAAATATATTTTCTCGATAATGTAATCAGAAATTATGTCATTCCTACTTATCAGCTCAATTTTCGATTTTGTAAATCTAAAGTAATAAAGCAATCAAAATGTTAGTGTTTGTGTGTGTGTGTGTGTGTGTATGTGTGTGTGTGTGTGTTTGTCTCACGCCTTCTGAAAAACCAAGAGCATCTAAAAATCTAATTTATGTGCGAACGTGTACCTGTATACCTGATGCAGTGTCACGCTAAAAATAATGCGATAAAAATGCTGAATTTTAAAAATATTTCAATAATTATTTTTTTCATACAAAATTTTCCAAGTCGTATCTGTCAAAAAAGTGTACATTTTGCACGCAAATATCTGTTAGTTTAAAAGTTAGAAGTAGGTATTTACACAAAAAAAATATATTTTGAAGTATAACTTAGCGTTTAAGTGAAAAACATGGTGAATATTTGGTATAATTATAATGTTTAACTTATTTTTAAAGTAAGCCTTTTGTACATAAACGCCGCCATTTTAATATCTTTTCATACAATATTTCATTTTCCCACCGAATGAATATGTTCTTGAAAATAATAAACCTTTGAAATAAATGTAATTATGAAATAATAAAATGAAACACAAGACATTACGGCAAGTTTTAAGACATATATTGTAAAAATGTGTTATTTATTAGTAAAGATATAGGCATAATAAAATTGCATAATTTGTAAATAATATTTGATTTTTCTGACAATTTTCATTTTTATGGCATCGAACAAACCAATGTAGGTACCTACATATTCAAAAAATGTATCCGAACCATTCGATATTACTTACGTGTTCGAATCGTTTCCATGGCTACAGAAAGAATGTGATATTCAAATAAAATTTGTTAGGAATCGAATTTATTTAGAAGGTTGTTGTAGGTAGGTACCTACCTAATACTATTTACTTACAAATCAACAATAATATACCTATACTGATTTCCTATAGGAAAATTATTTTATTTATTTATTTACCAACCGTTTGTCCGATTATAATGAAACTTTGGTGAATTGTCGAGCGTATGCCCAGGATGGTTTTTGGATTTAAACTTTTTTCTTATTCTTCTTCTTCTTCGTGTATTTGGTCGTTTTACCTATGAAGGGGGAGTATCCTGGGAAAAGAAGGTCCGACTGTCCCTCCATCTCTTCACAGGTCTTCCAGGACGGGTTCTGCATATAAACTTTTTTCTTCTTTTTCTTCAACGTGTACATGATCATCTTACCTATGAAGATGAACTATCCTGGGAGATGAAGGTCCAATTTTCCTTCCATCTCTTCGCAGGTTTCTGGATTTAAACTTTTTTCTTCTTCTTCTTCATCGTCTATTTGGTCATTTTACCTTTGAAGGTGGACTAACCTGGGAGAAGAATGTCCAATTTTCCTTCCATCTCTTCGCAGGTATCTGGATTTAAACTTATTTCTTCTTCTTCTTCTTCATCGTGTATTTTTGGTCATTTTACCTATGAAGTTGGAGAATCCTGGGAGAAGAAGGTCCAACTGTCCTTCCATCTCTTCGCAGGTATCTGGGTTTAAACTTTTTTCTTCTTCTTCGTGTATTTAGTCATTTTACCTATTAAGTAGAGCATCCTGGGAAAAGAAGGTTCTTTCATCTCTTCGCGGTTCTTCCAGGATGGTTTCTGGATTTAAACTTTTCTTAACCGACTGATGGGACGGGATGTAATGAAGGGAAGGGAGGCACTAAAGGTCCTGAATGGACGGGAGGTATAAAACTGCCTGAAGGGACGGAAGGTACTGAAGGGCCTGATGGGAAGGGACGTAATGAGGGATTAAAGGGACGGGAGGTACTGAAGGGCCTGAAGCGGCGGGTCCTGGAGTCTAATTCTTTTTATTCTTAATTTTATGTAGACCTTTAGGGCAGTTTTTTTACAAACTATTTCCTATTGTCTAATTCATCTTCTTCTTCTTTTATGTATACATTTGGGACATTTTTTTATAAAAATTATTTCCTTTAGTCTAATTATTATTCTTCTTCATTTAAGTACGTAGACTTTTGGGAGAGTTTTAATACAAACTATTTCCAATAGTCTTATTCATTTTCTTTTATGTAGACCTTTTGGTCAGTATTTATACAAACTATTTCCAATAGTCTAAATATTCTTCTTCTTCTTTTTTGTAGACCTTTGGGTGAGCTTTTATACAATCTATTTCCAATAGTCTAATTCTTCTATTAGGTATATGTATTTTTACTTATTTTATGTAGACCATTGGAATAGTTTTTTATACAAACTATTTCTTATACTTATTTTTCTCTTTTTTATTTAGTCTTTTGGGTTAGTTTTAAGTCTAATAGTCTATTGTGCAGAAATATTACTTACGATATGCACACTTGATGAAAATACATATGAAATGAATGGGATATGGGATGTGACGATATAACCTGCACTAGAATCTTTTCAATACTTTTGTTTAATTAAATCTAAACCATTTATATCATCCTATTTTGAATAATTTTCAACACCTAATATTTAAAGAATGGGGGTTGTGGCCATTACTGAACTCTTCACAACATTTATATTCAAATTAAAAACTATTTACTATAGTTCAAGTCTTCTTCTTCTTCGTTAATGAAGACTTTCAGTCAAATTGAGCAAAAATATAATGCACACTTGATGAAAAAATATAAAAACGAATGGGATGTGACCAATACTAGATCTTTTCAGTACCTACGTTTGTTTAATCAAATTTTAACCACATCCCAACATCCAAAATTACTAAATTTTCAATAGGTACACATTACAATTTGTTTTCGATGATAATATTTAAAAATGGGGGTTGTGGCCAAACCAATCTCTTTACAACGTTGATAAACAGTCATATTTAAAACCATTACGCATAGTCCATGCGAGCAGAAATTGTATAAATATTATAGGTACTTCATTCACACTTTATAGCAATATATAAAAAAGAATGGGTTGTGGCCATCACTTGAACATTTTACAATACTTAAACTCAATCAAATTTCAAACCACTTTTCATAGTCTGATATTGCAAAATAATTGGGTGACAATATTATAAAAACGATTGCTTTTTCTTTCACAATTTTACATTCTTGGCCAACGGCGGGACATAAAAGCTAGTATTTCATAAATAACTTGAAAAGAAAATAAGAGGTAAAATAATTTTCTAAATATTTTTATCAATTTCTTTAAATAAAATATAAACATAAACTTCACATGGCCAGCTTAATTAATAAATAATATATTTTAATAACAATAAATAACAATGAAAACTTGAATAACCATCAATCAGTTTGAAGCGAGAGTAGGTGCCAAGTTATTCATTTATTAATTTTCTACGATTTGATGAAAACTGATGATTCAATCTACAGCTGTTTCTTCTAATTTTAACATTATATAATGGTCATCCAAAACGCTTTCGTCTAAATTATACCGATATTTATTTTGATTATGTTTGGGTGAACTTGGTCCTTTGGCAAATGGTGGTTTGTGTTTTGTATTGACAAAAAACCGCCCGTGATAACTGAAAAAATAACGAATGCAATGATTTTATTTTATTTAACGTAAGTAGCAATACCTACTGTGTATAAATAAAAATATTGATAGATCTGTGAAAAACAAATATTAACGATAAATAATATAAGAAATACAATATTCTAGAAACAAATATTAAAAAAAGTAACACAAAATTTTTATCAAAAATTTTTACGAAGATACTGGAATGCCAGGGGGGCAAGTCTGGTAAACCGGCGAAATCAAAACCAACCATGCTTACCCATATCATGAATATGATTATCTTTTGGAGTTCCATGATATCTTGAGATATTATAGAAGTCCACATATGATAATTATATCCATGATATGGGTAATCATGGATATAATTATCTTTTGGAGTTCTATGAAATCTTAAGATATTATAGAACTCCATAATATGATAATTATATCCATGATATGGGTAAACATGGTTGGTTTTGATTCCTCCGGTAGACCAGACTTGGCCCCCAGGACAGGTATTGTGCCTACGTTATATCTATACCTACATAAGCATGTTCCATTAGATACCAACCCATTAGTCGTCTGCAACAATTACAGAGGAACTTAAAATAGACCATGTGCTGTAACGATTAAACATGGCAAAATATAAACAAAAATAATAAATCTAGGTTTTGGTGATACATAGATTGATAGCTTTATTAGATTGATAGATTGATGCCTTTGTACACATGTACATAAATTATATAAATAAATATATAAATAAATAGCTTCTTTAGAACTTTATCAGAATAATCGTAAATCAGTTTCATTGGGTTGAAAAAAGGATGGAATACACTTACTTTTTTGTAGCTTGATCTCCCATTACAGCTTCGGTTGAATATGGTTGACCACATTTGTTCAGCATGTATGTAAACCAAGAGGAACATTTTCTTCCATAAAAACCAGATTCTGAGTTGATGGATTCGGCAAAGTATTGAACCGATCGTAGACTACTGCATTTATTTACGGCTGAAACATAATATTATAATGAACCTATTTGTGCACCTCCTTTTTATCTTCACTTAACTATAAAAGCATTATCTACATTTTCTTGGCATGTGCCATGTACGGCTTTGATGATTTTTTACTTTTCACACACACAAAATAGAAATCAAAATGAATGGATGTTTGATATTTCTTATAATGACATAAATTAATTGTTATATTCAGTTTCGAAAAACACTATTCGATTTACATGCATATTGAACTTACTCATATTATTCTTTTGTTGACATCCAATTTGTCTTAAACCTCCATTGACATAGAAATCTGCATGTCCTATTCCGTCAAGTTTTCCCAAACCAAGCGCATTTGTATGAATAACGTCTACAAATTCAGCATCAGATGGATCCAGTTTTTTTGTAGAATCCGACGCGATGAATTGTAAGATAGCTGGATCCAGTCCTATTATGAAAGTAAACAAGAAATAAGACAGTGAAAGTATCGTTTATATTATGTTTACATAGAAATACTAATATTTTGATATTATAAAGTATCACTTTTGCAAGAGAAATACCAGGAATTCACTTTCCTTATAATATTATAAAAAAAAACTACTTGGTTCATCGTTAATTTTAATTTATTTAATTTATTTGATAAATATACAGTCAAAGTCTTTTCGATTTTGATGTTATGGTTTTATTAGATACTTCACGATTGAGTTTTTCACTGTGATAAAATTTAATCAACCCATTATTTTGAATGACATTTACGATTGGTGTATGATAACTTGTAAATTATATGTACAAGAAGTTTGAAGAATGTAAAGAAGATATGTACGTCACTTGAATTACCTGTTCTTTAAAAAAATATATTTACCAGTAACTCTTTCAATTTTTCCAGTTCTAGCTAATGAAGCAGCAGCACCGCCAATATGTGCTCCTATTCCATAACCGATTATATGAAAGTATTGTAAAGATATTTTCCATTGTTTCACCAACAAATCGATTAGTTGGGCTGTACATCGAGCAACATATGGTAAATTCATTATGACATAGTCATAATCGTGATTGGTAGATATGTCTCTATAGTCTACTGATATTATATTATAATGTTCATTCTCGAAATATGCTGAAATTAGGAAAGAACACATTTATTACATGTAGGTTCTCACTGATTATATAATTAAATATCAATATACATTATTATATTATTTTGAGAACAATTCAATTGAATGATAACTAAAAAAATACATCATTTTTTACATCCTTCGTTAAAAATATATTGTGTATTACCATAAACTTATTTTTAAAATCTAAAAAGATTTTTAGGTTTGTGGTAAATTATCAATGTATACTGGTTAATTTGTAAAGTTCACTCTGGTGTCACAAAGTTTCATTTGTGAATTTGCCTAAATGGGGCCCTCGACCTGAATATATATGATCATATTTTTTTTATATTTAATTGTGTATTTGTTAATTTGATATTAATGTATGTAAGTATTGTAAATTCACTATGTCATACGATAAGTAAATAAATAATGAGGTAGTGGTTAGTATCAAATTTTTCAAAATTGTATTCTAGAAATTGGAAAACTTAGTATATAATCTATATTATAAATTTGAATGTTTGTATGTATGTGTTGAATGCGCTCCTAAACCGCTCATCCGATTGCGATGAAACTTTGGTGAACTGTCGAGAGTATACCAGGGATGGTTTCTGGATAAAAAATTTTAACTTCTTCTTCATTGAGTTTTAGGTCATTTTACCTATGAAGGTGGACTATCCTGGGAACCGTTCATCCGATTGCAATTAAACTTTGGTGAATTGTCGAGCGTATGCCCGGGATGGTTTCTGAATTTAAAAAAATTTTCTTCTTCTTCTTCTTCATCGGGTATCAGGTCATTTTACCTATGAAGGTGGACTATCCTGAAAACCGTTCATCCGATTGCAATGAAACTTTGGTGAATTGTCGAGCGTATGACCGGGATGGTTTCTGGATTAAAACAATTTCTTCTTCTTCTTCTTAATCGGGTATCATGTCATTTTACCTATGAAGGTGGACTATCCTGAGAACCGTTCATCCGATTACAATGAAACTTTGGTGAATTGTCGAGCATATGACCGGGATGGTTTCTGGATTAAAATTTTTTTCTTCTTCTTCTTCTTCTTCATCGGGTATAAGGTCATTTTAACTATGAAGGTAAAATGACCTTATACTCTGGGAGAAGAAGCTCCAACTGTCCTTTCATCTCTTCGCAGGTCTTCCAGGACAGTTTCTGGATTTAAACTTTTTTCTTCTTCTTCTTCTTTATCGTGTATTTGGTCATTTCACCTATGAAGGTGGAGTTTCCTGGGAGAATAAGATGCAACTGTCCTACCATCCCTTCACAGGTCTTCCAGAACGGTTTCTGGATTCAACCTTTTTTCTTCTTCTTCTTCTTCTTTATCGTGTATTTGTTCATTTTACCTATGAAGTTGGAGAATCCTGGAAAAAGAAGGTCCAACTGTCCTTTCATCTCTTCGTAGGTCTTCCCAGTATTGTGTCGGGAATTAAACTTTTTCTTCACCTACTTAAGGGACGAGAGGTAATGAAGGGAAGGGAGGTTCCGGCAGGCCTGACGGGACGGCAGTAACTGAAGGGACTGGAGTAACTGAAGGGACGGGAGTAACTGAAAGGACGGGAGTAACTGAAGGGACGGGAGTAACTGAAGGTACGGGAGTAACTGAAGGTACGGGAGTAACTGAAGGGACGGGAGTAACTGAAGGGACGGTAGTAACTGAAGGGACGGGAGTAACTGAAGGGACGGGAGTAACTGAAGGGACGGGAGTAACTGAAGGGACGGGAGTAACTGAAGGGACGGGAGTAACTGAAGGGACGGGAGTAACACAAGGGACGGGAGTAACTGAAGGGACGGGAGTAACTGAAGGGACGGGAGTAACTGAAGGGACGGGAGTAACTGAAGGGACGGGAGTAACTGAAGGGACGGGAGTAACTGAAGGGACGGGAGTAACTGAAGGGACGGGAGTAACTGAAGGGACGGGAGTAACTGAGGGAGGTACTGAAGGGACGGGAGGTACTGAAGGGACGGAAGGTACTGAAGGGACGGGAAGTACTGAAGGGATGGGAGGTATTGAAGAGTCTGAAGCGACGGGTGGTTATGGAGGACAATTTTTAATTATACAGGCAATACGAAGTTTGCCTGGTGTTCACTAGTAAATTATAAAAGAATGAATTATACCTGGAATTAGGCTCAAGTTAGGTTCATCGTCTTTAGTGTCACCAAATCCATGAATGAGTATTTTGACTGCAGTTTTCGGTACAAACTTTGCTTTCTTGATAGTTTCTGGAGCCGATGGAATCAGTTCATACGGAGGATCGTCTTGATATTTCCTGATTTAAAACAATCAATGAAATGTTATGTCAACATGTTTGAAAAGTAAATATCAACCAATGCACTTTAAATGCATTATTAATTATATTTAATTACTTAAAATAAGTAATAAAAACTCAATTTTTAACCCTTTTCGATTGACGCGTTTCTGTAGATGCTCTTCAAGCGAAACGCATCGGTGGTCATAATATTTATAAAATTTAAAGTAATTTAATGTAATTCCATCAAAAAATGACAGTCGGAAAATTACAAATAATGACTTGATGGCATAATTGGAATTTTTTAGAAAAAAGTTTATTGTAAAATTCATATTAAGGAAATGAAAAAATAAAACTACACTTTATTTTTTCATTTTCTACCCCTTACTAACCCAAGTGGATATAGTGGGGAGTAATGATTTCGCAATTTTTAGATTTATTTTCAGATTGTCAACTAGTATCATGCTGAGATTGTATTAGTTTCATCACAATGTATCTGTGTGTGTGTGCTATGTGCTGTGCGCTGCGTGCTGTGTGCTATGTGCTATGTGCTGTGTGCTATGTACGGCGTGTTTATTTTACTTTATCAATCATATACTAAAGTACTCATTTGATTCTTTTAAAATTTTGCAAATATGTATATCTAATACTGGCTTAGACTCCATTAGATTTTGAAGGATATCTGAATAATGCTTCTCATTTTTTTTAAACATCAAATATTCTAAAGCGACCCCAAGCTTAGGAAACTTGAAATTTGAAATTATTATTTTCAAATTGGTCAAAAGACACATTACTTACATAAAATGGCATTGAAGAATTATTAAATTATCAGAATAAAAAATTTAAATAAAAAAATAATTGAACAAACTCATTTCATGAAAATGCTGAAAACTTTCCATACAAAATTTGAATACTTTATGGAGTGACTTGTTAGTGAGGAGTTTAGCGTTGGCCACAACCCACTCATTTTTTAAAATATGCTCGGGTTATTATTACTTAGAACTAGCTATTCAGAAATGCTTTTGCAAAAAGCGTGTTGTCTTATTTAATTAAAAAAAATAGGGATTATAACTAAACACCGAAAAGTCATTCACAAAAAAATTTGTCACAAATATGAAAATTATACAAAGAATCACCTCGAATTTAACCAAAAAGTCACGTTCACATTACATTTTGAGGGTAACAAAAAACAATTGCACCACGGAAGTATTTCACTGCCTAAAATATAAACACCAAACATTATTTGTACCAATTAAAAAATATTAAAAATTTGAATGAACATAAATAAACATTGCTTACATACCTATCAACACTAAAAATATTATACTATAATAATACATTATAAAATTATAACAATAAATTGAGTTATCGATTGGGAGAATTCATTTGTGTTAATGAAGTTAAAACTTAACGCGAACAAATAGGGTAGGTATATTTATTTTTATTTGTTAAATAAATCAATCAGACAGATATATCTTCGAGTGTGCGTAATATGCAACTAAATTTCGAAATGGGTTTGTGCATGCTTATATCAACACGTACATAAACAATAAATAAATGAAATAATTATTAATCACTTCAGACCATCCTGACATACAGTACTGAACATGATGTGATGGTCTAATTAACAAATAAAAAATACCTATGTATAGGTATCTAGGTACATATTCATTGATTTGATTGAAGACATGGATCACCAATCTTTTTTCAATCTAGAGCTAAATTATTATTTTAAACTTTCCTAGGTACCTTAAATATTTAAACTAGTATAGTAAAATATTAAAGTGATGACAAGTGTTATCGGATGACAAATTTAATGTAAAAAAAGTAGAGCAAATAAATGTAGGGCCTATACCTACGTACTGCGTTATGGTGTTTTTTTTAATCAATTTATATTTAAAGGGGGGACTGCTGCCAACTTACCTATTTTTCAATTTGATTTACCATCATTATGTCTCATCAAAACATTTTGAAAAAAATAATTTAGATAGTTTGGGTATTAATAAACAAAAATATACCTTAATTTTTTGATAATGTTCTGTATAAATTATTGTAGAAAAATAATGGCATACCCCGATTTTCAACGTTTATCTTATATATTTAATAAACTACAAGGCGTAGAGTAATATATTTTTTTTTAAATTAAAGGCGACAAAAATATCTAGAAAAATATGATGTGACGTTACATTAATGGTTCAGGTTTAGTAAATAAACCTAAAAAAAAATATTTTCCATTCAGCACCATTGCGTAATAAAAGTTTTTTTAGTTTATTTACTTAACCTGATGCGTCAATGCAACGTCATATCATATTTTTACAGGTATTTTGTTCTTCTTTAATTTATAAAAAAAAGTATTGCTCTATACCTTATATTTTTTTAGAAATTTAAGATAAATGGCTAAAATCGGGGTATGCTTATAATATTATTTTCCTACATGAATATATACAGAACATAATCAAGAAGTTAAGGTTTATTTCTCCTTATTAATATCCAAACTAACTAGGTTATTTTTTTCAAAATGATTCGTTTAGTAATAATGATGGTATATCAAATTGAAAAAAACGTAGGTTGGCAGCAGTCGCCCTCTGAAGCACTGAAAAAATAAAATATTGATTTTATTGCCAGTAAAAATAACGATTAAAATATTTTTAAACGGAATTCTGCTTTTGAATCTATATATTTTTCTCAATGAATATTGCAATATAATTTTTAATAAGTTGTACTTTTTAGTGATGTTTAGTATTATATTCTAAACCAAGTTTTTACAATGACGTAGATTTACTATAATTCCTAAAATACAAAACTTGAATACCTACATCAAACCAAATGAAGGATGTCAATTTGCAAAATGCGCAAGGATATACGAATCGCTATAAAAACAAGAGTTTCTCAATTAGATGGAATGAGCGGGTTCGGATCGAGTGGTGAGGATGGCAGCGGATGGGGAGGATAGCTGGACGTCCACTTCACAAGAGCAGGCTCCGAGAATAACAGGACACAGTCCTAACTAAAGCAGAAGATGAAGAAGAAGAAGAAGAAGAAGAAATTAAATATAATTGACAGAAGATAAATATAAGTATTATAGCAATACCGTGACGATCTCGGGATATGACATAATTGTGTATAATGTTTCTGGATTTTGCTGAGAAACAAATTGTTTTATATCATAAAATGTATTAATTTTCTTACCATTGGCATGAACCTAATACCCCCTACTATACGCAGAGAGATGGTACCATTAAATACATGGTACGTGAATAAAACAAGAGGTTGATTTTCACTGTGTTATGCTATCATAGTTATATCATTTAATATGCAGTGTTGATGTAGGTTCCTAAACATGTTCAATATCTTAGATCGTATAGAAGAACATTATGATAATTTTATGTCTAACATTAAAATTAAATCAACTCTAAGATATTTATACATATATTATGTAGGTAAGTACTTTCTTCTCGACTAACAAATCTAACAAATACTCAATTGAATTACTATTCCTTATTTACGCTATGCTTATTTTATATTCAATTTCGTAGAGCAACATTGAAAACATTAAAACTTTTTTATAAGAAATATGAAAGCGTCTTGTTCATGTTTCATGTGTATTAAATGGGGTAAATGAATTCTATATAAATAAATTATGTCCATACCATCACGCCATTTCCATATTTAGGGTAGGCAGAGAGAATCGAACGCCAGACTTCACGCTCTTGACATATATTATTCGCTTCACTCACGTCCATGCATCGTCTCATACACACTCTTCTGTTATTTATACTTCTAACGTCGACCGCTGTGGCACAGTTGGTAAGCCGTTCGGTTTCTGTGCGGGCGTATTGGGTTCGATTACCAGCAGAAGAGAAATTTATTTAAATTCATTTCTCACGCAAATATTGCTTCTCTGGGCTGGAAACACTGGTTAGTTGGAAGAAATTGTCATACGGCAATAAACTCGCCACTTGCGCAGGGTGCAAGGAAGTGTTTATTTATTTTAATTTTAATGTCTCCATCTTTCAGAATTCCATTTATGTGATCGTGCCAATTTTTTCTTGGCCGACCTCTACTACTCGTTCCTATTTTATCAGCCTTATGTACTTTCACACTCATTATTTCTATGTGGCCAGACCACCATGGGAAATTTATTTTTTAATCTTAAGATATTTCTTTCAATCATACATTCTCGTCTATCATTTATGTTTTTCAAGTCTTCCGTCACGCTGAAACATGCTTCTTAATTATAAATACCTACTCATCCGCGATCACATAAGACAGCCGATGGCTGGCTTACGTGATCGTAAGCCCTGTAGGTGCCTTGAGTTCCTGGTTCTTCCACAATATCTCAACTTCGTCTCTATTGAGATGTTAAAAAGTTCGTAAGCCCTGTAGGTGCCTTGAGTTACTGGTTCTTCCACAATATCCCAACTTCGTCTCTATTGAGATGTTAAAATGTCAAATATCAAACCTACATATATTATTTTATATTTCTATGAAGTAGTTAATGAATTGTAGTTAACATATATACTATATAAATATAAAAGATAATATATATACCTAATAGGTATACTGTTTTACATATAACCGAATTTCATATTATTCCATTTCTTACTCGCGACACATTCTTTCTCCCCAGCCATATTATTTTGTTTATCCGGTGTTTTACTCGTTTTCCACATTCTTCCTTGTTATATACGTAACAACTATTCCAACTGTCGATTCGTTCAAGAGAATGAAATTCTCTTGAAGGAAGAGGCATTTTAAATCCAAGACGCGTGTATGGAGGAATTGTATGCAGGGTCTACTTTTTTCACGGCTTTTCCAACTTTGAAGTCAAAAAACACCAATTTAGAGGCTTCGCAGAATATATGTTCCATACATAAAAGCTAGAACGCTGAAAATTGGTGTAAACATAGACAAATACAAAATCTCAAATAAGTTCTTTTTAAAAAAAATCCAGGGTATTCTTCAACTATACATAATATCGCTATCGACAGTTGGATCTCTAAGTTACATGCTACTATTTATTTGAGATTTTATATTTGTCTATATTTATACCAATTTTCAGCGTTCTAGCTTTTATGGTTTTTGAGATACATGGAAAAATAAAGAGAATATTCAAAAATTGATAACCCCTGACTGAAACAAAATTTCGAAATTCTGAGTATAAAAGTTTTGTTGGCCTGTAAATATCTATATATTCTGAAATTTTGAGCTTTGTAAATTGAGCAGATCAAATGTTATAAGGGGGGAGACACACACAGACACATAGACACACGGACACACAGATACAATTAAAATGTTCTACTGTGTAAATCCATATATTATATGAAGAACATATATGCTGCGAAGCCTCTAAGTTGGTGTTTTTTGACTTTTTTGGTGTATCTAAATCAAAAGGATCTAGAAGAGGATTAAAAGGGACGATTAACAATATTACATTATTAATTATTTGTCGATATGTTAAGAGAACTTCTTGAACAAATCTACAGTCGGATTATTAATACTGTGGTAGAAGTAGAAAAGTAGAAAATAGTGGCATCTATTCTTAAATAGCCTAACTTATTGTACACTGCCATATGTCATTTTTTTTAAACACTAAATTAAAACAAACCTACCATCGCATCGGTTCTAATGAAGAACCAGCAAGTGAACGAAATATTTACCGCCATCTTATGATGATCATTTACATAAATTAAAAAGATTATCCAACTGTCGATTTGTTCAGGAGAACTTTGTTCTCTTAACATATCGACAGTGTTTCAAGCCAGGATATGCGAGATTTGTATGTAGGGTCTATAATTTTCACGGCTTATCCAACTTTGAAGTCAAAAAACACCAACTTAGAGGCTTCGCAGCATATATGTTCCATACACGGATTTACTCAGAATTCGGAGTAGAACATTTCGTGTGTCTGTGTGTGTGTGTGTCCCTTATAACTTTTGATCCGCTCAATTTACACAGCCCAAAATTTCAGAATATATAAACAGTTATAGGCCTACAAAACTTTTATACTCAGATTTTTGAATTTTTGTTTCAGTCAGGGGTTATCAACTTTTGAATTTTTACTTAATTTTTGCATATATCTCAGAAACCATAAAAGCTAGAACGCTGAAAATTGGTACGAATATAGACAAATACAAAAACTCAGGGTTTCAGGGTTTTTTTAATTTCCAGGGTTTCTCAAACACTTTTTATTAAGAAAAATATTTTCTTTTATGATAAATTTATGAGTTTAACTGCCTACATATCCAAATTTTTAAAAATATCGAAAAAAGCCGAAATACCCCAACAAGATTATTTAATTTTCTATAAAAAAAATTAACATTATAGTAGTATATCTTAATTTTTTTTTAATAATTTTTATAAAATTTGAATTAAGTGACGCTTCATACAATTTGTATGACAGTCGCCTATACACAATATCTATGAAGACAATAGTTTGATACTTAATCTCCAAACATACATACATACCATCATGCTGTTTTCATATTCTGGGTAGGAAAAAAAGATTGACCTCCATACTGTCCTATCTTGACATACATACCTAATACCTACATAATGTTGTATAGAAAACAAAATATCTTAAAATATTCAATAATTTGGATTTAAGTGTTTATTGTTTGGTACTTATTCTTCAACTATACATTACATACTATCGCTATCGACAGTTAGATCTCATGTGTTACATGCAACTAGTATATGAAACTCTTTCAGTGGAGTACCTAATACGTATAATATAAATGTATTAATTGTAAGAAATATTATATACCTTTGTACCAATATATTATTTTGCAATAAATAAATAAAAATAAATAAATAAAAAGTAGAGATATATATAAAAAAAAGAAATCTATTTCAAAAAATCAACTTATGAAATACTTTTATTTTATTACAATCACTATGGCTGGGAGATTTAAATTGCAAAATTGTTCAGCCTCCTATTGAGTAGACTTATGGCGTTATCCGGGGCACAGCCCCTTTCAAACAATGCAACACATATTGGAAGAATACAGCGTCCATGCATATGAAGGCCCAAAGTCGGACATTTGCGAATTGACACCAGCATTTCTGGATTGGCTCGGAGCCCTCGACGTGAATGTGTGATTGACATATCCTGCTGTTTTGTGTTTGATTGCTGTCATTGCTGTATTTTGTTCATTTTGACTTTAAACATTTGATTCACTAGTACCATACGATAAATAAATAAATTAAATACTGCCATCTGTGAATCATTTTAAATACCAAATGTTAAAAGACATCTTTAACAGTTTTCTAAATTATTCAAGATAATATTAAAAATTATGAAATGGCCATTTTTAATGTTCAAATTGTTTACTGCCATATTTTGAATATTATTTTTACTAAATTAATAGTGACCTCTATTTTTAAACAGCGTAACTTATTGAATACTGCCATCTCTGAATAATTTTATATACTAAAGAAAATGAGACATCTCTGAACAGTTTTCTTTATTTTTTTTTCTATGCAAGATAAATTTAAAAATACATAATATGACATAATTAATAATGGTCGAAATATTTACTGCCATCTTTTGGTGATTATTTATACTTATGAATTAGTGACATCTACTTTTCAACAGCATAACTCATCAAATCCTGCCATCTTTGAATCATTTTTAACACTAAATGTAAAGAGACATCTTTTTGCAGTTTTCTAAATTATTTTTCATAATATGAAAAATTATAACTTGACCATTTTTAATGTTCAAAATGTTTACTGCCATCTTTTGATTATTATTTTTACTAAATAAATAGTGACCTCTATTTTTAAACAGCGTAACTTATTAAATACTGCCATCTCTGAATCATTTTATAAACTAAATTAAATGAGACATCTCTGAACAGTTTTCTTAATTATTTTTTTATGAAAGATAAATTTAAAAATACATATATTATGACATAACTAACAATGGTCGAAATATTTACTGCCATCTTTTGGTGATTATTTATACTTATTAAATAGTGACATCTACTTTTCAACAGCATAACTTATCAAATACTGCCATCTTTGAATCTTTTTAATACTAAATGTAAAGAGACATCTATTAGCAGTTTTCTAAATTATTTTACATATTATGAAAAATTATAACTTGACCATTTTTAATGTTCAAATTGTTTACTGCCATCTTTTGATTATTATTTTTACTAAATAAATAGTGACCTCTATTTTTAAACAGCGTAACTTATTGAATACTGCCATCTCTGAATCATTTTATATACTAAATGAAATGAGACATCTATGAACAGTTTTCTGAATTATTTTTTTAATAGAAGCTTAATAAAAAAACTACTTGTTTAGTTGTCCTAACATAATATCTTGAACTTTTAACCGAGAAGGGAGGGGATTTGCACGTAAATCAACGAAATAAAAAGACAAAAATTTGCGCTCTGTGCAACCGGAAGCTTGTTCAAGATGTTTGGCGAAAATTATAACACACAAATGATAGAAATATTTACTGCCATCTTTTGATGATGATTGACTAAGTGAAATCATTTTATAGTTATTTGAATTTTGCGATCTGTGAATCATTTTCAATACTAAATTTTACGAGATATCATTGAACAGTTTTCAATTCTTTTTTAATGAACATTCCTATGGTTTTAAAAAATATATTAAATGAAACTAGAATTCATAATATATTCGATATATTCCCTGCCATCGTTTTATGATTATTGAAAATAATTAACGTGGTTGCTGGAAAAGAAGAATTGACGGCAAATATTGTTCAGGGTGTTAAAGTTGTAGCCAAACATTTTGAACATTTAACCGAGAAGGGGGGCGATTTGCACGTAAACCAACGAAGCATAAAGACACAAATTTGCGCTCTGCGTAACCGAAATAAATATTCAAAATATTTGGCGAAAATTTTACTGCAATAAAGCAAATTAAAGAACTTATCTATCTGGGCAGCAGTAGGTATATGTCAAGATGGCCACTCAAAGCTAGATAGGTATGTCTAAAAAGTAGAGGTCAAAAGTTGCCTTCAACAAAAAAATCTGACATTTGAATCTCCAAACATAGATATCAAATGTAAGGAATAACTTCATTAAAACTCTTGTCTGGAATGTGCTGCTGTATGACAGTGAAACGTGGTCTATCTTCCGGTTGTTTTCCAAATTACGTGCTACAGGCGCATGGCTAGGATCTATTGGTCAGACCATTCCAAATGACGTGATAATAAGCAGACAAAGCAGTCAGAGAATTGAGACAACTCGTAAAGAGGGTTGCCCCACAACGATCCAAATGGATAGGCCATGCTTGTTACTGAGTTAATCCACGTATTAGATAAACATAATATAAGTTGGTGTTTTTTGACTTCAATGTTGAAAAACCATGAAAAATGTACCTATACCTGACCATACAAAATATCGTGCATCTTGGCTAGAAACTTTGTCGATCTTGTAATAGAAATAAATTCTCTTGAACAGTTGGATTAGATACTTTCCTAATATGCGAAAGCTGCATAGGTTTCTAAAATATTTCATTTTTCAAAAAATATTAATTGCTTCTTAGTTAATTATGTGTAAATGTGAACTTATTAATATGTGTAAAGGGATAGGTTCGTCATGCCCAAACAAAATAACAACAGGTTTTCACTGTTTTCACTGATTCATTAAATCAGTGAAAGTATTCTTTGTGATTCCGTAAAAGGGTTTGATGTTTTAAAAGGGTTCTATTGTATTTGTGTTAGTAAAATTATATGCACTATTGTGTTAATAAAAAAATGGATTTATTTGATATCATGGTACACACACTTAAAGATATTTCGCAACAAGATCGCTAAACAAAAATATTTTTTTTCTTTATACTTATTTTGGTACTTCCTCGGACAGGTAGGTACGTAGGTACTATGTCAAATATTAATTTAACACGCACCCAATAACTTGTTGCCACATTCAGTTAAAAACTGTGTCTCCACCGAGAATCGAACCCGGAACCTTTTAACGAAAAAAGTAAAAATAGCTTAAATGTAGGTAGGTACTTATTCCGCATTTTGGGGGTAGTAATTAAACATAGTGTTTTACAGGTTTTGTGTATTTTATTCATCAAAATGATATTTGTATAAATATTTATAATATATATAAATTACTTAAATTTTTCCTTATAAGAACGAATTAATATAAATTAGTAATAATATTACCAAAGTAGGTACCTACCTAATAGGTAAGTACCTAGGTCGTCAGGTAGGTAAAAATATATTCCAAATACGGCATGTCCTTCAGTTATTGTTTTTCAGAAATTTTAGAAAATAGTTTTTTTTTATCATAAATTTTGATCAGTAGGTACACAGTGTTATTAAAAATTATTTAATTTATTTATGGAAACTCATTGACATTATTTGATGTTCTAGCAGCTAGCTGAACCAGGAATTTTAATTTATTGTTATGTTGCATCTCGGACAATTAACAATATGAATTCAACATGCACCCAATATAAAGTTGTCACATAGAATCAAAAACTGTATCTCCACCGGGAACCGACCCCGGGATACTTACTTAGGTGTCAAATATATAATAAACTCAGCCACGACGATCAATATAATTAATTCAGCCACGAAGGTCAATTACATAATAATATAGGTATTTTATCTAAACGCTAAGTAAAGTAGGAACACAGACGATTTGATGAAAACATAAACCCAATCTTTACTTAACTTTAATATAGGTACCTACCTACTATACGCGTAGGTACATACTTACCCAAATAAATACATTTATATCATTTTGGCAAATAATATGGGGAAACTGGTGTCACATATTTACATAAATCTAGAGATACAATTTGTCAAACATTTATTGCTATGTTAATCTATTGGGTAAATGTTACAAAAATACTTCCTTTTTATCTAACATAGATACCTACTAAAGTTATAAGTACTTATCATAAATTGAAGTATTAATTTTCTTATGCCTAAGGTGAAAAAATGAATATGTTAATTTATTCTCAAGGATAATTTATCTATTTGTAGGTATTAATTGAATCAATTAAAGTAATTTGGATTATGTGTGTGATGAATAATTCACGTTAATGAAATACTATTTTGGATGATCAGGATAATATAAATTTTTCAATTCTTTACCAATTCTACATTCATAACAAATACCTACATATTATTTGGTTTTATAAAATTAAATTACCCAATTGTTAGATCATTTAGTATTAAGTTTATTTTCATTATTGATGATAAAATGATGAATTCTCAAATATTTTGTTTTGAATGCGAACTCATTGATCTTTTCTTCGGCCTTTTGCAAATGGTGGTCTGGCGTTTGTGTCTACGAAGTATAGACCTGCAGCTCTGAAAGAAAAAAAAATATCAAATTACGCAAAAATTGAATAACCAAATGTAAGTATGGACTTTCGTTTGAGGAAAGGATATTATCCTTTCCTCAAGTGAAATCGTCTATATTCTAAATCATATTACAATGAAATACGTGAAAATTGCAACATCAAAAAATAATAACGTCATCTTACGACTGCAACTAGTGATGAGCAAAAGTCTTCTAGTCTTGGTCTTGCGAAACTTGCAAGAATCTTACGGTTTCGTAAAATTTTGTAATCTTATTTATTTTAAATAAAAAAGTAAACAATTAACTATCATTATATTAATTATTATCGATATAATATTATAAATTGGGGTTTTAGTCATATTTCATTGTAATTACTGCATTTTAACAGAAAAGAGATAAAAAAAATGAAAAATTGCGAGATTGGCAAGACTTGCATTACAATGACCAAGACTGGATATACCAGACCAAGACTCGATCGAGTAGGAATTCAAGAACAAGATGAATACCATTCCTGTAAATTCAAGACCAAGACCAGGGGTGCAAGATCACCCCAGTCTTAGTCATGTACCTATTTGCTCATCATTAACTGCAACTCAACATCGTTTCATATACATATGTATTTAGGTACCTATCAATAAATATTCTTACTAAATCCCGGGAACAAAGGAAATTAACGGACTCTACCTACAGTAATAATATTTTCCGCCAATAAAAATTAACATGAATATTGACTATACTTTAATCTCGATGAATAGATTTGATTTTAATTTAATAGATAAAAACAATATTATCAAGTAGAGAGAAGTTAATTGATTTTATATAAAATTTCGCAATATGTGAAGGTATTTGTAAAGTCAACCCCATAGATATGATACAGATACCTAGTCAGCGCAATGAAAGTATGACAACTAAAACTAAGAACAATATTCTGAGTTTCACTCGCCCGGCCGTCAATACAGTCATAGAACACATATTAGGTACTTAGTACACGTAAAATCTCTTTTCTATGCAGTATAGGTTCGTACACCTATGTACTAATTCGATTACCGATCTACCGCCTCACACACACATGTAAATAAAACTGTCATACCTACATTTGAATTCGAAATTTATATTGCACGCGGCTTCTGTACCATATAATTCTATGGTCAATTGGTCAAGTCTTTACCAGTTTATTTCATTCAACCTACAGACAGTTACAGACAATACAGACGATCAATATCTACTATGTGATAGGTACTACCTATATGGTTTTGTCTTTTCTATTATTGCTTTCGAGTGTCCCGTAAGAGCCGGGTAATCGAAAATACAACGGGCAACAATAATATCTCACATAGTTCAGCAATGATGTCCATCACTCATTCTGAATGTAGTGCCTTTTTAGGTGAAACGAGACTAGTGTGTGGGTATACACATATGTATTGCTCCCTTTTATAAGGCAATGCACACCCGCACACCATTCGCTGGTTACTCCAATTGCGGGATATGCCGTGATAGTATGAATGAATGAATGAACTTAATGCACTTATTACACATACTTACTTTTATTTATTTTATTTTTTATTTTATTGATTTACAGAACCAACAGTTTACATTAGGTACAAATTTACAGTAGCTTATATTATATGAATAAAGTTATAAACCTTTAAAAGGTTCTTTTAAATAATTTAATTTAAACTAAGTAGGTACAATTGCAATTTTTTTTAAACATAAGTAAGTACATAGTTATGTATATCCTCGGAGACATTCGGATGTCTTCGGGAAGCAGAGGAATGGCCGAGGTCATACTAACGCCGCCGCGCGAATTCCGTAAAAATGGCTCGTATCGTGAACACCGTGTTTAATATTTATTGTATTAATTGAAACTATTGATTTATAACAAAATCAGTGTAAATTATACATTTCCATTAATTTGATAAATATTTCACATCGAGAATTTAGAATACCTAATATTGTATAATACTTAGAATACACGGGCAGGCATAACAAAAGAAGGTCAATAAAAATGAATCACATTAGATTAAAATATGAAAACATATAATTACGTATCGGGTGTGTATTCTCCCATGATGACTTCATCTGTATTCTCGTTGAGTTCACACCATCCCAACATATAAAGTGTCCACGAGGAACATTTCCTTCCATAAAAACCAATTTCAGAATTTATTGATTCTCCATAGTACAGAGTAGCTCGGTGATGATTGCAACTTGATGTAGCTAAAATTTAAAAAAAAAAATAACGTAATATATTATGTGTACGTTGCATATACCTAAGTTATCTGTTATATTATTTAATATTGAATTATCCATAATAGGCCAACATATCCATATGTTGGCATTTACAACTGGGATGAGGTTTTAATCAGAACGAAAAATGAGGAGTAAAAATGAGTTTCACGATGCATATTTATTCGATAACTAATATATTTATAAGGATTTTTCGATAATTATTTTTATTTTGATTAAACGAGAGAGTAGTCAAATCATATTCGATATTTAGATGGATGCTGTTGTTGTTGTATTAGCTTTTTCACACAACTATGACTTATATTAGGTATTGCTGGTGTGAGAGATATTTATAATGTGATTGCACTGGAATAAAAGAGATAATATGTCTGCAGTGTGTGTCTATTATAGCATGTTCTCTTTCTTACATTTATGTTTTCTGTCTAGTGTGCTCTTTCTTGGTGATGTTGTAAGATTTCGTTAATATGAACCATTTTTGTAGAGCGTTTTGCTCTCATATAACGTGTCTACATATATTATGTATAAAATGTCATTGCATGTGCCCTCTTTTCTTACCCGGTCGTACGTCTGTTTTAGATAATTGATTAGGTATTAAGTATTCAAAAATGTTTATGGAAAAATTTAAATATTTTATAAATAGTTGCATGAAACACATGAGATCCAACTGTTGATAGGAAAAGTAGGTACCTATGTATAATTGATCTGAATGATCTGTTAATAGAAATAAATTCTCTTGAACAAATCGACAGTTGTAAAATAACTTATACAATTCCAGAAAACGTATGAGAGGTTAATTTGGTATTTTCAAAACATATACCTATTTGATATGAAATAACGTTTGCATACAAAAATTCAATAATTGGTATGCATATAGAAACAGATAGTAATTTGTTTCATACCACGTTATTCAATCATAAAATAATGTTTAAAATTTGTCGGTAAATAAATAAATGTGGATATATTCTTTTACATTGTTTCGTGTTTTACCTTGTGCATAATAATAAATAGACCAGGGGGCGAGTCTGGTCCGACCGGCGAAATCAAAACCCTAGTGATTACCCATATCATGGATATAATTATCATTTGGAGTTCTATGACATCTAAAGATATTACAGAACTCCATATAATAATTATATATCCATGATATAAGTAATCGTGAGGGTTCTGATTTTGCCGGTTGGACCAGAATTGCCCCCCTGTTGATAATAAATTCCATTAAATGTACCTAAATATTTCTTTATCAAAATAAATCGTATCTACTATAAATAAGTAAATATTTTTCGAATAATCAAATACCGACAGATATTGATTATTCGAAACAAACGATCAAGAAGTAATGACAAAGCGAGTGGTTTGTGGCTAGCTCAAACTCTCCACATTTTTATTCTTGAAAGGATTTCAATTCCTGAATGTGTAGTTAGGTATTATTATATTATTCTTCAAATAAAAATGAAGTAGGTAACGCAGATTTCCATAAAATATATAAAAATCAAATAACTCAGTTTCAGAACATATTATATAGCAACCAAATATATGAATATAATATGAATCAAAATCATAGTTTGAACTTTACACAGTGGACAAGGAAATTACACAGAATGTCTTACTCCATACACAAAAAAAAACATCACGAAAAATGTCTTTAATACCTATGAATTACATATATAAATACCTATGATAAATTGATGCACCTAATTAATATATTACCTATGTTTAAAGATTGTGATATCATGATTTTCCATTATTAAAGTAAAAATAAAAATACAAATAGGTACAGTCCCATTTGCCTATTTGTATGTGGAATGAAATAGGTAGGTATAAATGTTAGTCATACATACACATATTATCTTGTTTATCACATCCAGGTTGTCCCATTCCTCCATTGACGTAAAAGTCAACATGACCTGTTGCTTCCAATTTTCCTCTCTCGAGGGCGTTAGTATGAATTATATCCACAAATTTGGCATCACTCTTATCCAGTTTTCTTGACGAGTCGGTAGTGGTAAACAAAGGCATTGCAGGATCAAGACCTTCAAAAGATTTGAATGGACGTGAGAATAAATTATGAAAAATACAGTTTATTTTCATTCAAAAATGCCAAATTTGAAGGTATAGGTACTTCAGTTTACCTTTCTCTTATCATTCTCTGAAGTAGATTAAAAAGTGGAGAAAATGAAACAAGTTTTTACTTATTTTCTTTAAAGTTTCACCAAGAATCGTCCATTGCTACTAATTTTCTATGGAGTTTCATCGTGACTTGCCCGTTAAAAAGTTGAATAACGTATCCAATATATTGAGGATATATGTAAATGAAGTCATGTAGCTTACCTGTGATTCTTTCCAAGGTTCCTGACTGAAGCCAGTTTGATGTAGCACCACCGACATGAGCACCAAGACTAAATCCCACAATATGGAAACTCTCAATAGGAACATCCTTTGAGGCGACCAGTTCATCGATCATTTGGGCAGTACATCTCCCTACCAAAGGAACGTTAAGTGCAGCAGTAACATAACATGGTTCTCGCACAAGTGGATTGTAATCTAATGATATCACATTGTATTCTCCACGTACAAAATATTCTGAAATAAAAAAAACTGAAGTAGTGATTTAAAATATTAATACAGATATTATTAATTTAAGGGTTTAGATTTTATATTATTTCCTATATTATTGTTATCGTTTTATATTTTGCTCTTGAATAATTACAAATAGGATTAACGACATGTTTAATTGAACGAGCTTAATGAGCGAGCACTCTCACGAAAACGGCGCTTTATTTATAGATTTCATAGAAAAAATGTATTAATAATCATTAAAAAGCTATTTAATGTTATTTGTACATTCTGTATTCGTGGATGAGAATTACATTTGAAAGGTGACACATTTTAAACAAATTCCATAGATGACAATAACGGTTAAAACATTTTACTCAGAGATTGAATAAGATATACAAACCTGGTCTGATTTCAGGATTAGGTGCATAGTCTCTATATCCTGTGTATCCATGGATAAGAATAATGGTTGGAACATTTTTTACAAAAATAGCACTTTGTATAGTTTCCGGCTCTTCTACATTTAACTGGTGTGGATTATCTTGAGTGTCTCTAAAAAAATTAAAACACCCAATATGAATGCAATCAAGATGAATGAATACGATCAACAATAAACTGTTATCAATGTATTTTTATTAAATCTTTATGATGGAATCGAATCTAGTATGCCAACAAAAAATTAAAATAACTAAACCCTATGCCACAAAATGTTACTAAAAATCTTCACGCTGTAGGAAACGGTCTAGGACACTTGGCTGCGGCCACTTGGTTGCGGGACACTTGGCTGCGGGACACTTGGCTGCGGGACACTTGGCTGCGGCGGACACTTGGCTGCGGCGGACATTTGGCTGCGGGACACTTTGAAAAATTTTTTGAAAAAAATAATGAAGGGTGTATCTCAATAAATACCGTCTCTATGACCAATTATGTCGTGACAGTCGGAGTTTTTCGAAAAAATTCGAAAATAAATTATAACTCGAAAACGACGAAAAATCGTAGAACATACATTGAGGTTTTTAGATAGACCTAGGGGTCCTCTATCCCTGGTTTACCGATTATCCATACTTTTTGGGACACCCTGTATATGTAGTTGATATACAAGTATACACAAACATTTAAAATATAAAGAGATATACTTGAGTTTAAAAGTATAAAGTAAAAACAAGGTTATTTAATGAAATAATTTTTCATACTATAAATCTGAGAATTTTTTATACCCATGCCTACATGAAAAGTGAATTAGTATTTTTTTCGAAATTTGTTTTGATAGCAAAAATGTAGTAAATTAGAAAATGAACTTATGTAGTTAAACATCAATTCATACACACCAGCACGCCGTATCCCTAATTTATGTGATCGCAACAGCATTTTCTTGTACATATGTACAATTGATTACATTTCATTATTACATATACATATTGTGATTTTTAAGTAAGTAGATAGAATCCTTTCTAAATAATTATAAAATGAAATTTACTTTTTTATTGAAATCTTAGATATTATTTTCTGTACATTACATGTTATATTTTTACTCACTTAAGTACCTACCTATGTACCTACATTATATTTTGTTCTTTAGAGTTTATAGACAGTCATTTCCAAAATAAATTAAAAAATCTTCAATAATGCGATGGTGTGGTTTAATCAATTAGGAAACTTCAGATTTGAGATTGGAAACTAACTACAATAATATATTCGAAAGTAGAATGAAGAAAAATATTAATAATACAAACATGATTTAGAAACCCGTTTAAATTTGTTTTTCTATAAATATAATTCTATCCACTTACTTAAAAATAGTAATATGTATTTGTTATCATGAAATGTAATCAATTGTATGTAATATGTCCACGAAAAAGCTGTTACGATCACATAAATTAGGGATACGGCGTGATGGTATGTATGTATTGATGTTTAACTACATAAGTTATTTTTCAAATTTACTACATTTTTGCTATCACAACAAATTTCAAAACAAAAACTTTTCTCTTTGCATGTGTATAAAAAATTCTCATATTTATACTCCTAGTATGAAAAATAATTTCACTTAATAAACTTGATTTTACTTTATACTTTTAAACTTAAATACATATATCTCTTTATATTTTAAATGTCTGTGTATACATGTATATCAACTACATATATATATATATATATATATATATATATATATATATATATATATATATATATATATATATATATATATATATATATATATATATATATATATATATATATATATATATATATATATATATATATATATATATATATATATATATATATATATATATATATATATATATATATATACAGCATTACAAAAATCAGTACGAAACACTTCATTCCTAAGCAAAAAAAAATATTTTTGAATTCGCGACCAAGTGAGCTCGCAGCCAAATGTCCGTCGCACTCAAGTGTCCCGCAGCCAAGTGTCCGCCGCAGCCAAGTGTCCACCGCAGCCAAGTGTCCCGCAGCCAAGTGTCCCGCACCCAAGTGTCCCGCACCCAAGTGTCCCGCACCCAAGTGGCCGCAGCCAAGTGTCCCAAGTCTATGGAATACATTGACTTTTCAACCTCTAAACAACTTCTTTCATATGCTCTTTTGATATTCTGTCTGAAATATTTTCTTTTCCCAATTTAGCTGGTTTTTCTGAATCAGTTAGATATCCGACTCTTAAATAAAAGTTCCCGGATAGATTACCGGTAGAGATACCTACTGTGAATTCAGTCTTGATTTGTGAGACTGTTAAATGATTTGTCTCCAATGTGTGACAATTTGTTTTTGGGTACGTGTATAATATTAGTATAAAGCATACTTACCTTGAAGTCTTTTTTTTCAGAAAAGCCATATATTTGCCATAGCCATAGCCTTTTATTTGCCGAAAATGGATATTTAATTTTATTAAATGATTTGTATGTAGATTATTTTATTTTAATTTAGTTTTACTTCTCGGGCAACTAACAAGTACTTTGTCAAATATTAATTAAACACGCACTCAAAAACAATTTGCCACCTTCTGGAAACGTTATGAAAATTATAATATGATTTTTTTATTTCCATATTTTGAAAACTATTTGAAATCTTCATTATTTTTTTTAATATAAAGATTATGACGTATACATTCTTGAAAATGGATGCCAAAGACGACCACATCTTCTAGTTAAAATATTTAATATATTCAATAATTAGTAAAAAAAAATATTTCTGCTAGAGTACTTGACTACCAACTAAAGAGAACAATTCCTCAGCACATATGAAATGGAATACGGTATTATCAAATAAATCTCACAATATATTTATTTTTCTTATAATACTTGATCCAGAAAAAAATATTATTCATATTAACAGGGCTGCTTTGGTCTCAGGGTGATTTACATTAAAAAAAATATGAAAAAACCCTGACACGATAATCAACAAGAAAATCAGAATATTCCTATGAAACTTGTGTAAGACTAATAATAACGTATGAAATAGAATGCAGGGCTGACTAGCAGGGCTACAATAAAGAGCGTACTAAGAGTGTCGGAAATGAGAAATCTCCGAACAATAGCACGTCTTGTCTTATGTGCTAGATATATAGCGAGGAACGTGAGAGTCAGTGAAATATGCAAGGTTGAAGATGGTTAATACGTGCATGTGAACAGAATGGAGACATCCAGGATCCCTCACATAGCGCTATATGGATGGATAGCTGAGAATCGACCGAAGTCGAAGAACCGCAGAGTCACATGAGAACAAAATCTCTGCCAACGACAAACCTCAATGCCTAGAATAAGAGAAAGAAGTAGAATATAATAGCGCTATCGATGGACTATGTTCCAGCGGCGCCAATAATCCTGACTTATTGGTTTGGATTATTGGGAGCTTAGGACGCTGCCAACACGATAGAAGAAGAAGCACTACCGCATTAAATAATTATTGTTCATCGAGTGCTTTTTATATTTCGCAATGAAAATATTCACAGGTAAAATTTTTATGTAGTTAAAAGGATCATTTTATTTATGGTAGGTTCTATATAATTATAGTTTTTTTTATAATATAATATATTACCTTGTATAAAGCCAAAATGTTATATTGGGATTTGGACATCGCACGGGTGGCAACAAACAACCACTTTCTTGACCCAAAGAATGACAGTGTAGACTGAGAAAAACTGAAAATAAAAATATAT
This sequence comes from Molanna angustata, assembly GCA_963576475.1. Lineage (NCBI taxonomy): Eukaryota > Metazoa > Arthropoda > Insecta > Trichoptera > Molannidae > Molanna > Molanna angustata. The sequence goes on along the minus strand of OY754971.1, from coordinate 14,345,734 downwards.
TGTTTTCTTTTAAATATTATCTTTATAAAACTTTGTATGTGATATTTTGAAGACGATAAATATGAAGCATTTTTTACAGATAATGTTGAATCTGTGAGTAAGCGAACATAATAATACAACTGATTAGTTGCATGTAACACATGAGATCCAACTGTCGATAGCGATAGTATGTAAAGTTGAACTTGGATATTGTGTATTCCATACAAATTGTATGAAGCGATGTCGTCACTAATATTAATTTGTACAAACTTTGTTAAATAAGTTTGAGATATATTACTATATTGTACAAATTTTTTATAGAAAATTAAATTCTCTAGTTTACATGTTTCGGCATTTTTCGATATTTTTAAAAGAAATGGAAATAAAGGCAGTTAAAGAAAAAAAATTGTCATACCAATTTTTTGGTTCTTAATAAAAACAATTTGAGAAACCCTGGAACTGTTTTTCAAAATCCATTTCGAGATACTACATATATTTGACTATATTTGTACAAAATTTCAGCGTTCTGGCTTTTATAGTTTTTGAGATATGTGGACAAATGCTATAAAAATTAAAATGTTGATAACCCCTGACTGGAACAAAAATTCAAAATACTGAGTACAAAAGTTTTGTCTATATATTCTGTAATTTTAGGCTTTGTGAATCCAGCGGATCAAAAGTTATAAGGGGGGGGGGGACAGACACACACACACACAAAACACACACACACACACACACACACACACACACACACACACACACACACACACAGACACACAAAACTCACATAAAATGTTCTACTCCGAATTCTGAGTAAATCCATGTATAGGAACATAATTATGTTTTTAGCATGCAAAAAGTCCACTACGCCATACAAAATCTTCCTAGTATTCCTTATACGCGGGTCTTGGCTTCATACTTTGTCGATATGTTAAGAGAATAAATTCTCTTGAACAAATCGACAGTTGGAAAAGTAAGGCCTTGAGACATGTAAGTAGCTAGATACCTACGTACAGTGGGATAACTAGAAAATTTTTCTTTCAGTGTACCCGATTGAACAATTGAACATACTAGAGAACGTAAATGTACTTGTACAAAATTGTAAAAAAAACGTTTACAAATAAATATTTTTTCTAAGGAAGAGCCTTTATAATCATAATTATTTACACTTCCTCGCACCCCATGCAAGTGGCGAGTTTATTGCCATATAGCATTTTCTCTCTCTCATAATATTTGTAATAGTTGTTCTAATAACTTGGCGCTGGGTTTTAGTATATGCTCTAGAAAGATGACAGTCGCATATTTTTTACTTTATTTGGTAATAATCTTCTGAACCTTTTAAATATACCTACCATAAATTATAGGTATATTATGATAAACTCTATGATACCTAGTGTATTTTCTTATAATTATTTCAAAAATGTTCAACTTTATCCTACAACATATTATAAAATTAAATATATTTATATTATTGTTTTGCTGCGTGTCTTTTTATATTTAACAGCATTATGATAATACAATAATTGCTTATTAAAGTATATCGCAGTTACAAAGAAGAAATTACACAATATGCCAGAGTTAATTGTAGGTAAATAATAATTATCACACTTAATTATAATTATCACTTTCATGCATTACATTAACGGAAACTAAGGAGGTACTTATTACCTGTTTATATTATATTCATTTTTAATACTTGCGTCTATCTTTTTATCTTTAATTTAGAGTTGTACATATACCTATTGAGAAAGACCAATTGGTGTCACATTATTTCTTGTAACTAACAAATTATCAAAATATTCATTTATAATCAGTATAATATATGTACCACCTACTTGCTGCAGGAAACATAAACATAAACAATTTATATGCATTTGTAATACTTACATACAACGTATCTACCTTAATATATAGGTACTGCATTGTTTAAATAACAACTGTTTTATTGTTTGGATATGGAAGGGTATCAAGAAATAAAAGTGTATTGAAAATGTTTACATAAGATTAGTTTTATATATTATAAGTATTTAGATTAGCATAATTATATACTAGTTGAATGCAACTCATGATCCAACTGTCGAAGTTGAAGAATACCTATAGTGAATACGTACCTACATACCAAACGATAAAATCTCAAAATTTATTTTCCATTCAGCACCATTGCAAAATAAATAAAAAATAGGTTTACTTACTAAACCTGAAGCATTGACGCAAATGTTATGACATGTTTTTCTTCTTTAATCTTAAAAAATTATATATACCTACCTATTGCTTTACGCTTTATAGTTTATTAAAAAATAGGAAAAATGTCGTAAATGGGGGTATGCTTATTGTTTTTCTACACGAATATATACAAATAAAGTGAATGAATCATCATCATCATCATAAGCTCGACAGCCTTAGGTGGGTCTTGGCTGAATCCAGGAGTCTCCTCCATTCCCGTCTGTCCGTTGCCTTCGTTCTCCATTTTCTAATATCTATTGTGGAAGCATCGGCATCGACACTGTCCATCCATCGAGTCCTTGGTCTTCCTGGTCTCCTTCGACCTTGTGGCACAGAAAGTATGAGGCGTTTTGTGGAGTTGTCGTCGTCCATTCGGATTATGTTCCAGCCCATCTTAAGCGCCCTGTCTCGATGGAACTGATCACATCGGGCTCTTCATAGATCTCGTATAAAATTGAATTATTAGCAAGATGAGCATGTATGAGACAGTATATCAATGTTGATGAGGCGATGTATGTATCAAGATAGAATAATGCGGTGTTCGGTTCTCACTGCCTACCCCTTAAGGAAGATAGAAGTGGAGATTAAAAAACACACTTGTCTATAGAGACACAATTTTCAATCACAGAAGCTATTTTACTTCTATTAGGTATATATATTTTTCATATACAAATATGAAATTTATTTCACATTCATATGGCAAACCATAGATATTTTTCTTTGAATTTTGACAATCCTTGAATGCATTTTTGATGAGTGTATTTTTGTTGTATCGAAATTTCAAACAGTATACAAAAACTCGATTATCCAGACCGTGATAGCATTTTGAAAATTTGGACAGATGAAATCATAGAGAAGAAATTGACGGATATCTATGGAAAAATAATCAGCTCTAGGTCTATGCACTTTACATATATGATGTTAATATGAAGTCGATCGGACTCTTAGTTTGGGCTGTAGAGAGGACACAAAAAGGATAATTCGTACGCCGTACGCCATACACACAAACACATCCCTACGAAACTTACAGTGTGGACTCTCTTCATGATAACCGTTGAGAAATTGATGTAAAAAATACGCTTAAAATTGTCAAATCAAGACTCTCTACTATTCCATAGTTGGAGAGAAAAAATAGGTACGCTGGCAGCAGGAGCCCCCTTAAATACAATTAATTGAATATTTTAAGACATTTTCTTTTTGTATTCAAAACGTGTACATATGTATGTCAGAATAGGATAGTGTGAAGTTCAATCCTTTTTCCTACCCCGAATAGGTAAACATTTGGATAGATGAATATAAATTTGTAACTAATGTATTTCTATTCTATATTGTGTTTTTGGTGGTTATTTTTATTGTCATTTTTAAAATTATTTTTTTTATTTTTAAGATTAATATTTTATTTTTCTTGTTGTTCATTTTATTTTATTGCATTTTTTGTATAACATGTATGTCTAATGTTTTGAATACCTATATTTTAAGTTTATAAAATGTAATAACTATACAAACAATACAGGTAGTTGCTTCGGAACAGACTCTGTCTATAGTGAAGCAGTTATCTTTATATGTGTCCTTGTAATATTATAATTAAATAAATAAATAAATGAAGTTTAATAAGCTAGAGACATTGTATTTTCTGCCATATAAATTGAATGAAACATTGTCGTCACTAAATACAATTTTTGTTAATACTTAATTAATGTTCAAGAAGTACCTACTGCTACAATGTACCTAAATATTAATGATATTATCTAGGTGGAATTTTAGTCGATTTTCGATATTTTTGAATCCCTTTAAATATAGGCAGTTTGACACAAATTTGTCACAAAAATATTATTCTTAATAATGTTGAATACCCCTGATTGGAACAATAATACGAAATTCTTAGTATAAAGATGTATTCTCAGTAAGGTATTTTTCGAAGCATCTCAGAAAGAGGAGAAACTTGACAAAAAAAAACTCGTAACTTATGGATGAAAGATAACATGTGAAAATATGAAAATAACAGCAGAATAAAGATACTTAACTGTGTAAAATAACAGTCCCAGAACAGGTTTCTGCCTAGTGGGGCGTCATTAGTCAATTTATATATGTTATATTTGTTTTGTGTAATGATAATAAAAAAAATCACAAACACATTCTTACATTTTTATGATTCACTCAATCCAGCTGTTGACCTGTCATCGGCAGGCTTTGGTTATTACTTTACGCAATTGCAACATTCTTATATTGAATTTTCCTTGTATTAGCTGTTAAGTTGAATGTTATATTTATTTATTCAAGGTGAAATTGTCGATATTGACCATGTCGATCATTTTCAATAAATTCCTTTGTGAGACATTTATATGTGTACTAAAAAAAATAGTTCAGTATTCGCTTCTAGAGAGACCACGTCAAACCCATGGACGCCAACAGAATTGTTAAAATGGTAAAGACAGAAATATCCAACAACAGAAGACCTACCCTAACAATTAAATATCCATCAACTATCCGGAAGACCTGCGACGGAAGGACAGTTGGACCTCCTTCTCCCAAGATAGTCCACGATGAAAAAGAAGAAAATAGCTGTAATAATTCGTCCCGAGTATACGCTTGTCAACTCTGAAGTTTCATTGCAATCGGATGAACGGTTCAGGAGCGCATACCGTACATACAACCATACTTACTTACATTCTTGATTACATTTACTTACATACTTACAATTTTTTTATGAATATAGATGACACTCCTTAAAGTCATTAAACACATCGAATCGAACACAAATAATGAAAAAAATATTGTATATAATTACTTACATATATAATTGCAAATATTGGATTGAACGATTTCAAAAGACATAATCAAATTAAAAAAAAATAAAATTAAAATACGGATCGATGGTTTTGTCTGATCTTCAACTCCAACATTGCATGCGGAACAGATTTGCACTCACTCACGTAGGTATTCTTTGAATGTCCGTTGCACTGCGATCATGAAATTTATCCCAACTTAAAAGTTCCTCTACCAGTAAACAGTAAACATGTCGTATCTCTTATCGCTTAACTCTCATCCTATTAATTCCACAATAACTATGTTTATCTTAATCAATGGTATTAATCGTAATATTCACTAATATATTTTTTATTTTTTCTTCCATTTGACACAAATCACACTTCTAAGGGTGGGTTGCCTAATCCAACTGTCGAATCGTTCAAGAGAATTTAATTCTCTTAATGAATCGACAGTATTAAGCCAAGACGCGTATATGAAGGAACATTTCGTATGGTGTAGTGGACTTTTTGCATGCCAAAAACACCAACATAGAGGCTTCGTAGCATATTTGTTCCATATATATATGGATGAATTCAGAATTTAAAGTAGAACATTTTGTGTATACTTTGTGTGTGTGTGTGTTTGTGTGTGTGTGTGTGTGTGTGTGTGTGTGTGTGTGTGTGTTTGTGTGTGTGTGTGTGTGTGTGTGTGTGTGTGTGTGTGTGTGCGTGCGTGTGTGTACGAAATGTATACAAGTTATATTTATTTGCTATGTTTTTATACATAAATGCACATTGGTTCATGTTTAGACAAATTGAAATAACTATTCATGTGATAATGATAAAACAAAACATCTATTTAAACACTTTGCGAACTATTAAAACTTAGAGCAATTATTTTTTTCTGATTTATACTAAAACATGGGGCAATGATGATGACATTTACTTAAAATACAACAATTAATACAATAGTATCGATTATTTTGTATTTGCGAGTTACTAAACATAACCCGTTTGTAAATCTCACATAACGCTTGTCAGTTATTCAACCACAGATAATGTGACTGTATTACACGGTATAAAATCTACGATTAATTGATTTTTTCAGAATTTTGAATTGAATTAACCAAGTTTATAGATTGGCGATTATGAATCTAATCGACGATTAGCTCCATTTTGATTCTGTATGGAAATAACCACCCTGAAATATAGGTATTGGCCATATAATCTAAGGGTATTGGAAAACATCAATTTTCTGCGTAATCGAGGAAGGTTTGCCAAAATTTGGGCTATTTCTGCAGTGTTCTGTCATTTCCGAGTTTGATGTAGATACTTTATTGGTTTTTGTATTTATTTATTTATTTACAATAACAAATGTATTGCCATGAGGTAATTTTTTCCAACTAATCAAAGCCACGTGAGCCCATAAATATTGTAGTGGTAGGACATACATAAAGATAAACATGTAACATTATTAAATACAAAATCATTGCAACAAAAATCAATTTTGAGTTTTATTTTAAAATTGGTCCATATATTATGTTTTTTAGTAAGGGTGATAAAAGGATTACCCATGGGCAGGCCACTTGATATATACACATTTTTATAATCCCGTACTATTTCATTGTCAATACAATTTGTGATAATGATGTTTTCAATATATTTTAATGATTCATCTTACAATAATTTGCAGCGGCGGTGTGCCCAGGTAAAAGGGGAATGCAAGGAGTGGAGTGAGGTCTCTGTTAAACTCTGGACCCAGAGAGTATGATGATAATGACGCTCCGAAGAAATCAGCGCAAACCAAAATCTTAGTTTATCCACCAATTGCTCAAAACATCATGGAAATAAACTTACAGAAAAAAGAATAACAAGAATCAAGCTAATAAATGTTCTATATCTTTTATTTTTATTTGAAAATCATAAATATGATCATTATCTTACGCTAGGTATAAGTAATGAAATAGATGTTTCAAAATAAACTTAGAAATGAAGTGTTTTGTCAATAATAAAATTTTAATAGAATTAATCAAAATAAAATTATCTGTAATTTATTATTTTATACAGGTAAGATTTTGGTAAACGTCTGGTTAGGTTTTTTTAAAAATCACGATGATAAAACTTAAATCTAGATAATATTAAATGCAAATAGCTCTACATATAACTCACCTGTCAAAAAACAAACCAAATCAATCACTAATGTATTTTTTTCAGTCATGACTGTACACTTAACATGTATTTTTATTTTAACAAACAAAATCACTGCACACGGTTTTTTTTTCAGTAATATCAGGCACCTATTACAGAACCTAGTAATTTATCGAGTTGTGAACGACATGTATTGATACGATTTAGTGCGTCAAATTTGTAAGCCTTTATTTTTCACAACATCGTAGGTATGTTATGCTCTCGATCGAAGGCAGTCGTTAACTGATGGATATAATTTAAAGGTACTGGTGAATTTATTAAAACGGTATACGATGCCTTTGTCATAATAAGTAGGTAGTTTGCCAAATTATGAACCAGGGGCGGCTCAATAAACCGCAGCCAAGTGTTTTAAAATATTTTAATTTTATTTTTTTAAATTAATAAAAATATTAAAAAATAATGTTTTACATATATATTTTTTTATCATTTTTCGTGTAAATTCATATAAAAATCCTTGCACATGATGATTTTCCATATAAGATATATGACATTCGAGATTCAGAAAAATGTTCACCAAAAAATGTTGCTATTGAAAATACTATTATGCTCGAATTATGCAGCATGGACTTATGAACATGGACATGGACATGGAAAATTTGAAGGGGAGAAGACAATAAAAAATAGAATAATTAGTAAAATATTTTTTTAAAATAAACAATAATGGATGTTTGTCGTTGTTAAAAATATCGGTAGATACCTACGTCTGATATATAGGCATCTATTGTTAAATTGAAAGTAATCTTTCTGTTTCATTATTCGTTGATTTTGTCTACACAAGGATAGGTGGATGGCAGAGCGGTAAGAGCACTGGATTTGCAATCTAGTGGTCGCGAGCTCGAATCCTGCACAAACATTTATGCTTAATTTAAAGTACATGTTAGTTTCCTGTATTATGTTAAATATTAATTCGTCTTCAATTAATATTTGACATAGTGCATGTTAGTTGCCTGAGAAGCAATGGTAAATAAATGGATATCGGGTAGAAAAAATATTTTTATAATGTACCTATATAATAAAAGAATATGTTTTTTTCAACGGATAACTTCTGTGAACTTATTTATTTGTGACGAATTTGAGCGTGAAAAGCCATTTATAGTAGGTATATAACAGAATATTAATGTTATTGTTTTATTTCGATTTCAAAACCTTTGAAATCGCTCGCTGATAATCACAGGTGTTATAATTTCTATAATAAATGAACTTAACCGTATTGTTTTATATTAAATATTCAGACTTATTTATATTTTTATAACTTAAATAAATGAGAATAAAAGAGTATCAACTCCTCCACATTGTGATACAGAGAATCCTACATGAGAGGAAAGGATTAAGAAATAAACACTACGTCAGAGTTCCGGACCATCGTGAAGCCGTGAAGGTCGTCAACCTTCGCAGAGGAACTACTGTATCAGGTTACGGAGCCACGAAACTCTTCGTCAACCTGGTCCTCTTCTCCCAATATAGCCAATATAGCAATTAAAAAACATCCATTGGTTTAATTTCATAAAAAAACCTACGTTTGTAATCCTTGAATCCCGACTGTTTCTGCCAAAAGTATTCAAATACTTATGCAGTTGGGTACATTAAATTACATAGGTACCTACCTACAGAGATACTTACACTTTATGCAGTTCATGTTGTTTGGAAATTCATAAATGTTCAAGATAACTAATAATGAACTACTTATAGGTATGAACCAGTAGCAGTATTATTTTATCGACTCATTATAGGTACAAATTAAAATGTCATTTACGAAGATAAACCAAAAAGTCGTATTTTACTGTTCATAAATCGAGTCGAAGCAGACGCGAATCAAAAATATTTGATTAAGTGCGTTTGTGAAGAGTCGAACATATTTCGGGAAACTTTGAGTTAGATTTTTTTAAAAACTGAGTATATTTTGCTGTTTTTTTTATTTGACATAGGTATTTTATTTTTAAGGGGGGGACTGCTGCCAACGAACCTATTTTTCAATTTGTTATACCATCATTATTTCTTAACAAATCGTTTTGAAAAAAATAATTTAGATAGTTTGGGTATTAATAAATAAAAATATACCTTAATTTTTTGATAATGTTCTGTATAAATTCTTGTAGAAAAATAAAGGCATACCCCGATTTTCAACGTTTATCTTATATTTTTAATAAACTATAAGACGTAGAGTAATATATATTTTTTTAAATTAAAGAAGACAAAAATATCTAGAAAAATATGATGTGACGTTGCATTAATGCTTCAGGTTTAGTAAATAAACCTAAAAAACCTTATATTCCATTCAGCGCCATTGCGTAATAAAAGTTTTTTTGGTTTATTTACTTAACCTGATGCATCAATGCAACGTCATATCATATTTTTTCAGGTATTTTGTTCTTCTTTAATTTATAAAAAAAAATATTGCTCTATACCTTATATTTTTTTAGAAATTTAAGATAAATGTCTAAAACGGGGTATGCTTATTATTTTCTTACAAGAATATATACAGAACACAATCAAAAAGTTAAAGTATATTTCTCTTTATTAATATCCAAACTAACTAGGTTTTTTTTTTCAAAATGTTTCGTTTAGTAATAATGATGGTATATCAAAATTGAAAAAATAGGTACGTTGGCAGCAGTCCCCCTCTTAATCTCAATCGTTGATTTTTTTTTAGATAAAAATAATTATAAACACTTCCTTGCACCCTGCGCAAGTGGCGAGTTTATTGCCATATGGGAATTTCTTCCAAATAACCAGTGTTCCCAGCCCAGAGACGCAATATTAGCATGAGAAATTAATTTAAATTAATTTCTCCTCTGATTTTGTTCAATGATTATTTTCTGCGCCTTTGATTTTTATTCTTATAAATAGCATAGGTACATTAAATTACTCAATATATAAATATTATACATTAAAATACTCAATATATAAATAGCATACCTACATTAAATTACTCAATATATAAATATCATACATTAAAATACTCAATATATAAATAGCATACCTACATTAAATTACTCAATATATAAATATTATACATTAAAATACTCAATATATAAATAGCATACCTACATTAAATTACTCAATATATAAATATCATACATTAAAATACTCAATATATAAATAGCATACCTACATTAAATTACTCAATATATAAATATTATACATTAAAATACTCAATATATAAATAGCATACCTACATTAAATTACTCAATATATAAATATCATACATTAAAATACTCAATATATAAATAGCATACCTACATTAAATTACTCAATATATAAATATCATACATTAAAATACTCAATATATAAATAGCATACCTACATTAAATTACTCAATATATAAATATCATACATTAAAATACTCAATATATAAATAGCATACCTACATTAAATTACTCAATACATAAATAGCATACCTACATTAAATTACTCAATATATAAATAGTATTTAGTTTTAATTTAGTTCACAGTTAAATCATGTTTAAAAATGTATTTTACTATGATCTTAGCTGTTGTTACATTGGAAACATGTAAAAAAAACAGTAAAATATTAGTGTTGCATCTAACCCGGTAGACGGGGAATTAATGTATTTGACTGCGACATCCGAATCCTAGTTTAGAACCGAGCAACTGACGTTGTTTATTGTTGTGTAGTAGCTTGATACATTTGTGGGTAGACTGTATTCATGGTGTCGCGGCCAGTACATTCTTGCCTCGTTCAATTATTTGTTTTTTTTTTTGCTGTATAGGTATCATTTTTTTAATCTTGTTTAATTGTATCATGCTATAATTTATAATATTTTGGATACCTACATTATTTTTTTTATCATTTGTTATAGGCATATTATTTTATATTTAAAAAGATTATATTTGTTCATACAGGAATAGTAATATTTTCTTTTTTAAATCTTTATTTTATATTGTATGTACGAGATATTGAGGTAGACATAAAAAATAGTTTTCTAATATATTGTAGTTATACCCACACATAGGCATTGCCTTTGTGGGAATTTTGGTCATTTGAATTCAACTTTGTAATTTTCTTTGAATTTATTGTAATTTTTTGTTGTTGTTTTCTTTTATTATTTAAACATGTGCCAAAATTAAAATAAATAATATAAATAATAAAATAAATAAAACCAGTGCGCTTAAGAGATCTAAGGGGGCTATTTGATCAACGGCAAATTCAGGGGTCGTTGAGGATATAAAATAGTTTTTGACGTTGATATATAAATAATAATATGATATGTGAATTTAATGAGTTAATATTTTCTGTATATTTTTTTATTCTGTTACTAGCTTTTATGTCCCGCCGTTGGCCAAGAATGTAAAATTGTGAAAGAAAAAGCAATCGTTTTTATAATATTGTCACCCAATTATTTTGCAATATCAGACTATGAAAAGTGGTTTGAAATTTGATTGAGTTTAAGTATTGTAAAATGTTCAAGTGATGGCCACAACCCATTATTTTTTATATATTGCTATAAAGTGTGAATGAAGTATAATATTTATACAATTTCTGCTCGCATGGACTATGCGTAATGGTTTTAAATATGACTGTTTATCAACGTTGTAAAGAGATTGGTTTGGCCACAACCCCCATTTTTAAATATTATCATCGAAAACAAATTGTAATGTGTACCTATTGAAAATTTAGTAATTTTGGATGTTGGGATGTGGTTAAAATTTGATTAAACAAACGTAGGTACTGAAAAGATCTAGTATTGGTCACATCCCATTCGTTTTTATATTTTTTCATCAAGTGTGCATTATATTTTTGCTCAATTTGACTGAAAGTCTTCATTAACGAAGAAGAAGAAGACTTGAACTATAGTAAATAGTTTTTAATTTGAATATAAATGTTGTGAAGAGTTCAGTAATGGCCACAGCCCCCATTCTTTAAATATTAGGTGTTGAAAATTATTCAAAATAGGATGATATAAATGGTTTTAATTTAATTAAACAAAAGTATTGAAAAGATTCTAGTGCAGGTTATATCGTCACATCCCATATCCCATTCATTTCATATGTATTTTCATCAAGTGTGCATATCGTTAATAATATTTCTGCACAATAGACTATTAGACTTAAAACTAACCCAAAAGACTAAATAAAAAAGAGAAAAATAAGTATAAGACTATAAGAAATAGTTTGTATAAAAAACTATTCCAATGGTCTACATAAAATAAGTAAAAATACATATACCTAATAGAAGAATTAGACTATTGGAAATAGATTGTATAAAAGCTCACCCAAAGGTCTACAAAAAAGAAGAAGAAGAATATTTAGACTATTGGAAATAGTTTGTATAAATACTGACCAAAAGGTCTACATAAAAGAAAATGAATAAGACTATTGGAAATAGTTTGTATTAAAACTCTCCCAAAAGTCTACGTACTTAAATGAAGAAGAATAATAATTAGACTAAAGGAAATAATTTTTATAAAAAAATGACCCAAATGTATACATAAAAGAAGAAGAAGATGATTTAGACAATAGGAAATAGTTTGTATAAAAACTGCCCTAAAGGTCTACATAAAATTAAGAAGAAAAAGAATTAGACTCCAGGACCCGCCGCTTCAGGCCCTTCAGTACCTCCCGTCCCTTTAATCCCTCATTACGTCCCTTCCCATCAGGCCCTTCAGTACCTTCCGTCCCTTCAGGCAGTTTTATACCTCCCGTCCCTTCAGGCCCTTTAGTGCCTCCCTTCCCTTCATTACATCCCGTCCCATCAGTCGGTTAAGAAAAGTTTAAATCCAGAAACCATCCTGGAAGAACCGCGAAGAGATGAAAGAACCTTCTTTTCCCAGGATGCTCTACTTAATAGGTAAAATGACTAAATACACGAAGAAGAAGAAAAAAGTTTAAACCCAGATACCTGCGAAGAGATGGAAGGACAGTTGGACCTTCTTCTCCCAGGATTCTCCAACTTCATAGGTAAAATGAGCAAAAATACACGATGAAGAAGAAGAAGAAGAAATAAGTTTAAATCCAGATACCTGCGAAGAGATGGAAGGAAAATTGGACATTCTTCTCCCAGGTTAGTCCACCTTCAAAGGTAAAATGACCAAATAGACGATGAAGAAGAAGAAGAAAAAAGTTTAAATCCAGAAACCTGCGAAGAGATGGAAGGAAAATTGGACCTTCATCTCCCAGGATAGTTCATCTTCATAGGTAAGATGACCAAGTACACGTTGAAGAAAAAGAAGAAAAAAGTTTATATGCAGAACCCGTCCTGGAAGACCTGTGAAGAGATGGAGGGACAGTCGGACCTTCTTTTCCCAGGATACTCCCCCTTCATAGGTAAAACGACCAAATACACGAAGAAGAAGAAGAATACGAAAAAAGTTTAAATCCAAAAACCATCCTGGGCATACGCTCGACAATTCACCAAAGTTTCATTATAATCGGACAAACGGTTGATAAATAAATAAATAAAATAATTTTCCTATAGGAAATCAGTATAGGTATATTATTGTTGATTTGTAAGTAAATAGTATTAGGTAGGTACCTACCTACAACAACCTTCTAAATAAATTCGATTCCTAACAAATTTTATTTGAATATTACATTCTTTCTGTAGCCATGGAAACGATTCGAACACGTAAGTAATATCGAATGGTTCGGATACATTTTTTGAATATGTAGGTACCTACATTGGTTTGTTCGATGCCATAAAAATGAAAATTGTCAGAAAAATCAAATATTATTTACAAATTATGCAATTTTATTATGCCTATATCTTTACTAATAAATAACACATTTTTACAATATATGTCTTAAAACTTGCCGTAATGTCTTGTGTTTCATTTTATTATTTCATAATTACATTTATTTCAAAGGTTTATTATTTTCAAGAACATATTCATTCGGTGGGAAAATGAAATATTGTATGAAAAGATATTAAAATGGCGGCGTTTATGTACAAAAGGCTTACTTTAAAAATAAGTTAAACATTATAATTATACCAAATATTCACCATGTTTTTCACTTAAACGCTAAGTTATACTTCAAAATATATTTTTTTTGTGTAAATACCTACTTCTAACTTTTAAACTAACAGATATTTGCGTGCAAAATGTACACTTTTTTGACAGATATGACTTGGAAAATTTTGTATGAAAAAAATAATTATTTAAATATTTTTAAAATTCAGCATTTTTATCGCATTCTTTTTAGCGTGACACTGCATCAGGTATACTGGTACATGTTCGCACTTAAATTAGATTTTTAGATGCTCTTGGTTTTTCAGAAGGCGTGAGACAAACACACACACACACATACACACACACACACACACACACACATACACTAACATTTTGATTGCTTTATTACTTTAGATTGGTAATTTCTGCCTTGACAATTTTGAAAACTCTATTGTCGTACATGCGTTTGACGTGGTATCTCCTGAAGCGAAAACAGAAGATTTTTGTTTATTTTTACATACACATGCAGCACAAGGTCTGTCGGGTTTCGCTAGTGCTTTATAAACAATTTTACTCTTTCGAAATAAAATATTTTTCGTATGTGAATAACAATGATCATAATTGATGGGTAGGTACCTACTTATATGTATATTAATTTTCATAGAAGAGTGAATCGATGACATAAATAAAATAATTATATGTGTAGGGTATGTATGTACATACATATGTAGGTACATACTAGGTATCAATTGATATTTTTTTCCAAGTAACGTTTGTGTGAGTCAGGTCAAAAATGAGAGCTAACTCAATTGTTTAGATAATATGGGTAGGTGCCTGCTCTAAAAATTAAATTGATGATTCATTCATACCATCACGATAAATCCCAAAATTTGGGAAAACCAACCACAGGTGTGAGGGTGTGCATTACCTACCTTATGAACGGAAGCAAGGCACGTGTAGGTATGTATCTCCATTATGAATATTTACTTGTTTATTTATTTATTACTTCTCTGGCAACTAACAGGTATACCTACCTCGCCCAGCGAAAGATTGCGGCTGACATAACCTGTGCATAAACCAATTTTAGTGCAGAAAAATACTCTAATTTGTATTAACCAATAAAATTAGTTGGCTTTCGACGTTGTGCAGCGAATTACGTGTCACTTTTTCCCTGACCTTTGCATCCATAGATTTCTTTATAAAACTGTCACACGCAATCTCTTGTTTGTCGAGTCCTAGGTACTATGTCAAATAGAGCGGTTAGCGCATTGGGTTAGTGATCCAGTGGTCGCGAGTTCGAATACTGCCTCGACCGATTTCGTTCACCTATACCACAAGTATTTATGCTTATTTTAGGGAACGTAGGAAGTAGGTATATGTACTTGTTTAAAAAGGACATATTCATTTAAAAAGAATTAAAAAAAAATATTAATTTAACACGCACCCAACAACAAGTTGCCACATTCTGGAGACTTACGATATAAAACGTCTCACAGATCCAGACTGAAAGCACAATTAAAAACTGTGTCCCCATCGGGAATCGAACACAGGACCTTTGGATCAGCAGTCAGATACCAAACAAACTGAGCAATTAAGGCAATATTGTAAATAAAATTTACAATAGTTGGAATAGGTTTCATTAAAATACATTCAAGGATTGTCAACTTCATATTAAGATAAAAGTGTAGGTGCTTACCTAGATCTAATAGCTTATCCAGTGAATATTCAAGGGTGGTTTATTCCAAACAAAGTACCTAAACACCTATCTTGTGATGATACATTTTAAATTATCCGCCTATTGTTAGTGTAGGAGGTGGTGCATAGTTATCCTCTCCAGTAGGTACTGTCTTCTATATAATGGTGGATGTGACAAATCCTAATAAACAATGCCGTTTTATAAAAACAAATTACCTACTTACATAATATAACTATTTACAATATCAGACAAGTATCTACATAACTGCTACCTACAGAGCCGTATTCCTACAATTAAAGTGATAAAAGAGTTCACATACCTCGGCTCCACAGTGACCAGCGAAAATGATAGGTATATACACGAGAAGAAGTTAGAAGAAGAATCATGGCTGCTAATAGATGCTTCTACGCCCTACAAAAGCAGCTAAGGTCAAAACTGGAGAAACACAAAGATCCTTCTGTATAAAACACTCATCAAGCCGGTCCTCATGTATGCTTCCGAAACCTGGGTGATAATTAACAAACTGAAGGATCCGTAGCGGCTTTTGAGAGAAGGATCTTTCGAACGACCTACGGGCCAATAAAAGAGAATAATGGTTGGCGTCGTCGATACAACAGGGATCTATACGAGACCTATGAATAGCCCGATGTGATCATTTATATCAAGATAGGGCGCTTAAGAAGGGCTGGTAACATAATCCGAATGGACGATGACAACCCTACAAAACCAAGGACTCGATGGATGGACAGTGTCGATACCGATACATCCACAATAGATATTAGAAACTGGAGAACGAAAGGGCAAGGGATAATGCGTGTATAAGTAAATATTACATAAGTATCATGGGCCCACGTCAGTGGGCATTTTGTGACGTAATATTTTTGTATGAACTTTGAAATTTTATTAGAGTTTTTTTGCGTTCTTTTAAGCGACGAGTGTCACATCCAACTACCTATATCAGTCATTTTGAAAGTGTACCCAGGCACTTGTGTCATTTTTCCCCTTTTAAGGGTTTTTTGTCAGGTATTACTTACATAGGTATAGAGGCCGTCAAACTTCTTGAGCCTTTTCGCCGTGGAAGGGGACGGCTTGCACATATACCATTGAAACCAAGCAAAAACACACAAATCTGCGCACTCACACGACGGGCTCAAGTTGTTTTCCGATAACTAGGTATGCATATTCTTGATTTATTTTACTTCGATACCTACATATAAGTTTTTGGTCTATTAAACTGATTTTCTTATACCTACATAGTGATTATAATATTAAAATATTAGAATCACTATGTAGGTATACAAAATATTATTTAATAGCTAAACCCTTCATATTTTGATTAATCGTAATATTGATAATGAAATTATAAATATTCGGTATTTGTTTTCAAGTGGCCTAAAACGTCAATTATATTGATTTTTTGTTTAAAGATAGATAATGTTATACCTACATATGACAGAAACAATAGTAATTTTTCACAGAAATGCCTAGAATTTTTTTAAATTGAAAACCAATGTAAGCCACATATTAACAATAATGCAAAAGGTAGTTGCGGCACCTGTAAAAAAATTGTAGAATTATTACGAGTCGTTTTTGACTCGGACGGTATCACAATAAAGTAGATACATATTTTCAATCGACCAATAAACATAGCGAATAATCAAACCATTTTACAGGTTTGAGTATTCGCTATTTAGGTATTCCATGAGTTTGAATTTGAATATGAATATTGGCAACAGATGGCGTTTTTTTATTTTTTTCATTTGAAACCAATGAGCTAATGGGTTCAGCTCATTGTTTGAAACTATCTGAGAGTAAATAGTTGTGATTTAATAGAGATAATAATAGAATAAAAACTAATGGGAGTCAATTTCATATTCACACTTGTTACCTTATTACATATAATTCCCTTTATATGTTTGGTTTTCTTGCAGGATTATTTCTATTCTGTTAGGCATGTTTGGTTTATTTAAGTATTTTTTAATTAATTTTATACACTTAAAAATATCTCCATTCGCATTTCAAAATAGTATCTACTTATACTATTTTGAAATGCGAATGGAGAATTATAATTTCAAATTGCCTTTTATCTTTGGACACTTGAAATTTTGATAATCTCACCCTTTTAATATCTTCCAAAGAGAAAGGTAAATTTTTGGTTCTTATCCAATGATACATCTTGATAATACCAGGGTGACATGCAAGATATTTAAGTTGATTTGAGGAATAGTAGCAGCACTTATTCGCGAAAGAGCATCAGTTGTCGCGTTTTTGTTGCCAGGGCGGTAGATGATGTCAAATTTGTGGATATTCTAGGATGTACACCGATTTTTAAACCTAACCTACAAACGCTTGATAAAAATAGGTTGGTTAGGTTTGTTTGTAGTTATAATTGCGACTGGCGTGAGCCAGTTGCATTATATAAAAAAGTAACTAAAATATTATAATAAAATAACTAAATTGGTGCGAATACTAGATAAACTGTCCGTGGAAGTGGTATCGCGATCCCCCTCATGTAGGTACCTACATGATGTGTCAAAAACAAAAACTGGTGTACAAACTAGGCTATCCCAAATTTGTAACATGTTAGTTCTAATCTCCACCGCATATTTTTTTTCATTTTTAATCTTGCTATTAAACACAAAAACAACTGATCTTTGATCAGTAAAAACCTCAAAGTGTCTGCCAATTAAATAATGTCGCCATGTTCTCAGGGATTCTACAATGGCGTATGCCTCCTTTTCAATGGATGAATGCCTTCTTTCAGATGGATTAAGGATTCTAGAGAAGTATACCATGGGACGATCAGCCTGGCTGTGTGCAGCCCCAATTTCAAACTTAGGGGCATCTGTTTTGACTTGGAATGAGATGTTGTATTCAATTGCAACTAAGGAGACAATATCGGATTTGAGGAAGTTGAAAACATTCACAGCTTCCTCTGGAAGGGGCAATGGTGCTTTGCCCAAGAGAGAGCGTATTTTTCTGAGAAACTGGGGAACCATTGACAATAATGCGCTGAAATTCCCAATGCTCGTTGTAGTGACGATGTATCTCTGAGCACCGGCATATTCATCAGGGGAACTAATCTGTTACGATCAGGTTTTATTACCTTATTGCAAATGGTATACCCCAATAACTTTATAGATTAAGCTGAATATTGTCACTTTTCTTCATTTAGGGTTAAATTGTATTTTTTAGCTGCAGCTACAAATTTCTCTAAATTGCTTTCATGCTCACTTTGGGTTTTACTACAAATAGTTGCATCATCCTGATAGGGGTAAACTCCTTCTAGCTTTTCATTAGCAATTATCATGTCGATAGTTTTCTGAAAGCTCGACACACCATTTTTGACGCCAAAAGGAACACGTAAGAATTGGTAAAGTTTTCCATCGGCTTCAAAAGCAGTATATTGTTTCTCTGAGTCTTTGATTGGCACCTGATGGAAGGCACTCCTAAGGTCAATTGTGCTGAACACCAATTTCATTAATATCAATAATTTGGATATCAATTTCTCGATTTTAGGAAGAGGATACGCATCAAGTAAGGTGAACTTATTGATTGTTTGTGAATAATCTATGACCATTCTGTGTTTATGAGTGTCCATTTTGATAATAAATGCTTGAGCACACTATGGAGAGTTACTAGCTTCAATAACACCTTCGCTCAAGAGCTTGTTGGTTCAGAGGTAATATCTTCATTTGTTTGTTGCCTGGACTTGGTCATAATTGGTTTGCAGTCTGGTGTTAGATTAAAAGTGAAAATGGGAGTACTGAGGCCACAGCAACAGAGCAGCTACGTAGAGAAGGCTTTTCCCTTTTAAAGTTAATCTCCACCAATTAAAGGTCACTTAATAGGTTATGACCAATTAGAAAATCTGCACACCGATTTTTCATGACTAGTACCTCCACATAATAATATTTATGATCATGCACCTGAACAGAAACGGTGCAGCATCCAGAAACATCTGTAGTTAGAGATGAGTTTTCCATAGTATTTTTTCCATAGAACGGGTCAACTCGTACGCGAAACCTTTTTACATGCACTGCATTGATGAAACTGATTACTAGCATTAACTAGCTTATAAGCTAGTTAATGCCCTAACAAGGCGAAATAGGCCTATCGCGCAGAATAAAATTAATGTAGAATCAAAAAAGTCTTTACTTTTAATTATAGATATAAGCACAATTAACATTGAAAAATAACAAAATAAACTAACAAAAATAAGTAAATAAATTAAGGCATACAAAAATCAAAATCATAGCAAATACTCATGTACATTACGTGAGTAGCCACATGATTTTATATGTCTGACAAAAGTTTTATGATTCTTGGGTGACTTCGAAGAGTTGTACAATTTATTAAATGTTCTTGGGGCAACAAACACGGCGTGTCTTTGTGTCGTTTTCCTTTTATAATTATGGACTTTGTACATATTATTCAATAGCTGGCTGACTCTGTTCTGCGTGCTTAGATTTAATAGATGAGACCTCTAGAGATCTGTCCCAATAATACGTTGTAGCTGTATCGTTGTAGCTAGTTGGGGCCTTAAATTTCCAGTAGTAGGACTGTTTTATGACGCTACCTTTCTGGGTATTATATCTTATGCATCTCCTTGTTGGGCTCATCGTTGAGAAACCCAATACATCAGACGTCTGCTGCTTTCTGGACAGCGCTTCGCTCTAATACCTTTAGCAAAGGCTTACAGAAACTGCGCTACTGACACACTTTCTATTCTCACAGGTATGGCTCCTCTTGATCTGGAAACACAGCGAGGAGCTTCAATTCACAACCTGTATAGAGGGTGAACCTCAATTTTGGGTGATGTTTTTCTCCCACCTGTAAATTTATCCACAGTTCGTGGAGAGATTGAGAACTTGGCCCTGACTTCTCTTTTAGATACTTGGCAACGTCGCTGGTCTTCTTCTTCCGTGGGCAGACTGACATTTTTATTTCTTCCCGATGTGAGGATTAGAATTTCTTCATCGTGGATTGTTCCCGATTATTGGACATCGCAATTCCTTACTGAACACAGCAGTTTCAAAATTTATCTCATTCGTTTTCACTTATCCGATTCGTCCTCATGTTAGCTTTGTGATAACCCTGAACAGATTTCTGAGCATATCCTATGGGAATGCACTAACTTATTCGTGTCAACTTTCCGACGAGAACTCTACGACGATGTCCGAGGGAATTTTTTTTGGACCAATTGGACATACGGATCTTGTAGCCACGAAAGGCAACTTTAGGGCTTTCAAGACTTTCTGTCTTAAATTCGGTGCACTCTTATTTTCACTGTCAGTGAACAGTGAGCCAGTTGTTTCCACATGATTAGCTCTCTTTGGCACATTAAGTGCAGTGTCTGCAAGGTTTTAGAGTTCTCCGGACTCATCATATGTTCTTTCAGAGTTTTGCAAGGGGCCGTTAGTCCCCGCAGTACGGGTGGTGGTGGAGGAAGAACAGATGAGACTTCTTAAGAATAAACTCATGATATTGTAGTAGGTACTAGTTGA